>OZ012686.1:24660082-24756398 GCA_963942565.1 Maea johnstoni
AAGAAGTATGATAGAAAGTAGGAAAGCATTCACAAGAGCCTTTCCTGAGGATGCACTATGAGAATTACAGACTTATTACATATTAATTAAAGATATCCTATCTTTGGGTTTCCATAGTCTTATAAGGAGAACCTTTTAATGCTCTATGCAAATTCTCCTTAAATTTGTATCTAGTTTCTATGTGCAAGGTGAGATAAAATGTACAATTATTTGAGAGAAGAGTTTCATCATACTGAGTATGGTTAAGATCAACATTTAGCATTTACAAATTTTCAAAGAAATGTTTTTATGAGATAAGCTATCACATTTTTTTGCGCTACTGTGGGGTTTATAGAGTTGAGTAAATGGCCTCATTGCGATTGACATGTACGACTTTTCGAAGATTGATTTCATTCCCTCCATAGTCCACCTAATTACGCACAAAAAAGCTTGTATTACACGAGAGTAATTAACCATAACCCTGTGCTTTCCACCACCACCTCACCATCATGTCAAGGTAATCACGTTCCCGAAATTCACAGCATACCATGTACATTTCACAGACAGAAATTTACAGCATACCATGTACATTTCACAGACAGAAATCTAAGAGGCGCATTCCGTGAGATGCTACCAAATCACTGTGGACAGGGAGTGAGGATTCGGTGTGTTTCACTCAGGAATCGGCTTCCTCGCGTTCCCCCGTAATCCCAATGATACGCAATAGACATTTGTTGTTGCGGGGAACACTGTATGGTTAGCGGGGGATTAGGAAACATCAGCTACCTGGATGAGTGTGTCTTGTCCTTCATTAGGCATCTATTTAACCAATCGGAATGCAGGCATTGACGCAAAGTGGGCGGGAAGAATCATTAGTGGAAAATGGCCGATGGTGTGCCTGAGAACGACCGCAGGTTTTCTCGCTGACGTGAATAATCAATCTATATTTAGTGCTTTCATTTGGCTTTTTCACAGTCCGTTGTTGTCCTGAGAATAGAGTTTTAACTGCCAAAAGATAAACTTTTACATGAGAAGTATTGGTTCTGAAATGAATAAAAGTGAATGTATTTTTTTTTAAATTCAATTCCTAAATCTTTTTTTTTTTAGCAGGATTTGGTTATCAAATTACTTGTGTTTGAAAAAGATTCACCTGGTTCTCAACTTGAACATCATTCCTGCCACTCTTGGTCAGTAATTGATGCGAATGCAAAACAGCATTACACTAGTGTACTCAGCAATGGGGGTAGTCCTATGTTAAAAATGGAAGTCAATAGGAATTTGAGATAGAAAGAGTGCCATTATGGGTATTTTTGGGGTAGAAGTGGGGGTCAGGGATCCTTACCTGATACAAGTATCAGAATAACAGCATACACTAGTCCACTCAACAATGAGGATGCTCTAAGTTGATAATGGAAGTCAACAGGAACTTGTGGTAAAAAGTGTGCCATTATATATAAGTCTCTGTGTGAGAGTGAATGTAATGTGAACAATAGAGGTAAACTGCCCATACCTATCAATTCAAAATTTATGTAATGAACAGCAATACACTAGTTTACTAGGCTATGGGGGTCAGTAATGACCCCATAGTAGAAGTAGAAGTTGATAGTAGAAGTTGATAGGAAGTTTGTGTGAGAGTGGGTGTTGTAGGGTGGATCAAGCATGAGTGACCCTTTCTAATAATCACAAGTATATTTCGATTTTCATCCCTTTTTGCCATGTTGTTGCTAAGTCGTGACTAGCCAGTTGTAGGTGGAGGGAACCGGAGTACCCATTGAATACCAACGTCTAACCTAACCCCAAGTCGCTGGCAACATTCTCACTTGCCCCGGTTAGGATTTGAACCCAGGCAATGGTGAGAGTCAGTGCCAATGTTTTAGACCACACAGCCATCAGGGCAGGCCATGGAGGAAGCCTATGACGCTTATAATGGAAGTCAATGAGAAGTTAGGATAAAAGAGGGTCATTATAGGTTTAGGTAAGAGTAGATCTAAGATGAAAGTATGTTCGAAGCCCCCCTCCCCCCCAGCATAATTACAAATGTCCGTAATGGATTTGCGCACTCATACCAAGTGAAGTGTTGAGTAGGAAATAAAGGTTAATTTGGTGTAACACTTCCAAAGGCCCTATAGGACTTGTTTTAAGGTTTCTTTTTATATGCAAGAGGTTTCTCACTCTCAACCCTTCCAATGCTGAGGCTACTTTCGTCCAAAGCACAAGGATGCAAAGATTTTTGAAAAACATCTAAACCCTGTCATGTTGGTATTCATTAGATAGCTCTTACTCAGTACTGCTGAGTACTCTCAGATGAGTACCCATTTGTCAAGGTTTCAGTCATTTTTCAGGATTTTTGTATGATTTTGTTTTGGTCAAATTAGCCACCAGCAGCGTAAGGGTTAAGGTACACAACAGAATTTGAGTTAAAAGATGTTTAGAACAACTTGGCCAAATTCTAAACCAAACAATATGGCCAAAAAATACTGTATAATTGGTATTTTTTACATGTGTTTAATTTTCGCTATTTTCGCACTCCGCATGATAGCACCAAAATAACATCTTTAAAATAAATATCTATATAGGGCCACTCCAATTTAATTACTTGTCTTACGAGCCTTTTTTGGAAAAAAAATCCTGTCAGACTCCAAAAAAAAAAGAAAAAAAGTCACCTTTGGTGTCTTACGATCGAAAGTGGTTTTGAAATTTTCTGTCAGACTCCAAAAAAAAAAAAAAAAAGTGCAAGTTTTAAGAATATTCTTTGTAAGGGTGATTCAATGAACTACAGGAAGCTATCATTGCTGTAGTAGAGCCTCAGACTTGAGGAGGTATACCTCCCACCCTTCAGGTTACAGGGATTAATTGATTGATTGATTTTTATTTAGTTGAGAATAAGCTAGTAGAAACATATCGCTACCAGTCCTAGTCGACAGACTCTAAAAAAAATTTTAAAAATTTAAAAAGTCTCATTTTTCAACTTTTTTTTAAATTCCAAAATGGCTCATTTCCTACCTCCTGAGCTCGTAAGACAAGTAAATAAATTGGAGTGGCCTAGTAATAAATACATAGTTTGAGTGTTTGAACGTGCAAATCCAAATTCAAGCTGTATACAGTAAAATGTTTATACTCTATAGCCATTGCAGACATGTCAATAGTAATATATCCTTGGTCAGTAAAAAAAAGGTCCAAACGCTCAACACTTGTGAAGAGACTGCCTGGAAACGAATCACAGACAATATATGAATATATATATATATATATATATATATATATATATATATATATATATATATATATATATATATATATATATATATATATATATATATACATATATATATAATTATATATATATATATATGTGTATGTATGTATATATATATATATAATTATATATATATATATATATATATATATATATATATATATATATATATATATATATATATATATATATATATATATATTTATTTATTTATATATATATATATATTATATATATATATATAATATATATATATATATATATATATATATATATATATATATATATATATATATATATATATATATATACATATATATATAATTATATATATATATATATGTGTATGTATGTATATATATATATATAATTATATATATATATATATATATATATATATATATATATATATATATATATATATATATATATATATATATATATATATTTATTTATTTATATATATATATATATTATATATATATATATATATATATATATATATATATATATATATATATATATATATATATATATATATATATATATATATATATATATATATATATATATATATACACTACTTAGCTTTACTTACAGATATGTCTATAGTATCCTACATCAGTAGACTGTCTGGAGACAACTAGCTCGTAGCCCACCTCACCAGCTGACATCCTATCCAGACAATACGGCCAACTAACTGCCTGGTGCTACATCTATTGTATACAAAAACCAGAGCTGGCCACTAACACCTTCCCGCCCCCTTCATCAAGTATTCTTATACCAACGTGGCGCGGGATCCAAGACAAGCCAGGGACTTTTAACCTTATGCCATCTACTGCCACCTAACCAGGACGTTTCAAAATTGGAGGCCAAACATTCAAAGATTAAAAAAAAAACAGGGCATAAAGTATTATCATCATTTAAGGGGTAGCAAGCAGAATCTTGAAAATTTGAATGCAAAATGTGTTATATTGCAAATATGTCAGATGTAAATGGGTTAATAGTTCATCAAAACGCATCATAGTTTTTAAGATAAAGTTAAACATTCTTAATGGGGCACCCGGAAAAGGAAATCCATGCTTCCAAAATTCTAATTTGGTGAGAAAAAAAATCATATTTCTCCTGTTTTTAAATACTACCTCTCTAGATGAAACATCCCAACTGTGGTCATTCTTGAATATATTTTCTTAAATTTATTTAGTACATCAGTGCAAGACCACAATAAAAGGGCATTCCGAGAACCACGCAAAGAGAAGCAGCCAATAGAAGAAATGTCAGCCTGTCAGCCGAACCTAAGAGAGACTGGCATACCATTTCCTTTCTGGAAGCCCATAGATCACCTCTCCCCACACCTCGGCCGCCTCGTGAGGAGAAACGCAGCTCGCAAACAGCCCCACACCCACATAGGTAACTCTGACAGCACGCTTCCCCTTAGCCCCATTTCGAGCGCCAGATCAAAGAGATGATTAACGGGATTCCCTGGCCCAATACAGACACTCACAAGAGTAGCATTGTTATCTACTGGGTGATTCATCTGTGGGCTTATAGAGAGAGCAGGATCTGATACTGGCCATAAAGCACGCGGAGGAGGAGGAGGCACTCTTTGTCATTCATCATAGTGCCACCACATGCATGCGGCGGCCTGGGAAGGATTTGGCAGCCCTTCCGATGACTCGGGGGAGGCGCAACGTCCAGATTCTTAATAACCAGCAAGGAATCATCGAGGGAATGACCCAATCCTTCTGGGCGGCTGGCAGGGTCTTAGGGAGCAATCTCTTGATCAATCTATATGATCTACACAGTCAAACACGCAAACAAAGACCCCTGACTCACCCATACCAAAATGAGCCTGGGAATACCTAGAAAAACCCAGGATTTCCTAAGAACTCTGAGCTACATTAAGTAAGAGCAATGAGTCAAAAACTGGTCTTTGTAGACAGGTGACCCCAACCTAAGACAGTTAGAATATATGATCTCAGAACAATTGGTGATTGAAGACTGGTAACCCTTTATAACAAGGTGCATGTACATTTGTCATGATTTGGGCAAATGATCAACTCAGTCAAACCTCCTGAGGAAATTTCCCAGACACGTTGTTGACACACAGTTGAACCCTGACTGGGCAGGTGACCCTAATAAATAATTGGAGAAATACAGCCATGTCGATTAATGTGTAGGACCTACAATCAACAATTCTAGGAAAGATCCCAGACTGAATGTTACAAAATTAATCTTTGTAGACAGGTGATTCTTAATAACAAGTAAAATATAGCCATGTCTTGACTAATGCATAGAATCCACTCTTCAGTCAAACGAGCAATTAGGAAAGATCCCTGACTGAATTCTTATAAAAAATGTCTTTGTAGGCAGGTGGTCTCTGATAACAGGTGAAACTTTAAAAATTAATCTATTAATAGTTATAGCTGCTATCAAACTCAATCATGCCTGACCCATTCATGTCTGAATTGCACACATGGTATGCCAAATATTGAAATACCTTGACAAAAAATAATATTTTGAAAAGATATGCGACTGATAAAAGTTGTCATTATTCCTAACAATGTTCACAATTCCTCATAAAAGTTGCCAGTTCATCTTATTTTTTGTATGAATTTTTTTGTTCATTTTCCTGGTCGCCAAGCATAACATAACCATGCATTACAGTTTCATGATTTACAATCTCAGTTACCAGATCATAAGTGCACCTTTATATATGATTTTTTTGTGTGCCAATGCTATGTAATATACATCTTACTAGACCGAATCAAATCAAATCAAATCATGTGCACTCAAGCTGAATATGCTGGGTTATGACTTCCTCTTCAAAATGACAACTGGGTGTTATTATAATTTTGACCATCACTTGCCAATCAAACAGATTGGCACAAGGTTGAACGGCTTCTAAATGACAAACTTGTCCCTATATTGTCCAAAACATGCTTCTACGTACCAAGGACCAAGAAGAGAGGGATACGAAGGGAGTGCCCAGTGCCCATTGGCGCTGTGATAAGCTCATAGGCTCAAAGGCGCATTCTATTTTCGGAGAGTGTGACGTCACTACCGCCATTACCACACAGAGACGGCGAGAAGGCCTTGCCGGCCATAACGGACGTGATTTTTCAATGTACCAGGTAAGCACATTTAAATGTAGTTGTCATCATTTAACACCATGTTAGTAACCGCATAAAGAGTGTAATAATGTATTCTTGAGGCATGCCAGTGCGTGGAAATGGTGTTTTATCGTCTGCACAGACACGCATGTTGTCAGCACATGTTTCAATTAAAATGGCTGACGAGAAAAAATTATCTTTGTCAGATTTACCGTTCGATTTACTCGATTATGTAACAACCTAGAGTATTATCCATTGTATCATTTTAAAGATTATAACTTAACCGTGTGCAAAAATGTAATTTTGATGCGGTATTTCGTGATTTAGTCTGTAAAATCTGGCCGTTTTGTGACGATGATTTCAAAGTAACTATTATATTTTCTTTCATTTCTATGTGAAGTCGTCACTGAAAAAACGTTGCACGTATTGTCTAACGTAAATAATAACAATCTTTTGTCACATTATGGTAAAAGAAAACGGCTTGGACTGGCAAATGGTTAGGTTTATAGCTCTTGGTAGACTTTTTTTGTGTCTTGAATTGTGTATTTTTCCAGATAGTTATTTAAGCTTATAAATCCAACATGGCTACCACTAGATACTAGACTAAGTAGTCGAGGAGACCTTGGTTATTTTCAAAATATTCGTATAAAGACCCACAGAAAATAGCATTATGTGGTCTCATTTGAAAGAGGAGGTATTAGAGATTTGCGTGGGCTAATATTTGTGGGCTTCCCCCACTTATTTGTGGCTTTATTACCATGTGTTTGATTGGTAAATGAAATACTTCCTTTCCAATTTCAGCTGTCAGCAGGGAATCATGCTACAAGCAACAAGGTCAGGACATATTCAAATAGGTAGGATTCCCCACTTGTATACATGTACTTTACTTTTTCCTGGAGGGGGGGGGGATATACTTTTAAAACACATTTAATGCTGTAACTGCCATCCTTGCTAGCATGAATTCAATTATTTACTTCTTGAATAAAAGGTGCTTCATTGGGAGTTTAAAAAAGGTAATCTGACATACCTAGAATACAGCCTGTATCTCTATTATATTAGAGATCTGCTGCTATGCACTCAATTTGTAAAACTACAATGTAAAAACACTTTCATGCTGTTCCTGCCACTTTTTCCCAAATTTTTCTTAATCATGTGGTTGTAGGTATATTTGCTTTGCACAGATTCCACCACAAACTTATGAGTTGAATGAGTTAGAGTGAACTTAATTCAAGAAACTTTGACAGATGGTCTTGTTACGAATCACATCTACCATTTGTTACAGAATCACACTTTCTGTAAGAATCAATATCTTTCATTAAAAGAGTGCACTATTGTGAATTCTTCTGCTTTAACAAAAAGTTAAGTTGGTGTACTGATATAAAGACATAATTTCACTTAATTAGGAATCACATGGCAGCAGAGAGTGGGTTAATATGTCTCTGATGGTAGGTAACAGATGACAATGTCTAATGTTAGAGGGACCACTTCCCCACAAGGGCAATTGTTAGACACTTAGAATAATTGATTTAACATTGAAGCTTCTTATAAATAGATCATTAATCAGAAAAGGTTTTGAAAAACATGATGTTACCTTCTGCATTCTCAGAGGTAGATTTCACTCAATACCTTGTCAGTTTTATGTCACTTCCTGTACACATCAGGGTTGTTATACCCCAGACAATGTAGATTCTGTTTTTCCTCCACTATCCCCTCTCATTAACACCCCTTATTGTTCAGTCTGGGAAAGGAGGATATGATTTGGGGGGAAATTGCATCTACCCTGATTAACTGAATGGGTGGCTTCAGGATTAGGGATGTAGAGGTGAATGGAGACATTGCAGTTGCAGACAGGATGGAGGTGTCAGTCAAGGTACACATCTGTACACTTACCAATTGATATCAAACTAGCTGAGTTATGAATGAATTATGAACATTTGTAGTTAATGCCCAATTTGCTTAATACTTATAAAATAACTATGTAATGATTCTTTTTAAACATGCATTTGTGATCTTATTAACTGTTCAGTTGGATATTTTTTTCTGGAGTAGATCATACATGTCTATTGGGCGAATGGAGAATCCCTTGCTTAATTAACATCTATGATCAGTATGTGCTGAGCTAGAGAATGCATTTTGACTGTGATGGTCTCAAGGTGTACTAACTCAGGAACTGGTTACAAAGTTGTCTTGTCCTATACCAATCATCCCTGTAGTACCCAAAATATACTGACTATTTTGTTGTTATCTCTTTGATCAAAGCAGTTTAAAGAATTATTGAAGGGGACATGTTGAATAAAATCCTACCTTTGATTTTACTGTGAGTTCTTACATGAACTTAAAACAATATTTTCATAAATTCAGATTTTCAGACATGAATGGGTTAACACAAATGTGTTCTCAGTGTGCATTTATGCATTTAGTAGCAAAAAACATACTAACAATTTTGTAATATCTTTTGACAAGAGCATCAAGAAATATTGAAAGGAGAAAGGAAAGATATTAACCTGAACCCAACCAACAAATCCACCCTCCATCAAATATTTTGTGAATTTAGATTCAATACAAAGTTATTTATTAAGGTAGCACAGGTCCAGATTTCACCTATGAGATAACCAGGCACAAATGGTTTAAGCGAATTACATTAGTGTTTTAATGCTTTGGTGCGCTGGGTAAGAATTGGTATCATCTGCTTTTCTGATAGAAGTGGACCTGTGGTAGGACTCTTTTCAGCTGATAGATATATCTGCCTAGAGTCTCTCTCTTTTGCTATTAAATGCATTTCTTAATACTCTCATATGTGGTGGTATATATTTTCATATCTTATTATATATTTCAGTAGTCAGTAGTTTCAATTTATTACTTCATTTTGCAAATATTTGTCTAGCGCTGGATGGTGATAGTTTTTATGAAGCCTGCTGAATCGAAAACTAACCTATTAAGGTTGGCCTGACATAAGAGAATGTACTTATTGCTTTTAGATGATGATCTATTTGTAAAAATTATTAAAATACAATATATATATATGTATATATATATATATATATATATATATATATATATATATATATATATATATATATATATATATATATATATATATATAACTGAGTATCAGTGCATTAAGGTTAGTAAAACACAAGCTTTTAAAGCACTAATACCATTATTAACCCATTCAAGTCTGGAGTGAATGGGTTAACTTGGGTGTGTCTCTGTGTGGTTCATCCTGATAAATAGGGATCATTTAATGTCAAAAACATTAGAAGAAACAAAATGCTCAGGCATGGGTCATTCAAAGGGATAATATATTTACTCTTCATTAAAACTTCAGCTGGATGAGTGAGTAAAATACAGTTGAGAAAACATTTTAATGAGATTTCCAGAAGGCAAATTTTGTAAGACAATGAATAATATTGGTCTGTCCTATGGTTATGGAATTTTCTTGTAATGTCTTTAAGCAATACAACCATTAGCATATATGAATTGTCGTTTAGACCGTTTTCTGAATTCTTTAAAAGTATCACAAATGAAAAAAAAATGATTTAGAATCTTAAAAAAGCTAGAAAACATGATTTCCCCAACTCATAGCTCATTTGGCATTATTTCACTTACCTGCTTTGCCTCAGAAGGGCATGAAGATCAGCTAATTTCAGTTGTTGCCATATTGGATAGATGGCACTGCATGATTTGCATAATAATGTAATTACAGCCATTGTGAACTTCACAGTGTGAAGGGCACATGTTGCAGTGAATGACTCTTGCTTTTCTTCTCTTTAGAATGGAATTGATGAGGTGCCACTGTACAACCCAGCGCTTCTAAAAGATGTTGATTTCTCAGAGGCCAAGGCATCATACAAACCACAGATTAGCCCAACTAACCCTGGAGAAGGGTTGATCATGCGGCCCTTATGTTTAGCTGACTATGATAGAGGTAAGTCTTACATGCACTCAAATTAGAGACATAAGGAAAGGTAAAGAGCAACTTCACAAGACTGTAACATGTATGCATCATTGAAGTTATATTAAAGACTGGTGAAAACTAACTTGGGACACCTAAACTACAATGCTTCTGAGATGCTGATGTACAGAGTAGCTGTTTGTCAGGATCTAGAGCATCAGCAAATAGAGCTAACCAGAATTATTTTACATACTTCTGCTTGACTTGTACTTTCTAATCCATGAAAGAGGAGCATCCATACCATAACTAAGTCTTCAGAGCCTCAGGCACAAACCAGTCTTCTACCTTAACACTTTCATGCCTAAATAAACCCTTGATAGCGAACTCTGTATGCTGTGAGACAATAACTTTGATTAATGCATTTTTAATTCTTTTTAAATCGTCACCCAAGGGTCTGCATTCACAAAATTAACATGGTATGTACAGTATTTGAAAGAGACTTGAAAGTTTGGTTTGGTTTTGATTAAGGCATCTCCTTCAGATATTTTCCAAAGAAATGCTTCATTTGGGAGAAGTAAGGTATTTTGAGCTGCTACAGGCACAAAGTTTTGTCTCAACTTACAATAGTTGGTGAAATCTCCAGGGAAGACTTCAAAGGTAAGACAATAAACAGTGGCTTGTATATCTATAACTATACTATAACTTCTCTGGTGTAATAACAAATATGTTCAATGTACTTCATGTTTACTGTTTATCTTCAGTTCATCTTTTGTTCATTATTTGTTTTCTTAGTATTATTTGTCTATAAAAATGTTCTGTGGTTCATGTATCAATTTTGTAGAATTCTACAGTCAATATATATACATACCTGCATACATCCTTAGATGAAGGGCTATGTCTTTTTCCTTGATCATTCTTATAAATAAAAGTTTTAGATATTGTTTTTAAAATGATATAATTCAAGTGTAGCAAGTAAGAAATATTTTCTTTGGAAAATGTGTTATGGAGAATCTTCTATTCTCTTCTGAACAGTAGTTGTTGTAGTTGATCATATGGAGGTTGAATTGCATCTAGATTATTTTAGATGTCATGAATTTGGAATGTGCAGAACATATGGTGGGATCAATGTTTCACACTCAGTTTTAGCATACTTCTTTAATAACAATCCTTGTAAATAATAAAATTTATGAAAGAACATCTCAACTTTTAGATGCATATAGTCTCATTCACCACGACTAAGCCTCCATGTTTTATAAGCTCAAGAAGTGTAAAATGAGTTTATAGAAGTGTGGCTGTGATGCCTTATGACGCACCTATTACGGTATGAGTTGATTTCATTTATTTCATTTCTCTTTAGAACGGTTTGAAGGCATGAAATCCAGCAAAGGTGGTTACTATGTTACAGTTGTTGAGGACACTACAACTAACCAAGTGATAGGTGCTGCAACGCTGGTCGTTGAGCAAAAATTCATCCACAGTTTAGCAACGGTAGGTTATGAGTTATGAGGATTCTCTTGGCTACTTATATGCATTTATTTCAAAATAAGGTAAAGATGTTCATTAATAAATTGATTTAAAACAATCACCTTTCTGAGAATTTGATGATACATTTTTTTCTAGGTTTTGTAAAAATATTTGATATACTACAGATAACTACAATAATCTGATAATGGCACCTTCTATGATGTTGAGGTATGGTTTACAGGGTATTAATTTCAAAAGGAAATCTGAAACGTGTTTATTTGAGATAAAATTTATGTAAACCCTATAATGAAAAGTCAAGCTATACTTCAAGAAATCTGAAATGTGTTTATTTGATATAAAATTTATGTAAACCCTATAATAAAAAATCAAGCTATACCTCAAGAAATCATCTCTGCCTGAAGAAAACCCTTTTCATGTGAAGTTATTTCTTTATGATTTTCTTTCAGCGGGGGCGAATAGAAGATGTTGTTGTAAATAAGTTATACCGCGGCAAACAGCTAGGAAAAATGTAAGTTTTAGCCATCATAATGTCCAGATTTCATCCCATCTCAAGAAACTGATTTTGTATGTGATAGAATGAATATAGATAACGCTTTGAATATGTATAATGGTAAAGATTGCTTTGAAAGAGTAGGATGAGGGAAGAAGTCACAAAGTAGGTTATGAAAGTTTTTGAGCTAGCTAACTGGCTGAGCTATAGGGGGAAGGTACAGGATAGTTAATTGTTTTTGTGAAGAAGTATCAACTAAAGTCAGAAAAATTAAGACTAAGAGTTTTCTACAAACCTTTGAAACTGTTTGATATCTTCAAAAAAACATTATACACATTGATAAGCTTCATCATTTTCTAACAAAAATGTATTACATTATGGACATTCACTGCTCCTCTTATAGAACAACTGAATTCCAGTATTTAAGTTGGAAGATTTTCTCATATTTCCTTCCTTTCTCTTTTTCAGATTAGTGGAAACCATGACATTATTAGGGAAATCTTTAGGATGTTACAAGGTGTCCCTGGAATGTAAAGATGCTACAGTTCCTTTCTATGAAAGTTTTGGCTACGAAGTCTCAGAAGGAAATAATTTTCTGGTACATAGGTATAAGGACTAGAAATACAGAGGGTTCATCAAGGGTCAGAAGTATGTAGCCTTAAGTTTACAAGAAATCTCTAAAAATGTAACCTATTTTGTTAAATGATTTGTTTTTTGGTTTGTTTGAAGTAGAAATTTCTATCATCTGGATATTAAAAAAAATGGAAAGTTCATCTTTCAGCAAATATTTTGTTAGGGTAGTAAAGGGGTTTAGAGCTTAAAAGGAGACCACTGATAGCTCCAGTGGCAATGCTTCTGACCTATAAAAGAACCCAATGGTCTGACAACATGCTTATGTTTTGAAAACTCTCATGAATATGACAAAAACACTTCCTAGGGAATTTTTGTTCTAGAGGAATTAAAAAAAAACGTTGCCTTTTATACAACCAGTTGCCAGATCATATGGTTAACTAACCAGGAATGGATTCATTCTTATGCATGGTGCTCAGATGGTCTGACAACTATGTAAAAATTAAAGAATGTACAAGGAAATATTAGAAGAATTTTTGAATCACTAAAGGCATTGAAGTGTTATCCATATCTCATATACTAGTATCTTTTCCAAAACTATAAGATTGTCAAGGCACTCTGGGTATGAATGGGCCAAGTATTCCATGAGCTACTTTCTCAGGATGAGAAATGGGTGATATATGATGTGTGTGTTTTATTTATGGTATGCAGGAAAGAGAGGATGTCTGTTGTCCACAGTAAGGACACTCATGGGTTATATATGTACTACTTAATAATGGGTGATAAAAGGGATCAAGAGGTTACAGTGAAGAATCCTCAATAAAAAAATGTGTTTAAACTATCTATAACTTAGGTCCTTATGCTGGTACTAATCTTCTGTTCATTAAAGGTACTGGATTCTTATCTTAATAAATGAGAGGTTGTGTTAGTATGTTTAACCTCTTCATACTGAACCTCCTCTGACACATCTGCAGGTAATGTAGAATGAAGAAATAAGGAATGATAATTGAATGGAAAGTTCATATGAGTTTAGAGTTAGGGATCATTCTCATAAAATGTGTTCTTCTCTGTTAGAATTATAGCAATGAGTTTGGTATTTGAAAGCAGGGTTTGTTTGGTTCCTTTACTAGTATTAAATTCCCCTTCATCTGCTCATGCAGATGAGTTAACTGTTATAGACATAGGCCTACAAGAACCTTTTATAATCTATGGGTATCTTTATTCTTTTAAAATCACAATTAAACTAACATTTTCAATCTTCATAATCTTCATTGGAACAAACAGTATTTTCGCACAAGGTAATGATAAAACCATGCAAAAGAAGATATCTTTCGATTTGAAGTGTCCCTGCTAAAACTGGGAATGTTCTGAAAAGGTTATATCCCGCCATACTGATGATATTGTGATTTAATTAGGAATTATCATAGTTAATCATTGTTCATATAGGAAAGGCATAATTTATGACAACATATGCTCAAGGAAGTGAGATTGTGTGTATATTCATTCCTATTTGTAAATACTGGGTTAATTGCGGGTATTTATAGTGTAGCAAGAGTGATTGTCGAGTGTAAATACTTATGATATACTCAAGTGCAGGAGTGTACACTAAAAATATATTTTAAAGGTATTTGACAAGCATTATTTTGATCTGATGGAAATAGAAACTTGTATGTGTTTGTAGAAACCAACCAAAGGTATCATAGGTCCTTGTTTAACTCACTTATTTGTAGGATAATAACATTTCTATTACTTATGTGGAAAATATGTTCATGTGAAAGAAGTTAGCCATTAGGGAAAATTTAACTTGTAAAGCTAATTTTTTTTGCAAGTTTTGACTTATGAACTGAGTGCTATAATATGTGAACTGTGTTTTAAATGATTCTATTCCAAGTTCAATATATTTTACCCATGAGTTCACCTTGAATGATGGCATCTGGGTACTCTGATTATTGATTAAATAACTTGATAATGAAAAATATTTTTTGAAAAACATTAGGGTAAAGGCAATGTTTTAGAAGATCCTTTCCATGTGCCCTTATCTCTCTTCATCACCATACATCTTACAAAATCATGTTTTAACCATTAGATAGAAGCCTGTCTATTGCATGCTTTTATGTTACAGCTTTATTACGAAAGACAGCAAGTCTGAATCTCATGTCCATTTAAAGTCTGAATTAATGTTTCTTAATATTATGCAGTCTATTGAAAGAGAGGGTGACCTTTACTCATTTCAAGGTCTGAATTTACTCATATTGAGTGAAAAAATTCAGAAACAATGATGTGCATTTGTTCAAGAGATGTGGGTTGTTTTCATCAAGTTTTCATTTACCAGTGAAATTAATTAACGAGAAGAAAATATGAATGGAGTAAATATCTCAAATTTTTTATCAGTCCTAAGCTGCCCAAAGCTAGAACATACTAGGGATGTTTTTAAAGAAATACCCAGATCTTTTGTTACACATATACTCTATTCTTTACAAATCCACACACTTTTATTCATAAGCTGTTCTTACAGGGGTGGTCAGGGGATATTATTTACTGCATATTATTGCAGGATATTAAAAGGTTGATATTATTTATACACAGAGGAGTTAGGACAAGCTATTCAGAAGAATAGCATTACATTGATGTGTAGGGCCCGTCAGAAGTGTAACGTTGCATGGTAGAGTGAGTTCCCTGATCCCTGTGATGAAAGTGGATATTGGAAAGTCACCCAGTCACCAACGATTCGTTACATATGAATTGAAATAAGCTTGAAGGGCAAAACACATTTAACCAAATCTCATCAAATTACATGTTGGAATGAGTCTAACCTGGTGGTTATAGGTGTATTGGGTAGATTGTATGCCAAGTGTATGTAATTTTCGCCTTGCCATTGTGCTTGTATTCCATCCAGACTGTAAATAATTCATTGATATCATGTACAGGGTATTTATATACACCTCATAATTGTATAATTCAGAGAACTATATATTTTTTAAGTGACTGAATGCGTTTGAAGGTCATTCCTAGTCAAGGTAGGATTATTCTTGTGAAATGATTCACACTTGATTTTCAATGGGTATGTATGTACATCTATTTGTATGTATGTATTTATATAACCATATATTTCAAACACTATATATATATATATATATATATATATATATATATATATATATATATATATATATATATATATATATATATATATATATATGTGTGTATATGTATATATATATATATATGTATATATATGTGCGTGTATTAGGAGTAAAAATTCATAACATATTCCTGTATTTGCTGCTTTCAGTCCCTTTTGAAGCAACAACTTACAGAGAGGCTGAGAAATGATCTATTCAAATTCTGAACTTTTGAAAAACTATAATGGTTTCCTAACACTTATTTTATTGACATAGATGATTATAGCATGTATACTTTCATTTCATTTATCTCTCTCTAATATTTCATAGATATTCTGGCCTTCACTTCTCTGTCTCCTTGTGAAGGAGTCATCCTCACAACTGTCACCTCACCGGTAACTGAAAACATATCGACATGTATATTCTGGATGATGAAATAAAAAGAAGAGTAACAAGGATCGTCTTTTTATTTTTTTTATTTTCAAGTATTTCCATAACCTATAAAATATGTACATATCTATTTTCTGTCCAGTTAAAGTTTTATAACCCAGTCCTACTGTTAGGGTCAAGATAGTCTGACATCTTAGAAATAATTTTAGTATAAAGACTATGATTTAAAGCCCCATTTGAGGAACTTAGTAAGTAGTAAGGAGAGAGAACCAAACTTTTAGTTACGATAGTGAAATGTTTTCTATGCACCACAGATTTTGATGAATTTGGTTTCTGTGTTTAGTGCTGAAGACGTGTCATTAATATAGAGGAAAACATGATCTGCAATACCTATGAAAATTGCACCTTCCAGAAGCAAATCTCTAAAATCAGCTGTTTTATGCCATTTTTTCTGTAAATTGCCCCATAACTTAACATTTCATGAAATTATGTAAACATGACTCACTCTCTCTATCTACACCTTTTTGGTTCGTTTTCTAAAGCAGAACTATGTAGTTGAGAGTTAGAAATAGTCCACAGGATGACATTCAAGTTGTGGGAAATTACAAAAATCCTACTATTTCACAGGTTCTTACCCCAAAATCACTCACAGCAGGGGTCAGATACATTTCATACTAACACAAAACATTTGATTATCATAGACATCCTTATAAAAATCATTTGTGGCAAGTTCTGAGTTCTAACTATGAAAATTGCACCTTCTAGAAGCAAATCCTTAAAAATACTAGTTTTAATGCCATTTTTCTGTAAAATGCCCAAAAACGTAGCCTATCATGCAAATATTCAAACTATTTAGTTGAAAATTTGGAATAGTCCACAGGATGACATTCTAGTTGTGGGAAATTACAAAAATCACTCATCTTTGATGATTTCCCCCCAAAAATCACTCACAGCGGGGGGTTCCTAGAAGTCACTTTGACGCAACATATTCTCAGATCGAAAGCATCCTCTTGAACACATTTGTAGCAAGTTTTGTGTTTCTATCTCGAAAAATGACTTTTCTAGAAGGAAATTCCAAAAAACATGCTTTAATGGTGATTTTTGGCATAAAATGCCCCAAAATTCCAATACGCATCAAAATCAGACGTGTCATTCACCCGTGCACTAAAGCCCACCCTATGTAGAGATGAATAAGCATGGATGACGACAAGTAACGAAAAACGCCATCAAAAGTATAATTCTGACATTTGGCCAATACTGTCTGCCTCAAGCCTATAACTCTTCCAATTCTGAAGTAACTCTCATCTAAAGCGAAAGGACAGAAAGATTTTTGAGAAGCATCTAAACGCTGTCATGTTCATTGCATAAACTCCTCTTTCCTCATTTTATTTCACGAGTAAATAACAGAGATCGTTCTGAATGAATGGGAGCACCGCTTGTAATTGTTTATCTTAGCAGAGATCGTTCAGTCGTCGTTCTGTGTGAATGAATGAATGGGAGCGGCGTACTTGTTTACATTGTAAAGGAAGTTGGACTCGCACATGCGCAGGAGCCGCTCTAGTTTTGCGAGGAGCTTACCATCCGGGTACCGCTTTGAGGCTATGAAGCTTCGGTACACCGACCGGCTGCCAATCCACTTGTGTTTGCTTATCTAAGTACGTACATAGGTTGGCAAAAAAGTCATTGATTGATTTTTTATCAATATTTGGAAATTAAACATCTTCCAATGTATGCTTCAATATAGAAATATATGGTGCAACATTGGTCAAGATATTTTGGGGCATTGCAGGCATAAATGGCTGTTTCGAAAAGAGTTTAATTGACTATATGGACCATGACAACTGTCCAATTACTCTAAAGCGCTTTTGAACATTATAGGTGGAAAGGGCACTATATCAAATATCAATTATTATTATTATTATTATTATTATTATTATTATTATTATTATCAAATGGCTTGAAACAGGAGTTGCATTGTTTACCTGGGTATCCTCAGTAAAAACTGAGCCTGTTCTCCGGACTGCCAATTCAGCCAGCTTCCAACAGTATGGAAACATACACGTTTCCGCCTTCGCTGCTGATAATCCATCGCAGTTAATACCGGCTTATCCCAGCTAATGATAATCCAAGAATTAATCCTTTTTTCGCATAATCCACTGATGATAATATGTCAATGATTCGGATGGTGAAGCTATGACCAGGCTTATCAATATGAAAAAGTCCACATATTGCGCAGTATTTATAGTGTGTGCTCTGACAAAATTAAGGAATCCGATGTAATATAAAGAAAGCAAACTTCAATCTACTTGGCAATAAGGTATTAATATGAGTTAGAAGTATCAAACTGTCTATTAGCTGATCAATGTGTCCTGATAAACTCATACTGGACTCCATATATAGTAATTAATGCCAAAACATGAAGATTGCAATCTTTCCATACACATTTGCTGATTGCATTTTGACAATCTAGTAGTGCGGCAAAAGTTGAACCAATCCTTACTAAAATGACACTTGAGAAGTCAATCAGTGAGCTAAAGAAAGTGGATGTCAATGAAAACCGTGATTGGATCCTTTGTCGGGTTGTCATTCAAGCAACGAGAAGTATAATAACTTTTATCAAATCCCGACAAAAGTGACACATTGAGCGCTCAATCAGTCACCAGTTCCATCAAAGAGAAGACGTGTCGGACGGGACAGAGAAGTAATCGGTTTCATTACAGAATCAATACCAGGGGTCATGACCTTTATACACTTCCTTAAGGAACACCACCAAAATAGGTGCAAATTTCATCATTTCAATCCACATATATTTTTGGCCTCCTGGTGATTAAATCTTTAGTCGTTTTTTACTGTGAGAAACATTTTCCATTCTCTTTAATATAACTTCATAGTTTGATTAAAGAAAATGCCTTCTGATAAATCTCTTTGATTAAGTACACCCTACCTTTGATGGCAGACATTCCCTGTATATAATTTTATACTTTTATGTTAAAAAAGCCTTTGAATAAATGTCTTGGATTGAGTTAACAGTACATTAATGCAAAAGCACCATTTGTATAGTTTATTCTGTCATGTATTTAACTTGTACATTTAACTTTAAGAATGCTTAAGGCCTCCGTGATGACTCTCTGATATTGCAAAGTGTACAAATCAAAGTCATAATGCAGATAGTCAGATGAGTAATAAAGCTTGTTGTCCAAAGAATGAAATATTTGCTCCTAAAAAGATAACTATCAAGTGACTGAAGCCTACAGAAGTCCAACTGCGATCCTGATTACGCCATAAATAATATCAATCCATTTAAGCCTGTATCGCCCTGACTATTTTGATAACATTTTCATGACCAAAGCATTTGTCAGAAGATAATTGATTATAAAATATGGAACAGCACATTATCAACAATTCTTCAAGTTTTCTAAGAAATCATGACTTATTCCAAAGTTATCAATAATATATTAGTAAAAGTGACACTATACTAACTAAACAAGATGTTCTTGTAAACAATGTCCCATTATATACTTTCCAAAGCATGCAATTGTCAGGGAGATATCACCAAAATGGTCAGGCATTTTTGGTACTACTGGCATAAATGAATTAAATTCTTATAAGGGCAAGTATTATCACATTTAAATGTTGACTCCAAAAATTATAAGTTCTCTGTTCCTAGTACCTCACTTAATGATATCATTCACAAATATATATCCATCACACTTAGAAAGAACCTGAACATCTTCACTCATTGACTATACTAGTTTATAAGGACTGACTGTACTTTCAGATGACCTTGATCACCATCAAGGTCACATTATGTTCAAAAGTGTACTTCTGCCTTGCGTGATAAGACTTGTTTTAAATTCCAGCGAAAACGAAATCCAGGAAGTTTCCCTCAGTTGGCTGGCCCATGTGACCTTTACACTATCCATAATGTTTGAATGACCTTGACTTTCCGGAGGTCATGAGTCAACCAGGTAGGTCCTGTCAACTCTCAGTAAGTGACCAGCATTGCTATTCAAATGATTTACTAATCCTGCACACCTTTTCTCATATCACAGCCCTTTGGTTGAGGTCTGCAGGCACCAGCTATTGTAGTAATTCACTTAACACAGACCTAAATATGCACCAACATCACACTAGAAAGTCACTCTGACTTCTTTATAATCGTAAATCCAGAGAGCTAATACATCCTCCAGAAAATCTGCAGTGTTTTCAATCCATTTCAGTTGCAGAATCCAAAAAAATATCAACATCCAAATGGAATTCCTTGGTAAGTTTCAACTCCTACAGTCATTGCGGAGCTACAGGAGGAAAAGAGCCAGCCACTCAGAGCTGCAGAAATCTGATTTGAGCCAGCGCAGCGAAAGAACTACTATCCACGTGCCGAGTCTCACCATAAACAAACAGTGCCGGAAAGCGGCAATGCACAAATTGACTTAGCTCTCGCATGCAATCGGTAATTGACTGCGGCCAAACCCCAACCTGCTCTCACCATGCCATGCAATTATAGCTACCTGGGGTCATTGCATATGCAGAGCAGAGCCCAATCCCTGTGGAGATCCCTATTTATATCATGCTCTTATTCTTCTTTCAATTGTCATCTTTACACAGTGGTAGAAAACAATACAAAAGTGGTGCTCAATGTTCTTTGTCGCTTATCTTACAATATTGTTGATATTGCTTTTATTGCTGTTATTGTTCATCTTTACACAGTGGTAGAAAACAACACAAAAGTGGTGTTCATTGTTCTTTGTCGCTTACCTTACAATATTGTTGATATTGCTTTTATTGCTGTTATTGTTCATCTTTACACAGTGGTAGAAAACAACACAAAAGTGGTGTTCATTGTTCTTTGTCGCTTATCTTAACATATTGGTGATGTTGCTTTTTTTGTTGTTATTGTTGTTGTTTAATAAACACAAAGTATTGTTCATTGGAGTATCAATGAGTCTCTCAAGAATGGTATCACTCAGAAATCTTGCAGTAAATAATAAGAGTTTCAGAATGTAATCATTAAGTAAAATGATAGCGATGCCAAATATCTGATATATCAATTGCTAATCAATCAGTTCATAAAATGAGAATTGTGAAAAAATTACAAATTCCCGTTGAACAACAACCTGCAATGTTTGGATATATTCTAGGCTATCACTCAAATAGGAAGAGTATACTGCCTGAATAACTACAATTGCAACTGTTCGACTCATTATCTTAGGAGTGGGGACAGAAAATTAAATCATGATACATGTTGGTATTTTTCATCATGCTTGCTTAGAAAATACATCAACCGTAACGACAGTATTCATTTCTTTTGAGAAAGTAAAGACTAGGGTTGGGAATCGGTTGCAATTTCATGATTGATAATTAGTTGCAGCCCACCGATCCATTATCGATCATAATCAGTTCTTCATACTTTTGCAGTAATTTGGTACTAGAGGTATATAGGGCCTAATAATAAGTGATAGTCTATGACAATTACTTGCTATAAGCACCTACCTTAACTTCGTTTTGAAGTGTTTTTGGAGCTTAGTTTCGTAGCAACAGAGCTGACAACTTGCCTGTCATTTAGTTCTATATTTTGCCACTAGGTGTCACCTTTTCCGATTATTATCGATTGCCAATTTTGTAATCGATTAATCAGTAAAAGAGAGGCAAACGATCGATTTTCGATTATAATCGATGATCGTCCCAACACTAGCAGAAACCTCTGGCAAGGACTTGACTCCTGCATTGAACCAGTGCACAAGCACCATGCGGAGCCTATGAATTTTCCACACGCTATCAGGCAAACCCCTCGTAAGC
This sequence comes from Maea johnstoni, assembly GCA_963942565.1. Classification (NCBI taxonomy): domain Eukaryota; kingdom Metazoa; phylum Annelida; class Polychaeta; order Spionida; family Magelonidae; genus Maea; species Maea johnstoni. The sequence continues at coordinate 24,682,179 of OZ012686.1, forward strand.
TGTAGTTATTACTACGCCCTTCCTATAAAACAGCGACAAACATCCTTGTACTTGTAGTCATTGCGACCGCGGGTCCTGCCACTGGAATAAGCAAGCACTAGCTGTGAGTAACCAGAAGGCTAGCTATTTCCATACACACCGTCAAAGTCAATCTTCCTTTGCTGCAATCGATATTGTTTCATCAAAGTCACTCAGGGTAATTCCTAAAAATCCTAGTAGCCCTGGCTACTGAGCCAGAACGCCCTGTGGCAATGATTCAAAGCAAGCTAGTGCTTCAGCAGACAGGTTACCAAATACAGAAGACCTCACTTACCTCACACTTAATACCGAAGATTGTGAAGTATCTCGAAAAATAGCAATGGGCCCAAATCATTCCTATCTAATGTATTATTGGAACAATATGGTCAACCAAGTAAACCATTTCTGACAATAGTATTTAATAACTCATTTTGGACCTGAGTTTTTGAAGTCTGATTTGCTGTACTTCAATTCTTAAAAACTACAATAAACCTATGAGATTCTGACAGAAAAGGCAAAATTCAAAGGATGATTTTACTTTTCACATTTTTTCTCAAGCTTTATTTGAAAAACCACCCTAAATCAAGGAAAATCTAACAAAATGCAGGGTCAAATTGTAAAAGGTCAAAGATTCTCAGTCACATAGATGGAAATTAATATTTGTAAGATGATATTGATTCTTTTCTTTTTTTCTCAAATTTCATCAGCAGAAATATACATTTAAATATATGAAACTAGAATTATAGGGTTTGAAAAATATATATCTTTAATGTTCTTAACACAAATCTTAATGTAATCTATGCATATACAGACAACCTGAATCATTGGTTCATTTTGGAAGGGTAGTCCTAATGTGTGTTTAAGGTTTATTTATGAGAATATTATTTCATCAAATGGTTTGATTTTAATTGATTCTAGATAACGTTACGAAATTTTGAAAAAAAAATGCAATGTCCATAATTAAGCATCTCCTTTTCTTATTTGTATCATGATAAAAAGGCCTACAGAAAGTTGTGTTGAATAATCTTAATAACATGCAATAGAATATTCAGTTATGCATATCATTTATTGACTTAACCCACACATTTTACATTTGACTTCTTTCAAGACTCTTGCCTACCATCCTCGATTGCTGTGACCCAGTGTCTTAGCCAGGATTTGGAAACTGGATGCCTACAATTGGCAATTGTAAAATTTTGGGGCGTCCAAAATTTCAAGGGGGAACACAATATACTCATATTTCAACCATGAACATGTATAAATTTATCAAAATAAGGCATGATATCCTTATACAATGTCATGGGCATTATATGGAGATGAGAAAATTCAATTATATGCTTGAGATTGACATTTTAAGAAATTCTTCACAAAACCTTTATGGCGTCCTGAGGGGTGCTTTTTAAGGGTTTGGGTGTCCAAAAAGACACCCAGACGCCCTGCTGGCTAAGACCATGCTGTGACCTCAATATTCACAATTTAGGAAATACTGAACTAAATTGATCCTCTTAATCAAGAAACATTCCCTGCCAGTACCAGTTCCATCCTTACACCTTAGCAATTAAATTTCCTAGGTATTAGTTTGATCTTGGAGCTAGGGTTGCGCGATATAAGGCTGCCCTTGATTGTGTGTGTTTACTGGGACCTGTGGAAGTGCTCCATCACCCCATTAAGGGAGAGGTTCCTGTGAATCTCGTTTTCTCTGGCAGGATAACTGATGGGGCGGGCGGATATTAATCTATCATCTCCGCCAAGCAGGTAAATAAAGTGCAACTGTGCCAGGAAAAAATAGCATGTGTGCTATGAGAGTAGTCTCAGCTGTGTTCTGTAGGTTTCACACTGCAGTTAATTTTTAAGTTCTCTGTTTCATTTCATTGGATGTTTTTGCTGTTAAAATTTGAGAAGAAACCAAAAAGGCAAGATCAATCATAGAATAGTCTAAGGCATGTTATTTATTTGTTACACTGCAGTTTAAATGGTTCTCTGTTTTATTTCACTGGATGTTTTTGCTGATAAAATTCAAGAAGAAAACAAAAAAGGCAAAATCAATCATCGAAATAGTCTCAGCCATGTTACATAGGTTTCACACTGCAGTTTAACCCTTATGCTGCTGGTGGCTAATTTGGCCGATACAAAATGATGCAAAACATCTGACAATGACTGAAACATTGGCATATAGGGACTCTGAATCTGAGAGAACTCAGCAATTTCTATCCAATGAATACCAACATGGTGCCTTTTGTGTAATACAGCCATGGATGGGTAAAATTACTGTAAGGTCGATTTAAGTCTCAAAAAGAATCCTATACAAAGCGTACTGTATAGATGTGTATTTAACTGTGACATGCCATATATGACCCAGATTAAGGCTTTGTAAGAAGATGGACTACATTGAAGTATTGGGGGTGGCAGTTAACTAAAGCTAGGCACCCTTCCAGTATACAGGGCAACATGGAATATAGTAGCCTGCAGCCTCACAGGCCAATTTCAGTAGTTTGTCCCGTGTGGATAGGTGGCACGTACTTCAGTACATGGTCTTAGCCAGCAGGGCGTCTGGGTGCCTTTTTGGACACCCAAACCCTTAAAAAGAACCCCTCAGGACACCCAAAAACATTTTGTGTGGAATTTCTAAAAATCTCAAGCTTATAATTGAATTATTTTATGGTTGAAATATGAGTATATTGCGATCCCCCTTAAAAATTTGGAAGCCCAATTATTTTACAACTGCCAATTTTAGGCACCCAGTTTCTAAATCCTGGCTAAGACACTGCTTCAGTATGTTTCAGTATGTTTCGGAGAATTGATCACATTTTAGACTCTGATCTGGATGATATTGAGGGCTTGTATAAAATCTGTTCAAAGTATAAGGGAAATTTAAAAGGTAACTTTATTGAATGCCTTTCACAGCATGTGAACTTTTGAATAAATGTTGGGTCCTGTGAATAACTGTTCATATGCTGAACTATGAAGGACAGGATTAACCCATTAGTGCTCACAGCCGCCAAAACCAGCCTGACAAGTGTGATGAAATCTTTCACGCTAACGCATAATTGGCCACATATTTGAAGGAGAAATCTGGATTAGAACATTTCCAACAACTCTCCTTCAAATATTTTGTAAATTCATTCTCAATTCAAAAGTTATGGTCAAGAGTATCTTCGAACCAGACAACAATTTTTGGAGTAACTCTCAAGTATTTATGGGTTAATGACAAACCTCTGTTACGTACATGAGCGTCTCTCGAATACAATCTATGGGATAAAAAGAAGCTGGGCAAGGTGATTGCCTTGATGAGACAAAATAGGACTAAGAACAAATGTTCACCATGTAAAGTGTTCTTATCTCAGAGGTGATCATGTTTCGAGCTGAGGATTTTGAATTTCCCATTAAAATAATGAGAAGAGTGTGGACTATCAATTATTACTAGAGCTGCACTCAATGAGGGAGACCAACTCATGAGCTCACCACCATTTTGAATCATGAGCTCATGAGCTCACGGACGCATATTTTTTTTTAAATAAATATTTATCATTCAGCCCAGCAATTAAGAAATAAATACTTTCTGATGGAGATTTATTAACATTTGCAAGTCTATTATTTTATTTTAGAATGTGCAGTTAAGTGTTTCATAACAACCACGGGTTGATGTGAAATATTAAGAAATGAATGCAGCCAATGCTTGCAACATGCCACCATGTAATCACAGTGAAGATCGCAAAAGTCAGTGGTACAAATATCAGTTTAACACTCAACACTATCTGTATGCATTGGGGATTGTAAACAAGACATGACAGCAATACGATGAGTTGACCACTCCAGCTCGAGCTCGGCTCGTCTGGCTTCAGTGATCGAGCCGTGAGTGCAGCTCTATCAATTATCTATCTAAAATGCAGAAGCAAGAAACATCGCGGCACTCCCTATTTTATAGACTGCTTTTTCTGCAGAGATGAATATGTTAATTAACCCATTCATGTTCGTACCCCCAAAGGAGGCTTGAATATCTAAGTAAAAATTATCCAAAAAAAGCATTTCTTCAAAAAATATTTGTGGGAAAAATGTGAATCCAACCTGACCCAACAGTCAAAGATTTCCTTTCCTAGTATCACAGTGTAGTCATGTAAAACCATGTGCAATTCAAATATGTGTATGACCAAGCATCTAATGGCATCACTGAATGTGGAAAACACAATAAAGGGAAGCCTATGTCCCATAACCTGCAGAGACATTTTCATAAATAGGCCATTTCTAGTCTCTTTCTAGGCATGCCAAATAGCCCCAAACGTCATCCGAATCCCCCCATAGTTTTACTTTATACATAGGCTTAAATAACAGGCATTTTTCATCAATATCAAATGAGCGTCCCGAAGAGGCATTTTTCTTGATCTACGATTTGACTCTTCTTTATTGAATATTACTGGGCAGCAGCGGCATGAGATTTTCGTGTAATATTACGGCGGGAGCATTAAATCTCTGCCCTCTGACTTGCCCCACACTTCTGCCCATCAAATATTTAGCACTCTGGGCCTAGCCTTTTGGCAAATCATAACATAAAGGATACGCACCAGGCTTAGCCTGCAACAAGGCATCTAAACGAAACTCACAACGAAAAGCACAGAAATTTCATTTAAATGTTTCAAATCTTAATAAGTTTTACATCTAAACTGTAAAATATTATATACTTGGAAGGTAATATCAATTCATTCACAAAGGCTTTGTCAAATATCAGGATGTACTTGATCTTAAATCAGGCAGGTTTTGCGCATGATCTGGCATCTCCCCTGTATCTAGCTCTATGATGCAAGAAGTATACATCAATAGTTTTTGAGAGATCCTTTGGTCAGAAAAATATTACAAAAAGAGTGATGCCTTTTGGGGAAACTACAGGCTAAAGTCAAATACAAATATCAAGATATCAGGAATATCAAGATATCAAATATTGAAGTAGTATACTTCAATAGTTTTTCAGAGATCCTTTGGTCAGAAAGATATTAACAAAAGAGTGATCATGCCTTTTGGGGAAACTATAGGCTAATGTCAAATACAAATATCAAGGTATCAGGAATTTCAAGATATCAAATATCAGGATGTCAAGTACCTCTGAATATAGACTAGGTTCCTAGTCCCTAAAAAGTTGACATCCGCTCTTGTGCTGACCAATCAGTGTGGTGTAGTACCAGGTATGGTAGATAGATGGCACCACCTGCTCCTCCCATCTCTAGAGGATTTTGTCTTATTATCCAAACTGAATCCTGGTGAGATAAGTGTAAACTAAATTGACCACTATGGCCACCTAGAATAGTTGGTGCTTGGTAACAGAAAAAAGATAACAGAAAAATACATATGACAGCCTAGAAATCTAGGCTACTCTGAATATGAAATTATGATGATCATTATCTGATCTTCTTTATCATGATGCCATGTCAAATATAAGTACAAGAATTCTCATACATTCGGGAAGAAATTGGTTTTCTGCCCTTCATGCATCATTATGAAGACATTCATCTTACATTCCTCCTGCCATGCTCATTACAAGAAAGATGCTGATCACAAAGAAATGCTGATTTCTTTAACCCATTCATTGCCAGGTGGTCTTATTATAGATATTTGTAGAAAGATGTAATTTTATCACCATTTCAATCATTAAAAGACATGAAGCAGAAATATCCAATAATAATAATACATAAAATATGTCATAATTTTTTTTAAATTCTGTAACTAAGCACAGAAAAATCTGCATATATTGAAACCCAAGTTTTCAAATGACCAAGGTATTTCAACTGATACTAGCACTTTAAACCAACTGAATATAGAGACCACTTTTGATGTCCTATATCAGTTATATTTGACTTTAAAATGTATATCTATTTATATCAGAATCTTTTAGAGCATACTGGGCATGAATGGGTTAACCTCGTGTTTGAAGAATTTTCGTTTCATTTTACTCATTACCATAGTGACAAATTCCAAGAAAAGGCTAAGTACTGTAAATTGGGTATCATTCAGTAAGACAAGATAATATTTTTGTCCATATTTGTGTGTATGTCCATGTGCATGTAAGTGTGTTTGTGTGTGTGTGTGTGCTTGTGTCTGTGTGTAAGCATGTTTGTGTGTTAACATATGTGTGTATGGGTGTTTATATGCATGCAAGATACAGAAGCACCAAGAACTGTTCACAGTTTGCAAGGTTTGATAGAGGCATTCATTCATTCATTCATTCTGCAAGCCTGTAGTCCTCAGTAAATGCAGCTGATCTTTTAGAGGGAATTATGGCATAACTTCACTGGTATGTTTTCCTAATCTCCTCTATGCATTCTCAGTAACAATAGGAACAATTGTAGAAACTGCTTCCTCATACTTATTGCAATGGGAACATAAAACAACTGAAGGTAGTTTTTAAATATTAAGTAGAAGAAATACAAACAACCAATAGGTCATATAACGCTGTGTTTGATTTCATTCATCTTCGCTTTTTGCCAAATTGAAGTGTGTCTGATTTCATTTATCTTCGCTTTTTGCCAAATTGAAGGTAAACCATGTCTAACTATAGTTTTTAATGGTAGAGAAAACTTGAGTACCCCAAGATACTACCTCCTACATAAAGTCACTGGCAGTTGTCTCACATGCCTAAATACCAAAATTCAACCCAGCATACATTGATTGTTCCATTTGTTGGAAATTTTGTTGGAATAGCAATCAAGGCAAAAATACATCGAGTCAGAAGCTCTTTTCAGACCAAAGAATGAATAAGCAATAAAGTTAATAAGAGTTGCATTCCAAGGCAAGGGTTTCTTCCATGATATCTCTGTACTTACATTCCATATAAACACATCACTGACCTACAGAAAGCACTGGAAAATTAGTCATCCAGAAAAATTGCAATGCTCAAAAAAATACTGTCCATATAGGATACTTAAGTCAGATTGTAAAACTATGTCAATGCAGGATACTAAATACATTCTTAAAAGTCATTCACAGAATACTGAGCAAGATTCCCAAAAATAGAACATTTAGAATATAAAGTCTGAACATCAAAATTAATCCATAGAGAAAGCAAGACTTAAGATGCATAGTTAAAATAATGATAAATAAAAAAACTTACAGATGTCAGATTTTGAAATAAATCAAATAATAGTCCACCTAGAATACAGTTTCAGTTCCTAAAAATAATTGACGTTTATTGCACTGACAGATTCTACTTGACAGTAAAACTAAGGGTTTAGATGGTTTTTAAAAATCTTTGCGTCCTTGTGCTTTGGACAATTTAAACTAGCCTTAGCATTAGAAGGGTCAAGAAATATATAAGGCCAGCTTGAATATGTATTCCTACATCAGGTACTACTTTAACTATGTTCACCTTAAAAAGATATTACACAAAGCATCGGGTTGTTTTGTGGTGCTAAAAATTAGGTTGTTTAACCCTTCCACTGCTGAGGCTACATTCATCCAGAGCACAAGGATGCAAAATCTTTTGAAAACCATCTAAAACCTGTCAAGTTGGTATTCATTAAATAGCTCCCGCAGAGAACTCTCAGATGAGTACCCACATGCCTGGGTTTCAGTAATTTTTCCAGTATTTTTTGCATTATTTTGTAATGGCCAAATTAGCCACCAGCAGCATTATAAGGGTTAAAGCACTAGAGGCCTGAATGGGTTAAGAATTGTCCACTGTCCAGCTTGGCAACAGCTGTCGTTGCCCTCCTCTCCTATGTGTTCATCAGTATAATATCCCCTTTTGTTTGCATGTCATGCTGAGCATGGGCAATACCCAATAGTAAAGCTGTCAGCGGCCTACACAACCTGCGAATACTTGGTCCATCCTGCGTAATTTTCACGAGCGCCGCTAGCCCTCCTGGCCCCCGCAAGATCTAAATTTTATGAAAGCTGTCGTCGCATGTGCAAAGAAGCACTTTGCTTTAGTGGCCCTAAATGACACTAACTCATAGCCTTTGTATATGAAACCTGTTAACCTTTCCCCGACCAGTTGAAAATGGCTCCAAAATGCAGTAGGCTGCAGGAATTTTGAAAGACCTTTATCCTCACCTTTTCTGCCATACAGAACACAATGTACCGTATATTCTCGGAAATTTAGACCACCCTAGGAATTTGGGCCACTATAATTATTTTGCAAAATAATTAATGGGAAATATGGGCAACCCTCAATCTATCGCCAGTTGCCATTTCACAAAATATGGTCCTAGCTGTAAATCTTGCTGATACAACATCAACTGAAGGTATTTTCAGAAAATTTGGGCCACCCTAAACCCATAAAATCGTAATTATTAAACTGTGTCCCAAATTACTGAGAATTTACGGTAACTAGCAAGATGCAAGTAGTGGAGGTAGAGAAACCACATACAGTACCCGGGAAGAACTACCACCTAACCTCAAGTCACTGGCAACTTTTCAACATGCCTAGGGTAGGGATGGAACCTGGGAAGTTGTGATAGACAGTTAGCAGTCAATGGCATTGCCTTAGATCACTGGGCTATCATTTTGGCAGGCCCCTCTGTAGAAGGAGACACACAAAAATACTATAACAAAATATAAGTCAAACTAAATTTCCCAATCACCAGCATTTCTTACTTTTATTCAATTTTAATGTAATAGTCTTTAAAATTACTCTTTTCCATAACATATTTTCATAAAAGTAACCAGCTTCAAGTTTTACATAAGAATGTAATATGGTACATATATTTGGTCCAAGGCAGTGTCCTGTTGTTTATCATTAAAACCTTTGGTAAACTAGATGTCCACCGTTGGTAACTAGTTATTTATATATATGTCAATGGGCAAACATTGGAGTTTCCTAAAATTTGAAATAGGAAGACAAAATAGCTTAATATCATATTAAGAAAACACCTTGTCCAACTCCCCTATAAAATGTTGATTGCTAAATCCTGTGTTTAGAAAAACAGCCACAATGATAATCCATGATAACTCTCAAAGTAGATTTTTTACGGCCATGGGTGTACATAGAGTCCTAGTGCCCTCAGGTGTTTGAGATAATCATTAGTTTGTTGCAGTGTATGAGTATGCTTATCCCATTCAAACTGGGACATAACGGGGTGATGATAGTGCATCTCCACGAGCAACTCATCTACCAAGCCCAGTACATATCTCCTCACCATATGCTCTAATACCGCCCACTCATGACCCTCAATGTCCATTTTTATGACCACTATGTCCTCCGTGGTCAGTGTGATATTGTTCAGCATGAAGTCAACAATATCCACGCTCGTGGCCGAGTTTTTTGTAGACACCAACTTTTCGATAAGCACAACCTTAGTGCCTTTTAGTTCTGGTGCATGACTGGGGGGCGGGTGAAAAACATTTTTGCGGAATTCAAAGGCGTATATCTCGTCAAACTTCGCAGGGTAGTTGTCCAGGAACCACTTGACGCTGGTGTCATATTCCTTTGCTCCCAAGTCGAGGAGTACTACTCTGGGGTAGAAGGAGAAGTCCACATGCTGACCGAGAAGATGAGGAATTATGTGGGATTTGTCCTCAACCGACACTTTCCTGTCGTGAAACCATTTTGGTCGATAGTGCTCCTCTGGGTGTAACGGTGCCATCCGTATATGCTTGTATCCATCACAAACACACGCAGTCTTGCCTCCTTCTGATGAGGAGGAAGGAGGAGAAGGAGTTGTGGAGGACACCACTGAACTGTCAACTTGTACCCGCACTTCCGGTAAGGTCCGCACTACCAGGAACAGTCCAAGGAAAAGTATTGGGATAACTCCATACTTTATACTGCGATACCTAGCGCCTGACATCGTAGGTGTTCAAATGAGTATGGTGTATAGACTATAAATACTTTCCCTTAGAGGGCCTGTTCAACCAGCGTTAACAAGTAGGGGGCGGGGGCACTTCTTAATGAAAGAGAAATAGGGCGCTACGGGACCCACTAGCTATGGGTTTTAATCCTATTCTTGCTATGATTTACTATTTGCTTTCACCTGTGAATGCCGAGCAACCCACTCATGCCCAGGGTTTTTTAGACCCCCCCCCCCCCCCCAATTCCAGGAAAATTCATGATTCAAAGATTATATCATCCCTAGGGGTTAAAATAACACTATGAGTTAACTCTTTTGCTCTGTGGTGTGTGCTTAGTTGGACAATTTCAAATATATTACAGTTCAAACATCTATAAAAAAAAATCTGTGGAGGAATTGTTAAACCAAACCGGAAAGACAGCTTTCGGTCAAATATCTGTCGAAGTACATGTATATCTATGTCATTGAAAAATGTTCATGTACCTTCGGCCACATGTATGTTTCTATTGTTGATGTGTTAAGACTGTGTGTTCCCATTCATAGCGACCTACTGAAGACTAGTCTGACACCTAACCAACTGAGCTACTTTGTCCCCACCCGAGGCATGTAAGAAAGTTGCCAGTAACTTGGGGTTAGGCGGTGTTTTTCACCGGGTACTCACGTTTCCACCATCAGTTACAACTGGCTTTAAGTCAAAAATTAGCCGTAATATGTCAGAAAAAGTGACGAAAAACGAAATTCCAAATTCAATGGGGAATATGACTGATGGTGTATAGCAGGTGTCAACCAATCACATTTCAACATAGGTAGGAATCAGAATTTAGTTTTTCATCTCTTTTTCTGCAAGTAGAAGGCAAGATTGTGACAAGCCAGTTTTCAATGGTGGAGGAAACTACGGTCGCAAGGGGAAACACATGCCTAACCCAAGTCACTGGCGACTGTCTCACATGCCTCGATCAGTAATTGAGGCATTCAAACATCAAGCATTATGCTGAGTTAAGGTTAAGTTCTGGGAACTGTAAATGCAAGTTGTGCCATCTATTGGTAGCCAGTTAAACTAAATTACCAATTCCATTTAACACTGTAGGTCCGCTAGATCAGGATTATTCATATCATAAAAGAAATCCACGACAAATGCTTGTCACATAGACAATCTCAATTTCAGGTAAACCAATGCAATGTTCATGTTAATTGCTTTCAAAAAGAATTTTAGTGTGAGACAGGGGTCAGTAATTCCAAAACCAAAGGATTAGGCTGGTTGTCATGAAAATATCTGCAATAAACTGTGAATAATCACCCAGTATTGTGAAGAATATTTCCACTGCTCAGGCAGTATATAAACATTAAATGCTTCATGGGATGAATCATTCAATGTATCATGTATGTATGTATGTATGTTCTTTATTGACTATAGCTACATGCTATAAACATGTATATTACTGATATGTCACTTGCTATGTACCATGCAATTGCCCTCGGGGCAAGTAAAAATGCCAACACATGTATCAGGGAAATAGAATCTACAACCAGCACCAAGCTTATGTTGCCTGCTCTGTGACCACACTTAACCCATTAATGCTTAAGAGTTCCTCCAGCAATTGTCTTATGGGTCTATGTTACTTTTGAAAATTACTTTGGAATTGACAATGATTTTTCAAAATATTTGAAAGAGAGTTGTAGGTTATCTTTTGAGTAACACTTCTCCTTCAATATTTTCTTACCTATGCTTTTGCTTGCAAGATTTCATCAAAATTTTAAGGGTGCTTTTGGCCGCTGTGAGCATTAATGGGTTAAGATGAAAGGATACGTACGGCAGGTGTTGCTTTACATACCTTTACATAACGATCCTGGGATCGTTCCTTTCATGTCTTACTTTGGATTAGAATATGGCTGCCAGGAAGAGGGGAAGTGCTTTGAAATCTTAAGATTCGCTGAGTAACTTATACTGGCAGATCAGCTTTAAGGGGGCTATTGATATGAACATGGACTTAGTCAGGACTATCCAGCCTGTCTTTAGGACATGCAGTTTCCTGAAAAAGTCCTTTTCAGGCCGGCGAAAATTTCTATGACAGATTTTCAATTTAAACTTTTTGGACTGATAACCATATATTTTCTTAACATGCAGCTTCTAAGAATTAGCTAAAAAAGTATATAAAGTGCAAATCACCCTTTTGACACACTAGGGTATCAAATGTAGGTGGTATAAGGATTTGGAGAAGCTGATATGCTAAATCTGAATGGGCAGAAATTTTGTGAATGCTTCTTTTAGACGGGAATTTTTTTAAAATCTTGGCTCAGAACCTGGACATGAATGGTTTAGAACTTTTAATGGCTGATCAGCTTTTAGGGTGCTTACTTAAAACATGAATGGGTTTTTAAAACTGTAGGGTGGATAATAAAATTGTAGGGGGATTGCTGAGGGGGGGGGGGTCACTTTTCCTACAGGGCTGAAGTAGGATAAGCCTCTGAGTGAAGATAATCGGTACTCACGTTGCCTTTCCCTCTCGTATGAAGACACAGGATAATGTTAGCGTGATGGTTGCTGCCACCACTTTCTTGGTTGCTGGCTTGAGCTTCAGTTTGAGGTCGGTTTGCGTCGGGATCTGGCTGGCGAACTCTTTCAGATTGATCGCCTTGCTGGCCAAAACGCGGCGCCGACCCTTTTTGTCTTGCTGAAATTTTCAAAGAAAATTTTTGTCAATAAGTAGCATTATCATTGTTATTGTCATTTGTACTCTTCTACTCCCTCTTTACATTGCTTTTATATATATCATCAATACAATCATTACTGTTATTATGATCATTATTATTATTGTTATTATCATCAGTTCACATATTATCATTATCACTATTACTGTTATCAATATAATGATTATTACTACAGTACTATTATCATCATTATTTTTACTATCATCATCATCATTATCATTATTATCATCACTAATATCATTACCATCATCACCATTCATCACCATCATCAGCATAATCCTCATGATTTCATTTACTACAGTGATAATTGTTGGTAATGTTGTAATCCTCATCATCATCACCATCACTAGGGTTCGGATGCGAAGTGATTTTTTTTATCAATTAATTGAAAAGAAATTCAAACAATCAATCAATTCTGTTTGAGTTTTACGGCCACATTGACGTATTTTTAAGGCAAACAATTTAAAACATTATTGTGCCGCGGCACACATGCAGTGTACTGCGGCAATCGAGAATCGGTGCAACGTGTCACTTTACAAAAGTTCTAGAGAACTTTCGTGCAGATTTACTGTGGAACAAGTTAAGTTGTCTTAAAGTCTTTATTGTTTTTGTATATATTGCCCTCGAAATTCCGCATAATTTTCGCAAAGTTCATACATTTGAAATAAGCAATTATTTCAAATGCTGTTCAAACGGGTAAGAGTCAGCCTCGTCTCAACCTAATTTTCGCTTAATTGTCCAACCACTAACCATCACCATCATAATCATCACCATTACCTACAATTTACAGCAACATTTAATTTTTCATTATTGATATACATGTTAACGCGATTTTGCAACCTTCATTATCATCACCATCACCCCAAAATTTTGCAATATAAGTTTTATGTGAATTCATAACCATCATCAAAATCATCATCGCTGTCGTCACCACTTACATCTTCTATGACAAAGGTCCATTCTTTGTCCTCGTACTCGGTGACCCTGGGGTCTCTGAACAACGTGACCAAGCTCTCCACGTTCTCTGGGACCGTCCAGATGACCATGCCTCTGTAAGGATTCTGTATGCTCGGCTCCCATGCATGCGGCTGAAACATACAATATTGCCATATACATAATAGTCATAAAAAATATTTGTTATTAACCCTTCCAATGCTGAGGCTACTTTCGTCCAAAGCACAAGGACGCAAAAGTCTTTGAAAACCTACTAAACCCTGTCATGTTGCATTGGATAGCTCTTGATGAATGCTCTCATATAAAGACCCATATGCTAGGGTTTCAGTCATTTTTCAGGTTTTTACAACATTTTGTATTGGCCAAATTAGCCTGCAGCAGCATAAGGGTCAAGGGTCATATGATAACATACAAGGTCCAAATAGTTGAAACATACAACATTGCCATTTGAATAATACTCATAATAAATCGTTATTAAGGGTCATATGACAACATACAAGGTCCAAATAGCTGAAACATACAACATTATACGTGACATAATATTCATGAAAATATTTGTTACTGAGGTTCATACACAAGCATACATGGTCCAAACAGCTAAAACATACTAAGTTTATAATTCTGAAAATATTTGTTATTGAGGCCCAAACATACAATAACATACAAGGTCCAAACAGCTGAAACATAAATTGTCATTCAAATGATAGTCATAAAATATGCATGAAAATAGAACATTTGTTATTGATCATCTTATTTACAGTCCACACAATATAAAGGATTCATCAGGTGCCATAAATTTCCCAGTAATCTACAATAAAAAGTACCAAAAATAAGTTATTGACAAAAATGTAATCAACTCAGAATTCTGAAACACTTCCTGTAGTTTAGTCAAGCTTATAGAAACCCTATTTGTTAGTAGCCTTACACTTATGGCCAAAAAATATGATACAGGTTAATGAGGTTAGGAGCTAAAAAGAAATATGTTAAGTCTCTTTTCTGTACACATAAATCATTAAAATTGTTTCTTTGTCAATGCAATTGGAAACTGCTTAAAGACATTGAGGGAAAACGTGAAATTCTTCATAGAGGGCATACAATTTTAGGTTATCAGTGTTTTTCTACAGAGAGTTCAACAACCTAAAACAAGGGGGGGGGGGGGGAGGGAGAAGAGAGAGAGGGATGGAGTTGGTACCACTAACTAATTGTCTCTTTATTTCTTTGTTGTGCCGAAGTATGAAGAAGGTGTTTGGAACAAGCTTGCCAAATGTGCAGTAAATGTGAGTCTGTACATGATATATGTTTGGTGAGAACAACATACAGGTAAAGAAGTGTAGCATATAGAGGATTGGGAACCCTATAGTTGTAAGGCTCGAGATGGAATAATAAGAACATCTGCCAATAAAAGTAAGTGCACCAAAAGGTTAAACCAATTCATTCACAGAGCACTCAGGTTGTATGAACACTTTTTTCTCACCCGGAGCATGAAGCCATTATTCCAAAGATAGTTCCATCCCCAACAGAGATATCCCTCTAAAATCACTGCAATTCCCAATATATATTTCCATGTCCCAAGTGATCTCTGCTTTCAGGGAAAGAAAACTTTGATTTCACATACTCAATGATTTGAAATCATACTCAATATCCAAGACTCTAACACAGTGATGGTCATCTGAATTCCAAAGCAACTATGAGAAACTATCTTCTTTCAAACAGTTCAGATAAAATGCATTTGACAGATATATCATTGAGATTGTCTGGCTCTTCTGAGAATGGATTGGCTTAAGCTTTACAGTGGATCCAGAAACAAGTGTCAATGTAGGGCCCCAGAAAAAGAGTTGTGTTTGGAGTTGTGGAAGCAAAAAAAGATGGAATCTGATGGTAAAATGTTTTGGAATATGTAATGCATGATAACTGCTTTTCTGTTAGAAAATGTAAAGAAGTGTAATTTCATCTTAATTGTATCTTAGAAACTCATAGTCAGACATTAAGGTACCTAACAAACATTTAATGAGTAGGATATAGAGTTCTAACATAGTAAATATATTGCTGTAGTGCTTAATTTCTTTTGTGTACTTGTGAATCTATTGACCTCATATTCTTTCTTTTATTAAAGGAATTTGCACAAGGGCCATCTAGCTTTTCTGAGACTCGAAGGTTGAATAGAATTAAGGCATTGCTATTCTGTGCCTCAGTGTGTTGCCTTCCACCAATCACTTGCCTTACAATGAGACGTACATAACATGTCAAATAGGTTTTGAGCCTTTGTGCTCCAGGTTAGCCAGACCATTACAGTGTTACCCCAGGGTGTTAGGTAAAGTACTCAGTCATGGTTATGTGAAAGGCAGTGCAACCAACATAGACCATTCATAGGCCTTAGTGCATGTAATATTTGCATACACCATAGCCTCCTTGGGGTGTATCTATCACATATAACAGGAAAATGCTGCAAGTGTATAACAATTGTAAAATTCACATTTGACACACACTGATTAATGTTAAGACTGTCAATCCAAAATAGTTCTTAAAGATATTATGTGTTAGACTATGTAAGATGATTTAATTATGTATAGCTGTCGGAAACTGGCCATTTAATGAATATGTGGCCTTCCTATTCTACATTGATGGCAGGATTAATGTCAGTTGCAAAAATTGAGGATGATATTATTGTTATTGTTATTTTTATTATTATTATTATTATTATTATTATTATTATTATTATTATTATTACTATTATTATTACCATTATTATTATTATTATTATTATTATTATTATTATTATTATTATTATTATTATTATTATTGTTATTATTATTATCATTATTATCATCATTATTATTTTTATTATTATCATCATCATCCCCCTCATCATCATCATCATAATCATCATCATTAAGTACTATCCATTTACTCATTTGTTTATCTATTTATCCATTAATGCAAACTGACCTCCTTTCATAGACAGATAGAATTACATTATTGTAATTTAAGCTATTTCTATCTGATTGTGATCATTTAAGTAGTCAATTATGCAGTAAACTGCCGGAAACGTCATAACTTCATTACCAGTTCTTCAACAACAGATACTATATCTTAGTGTTTTAATTAAGTGACTAAAATCATGGATAACCCCTACATAGCATTCATTGAATTAAAGGTATAACAAAATTCATCACCTCTTTTTCATTTATCCACATTCCCAAGAACTTTGACCATTTTGTATCAAGTCAAACTTCAACCTACATCAAAATCTTAAACGTCCATCTCACACTTTCTTGCAGTGAATTGAGTGGATAAGTTTAGTCCTTTGTCACTAGATGGCAGCACCTAATGGGTCACCACAAACTGTCTACTATGCCTTAAGCCTTGATAGGGCCAAACATACATAGCACCACCACAGATTCCTTGCATCAACCATCAAGCCACTGTCATTAATGTGACTATTCAGCTCCTCATTAACCCACTATTGCCTGGAGGTCTCCCTGACAACTGTCAAATGGATATATGATTATTTTGCAGAAAGTAGCAAAAATCCACATAACATAACATAACATAACATTTAACAGAAAGTTCTTAGTTAGGTTCGGATCAACTTTACTTTTCCTTTAAATATTTCCAAAAATAGTCAAGTGTCACAAAAATAGTCTGGCATTTTTCATTTCTTTTCTTTCTACTAATGAATCCCGGCAACGGCATGAAAAATGCAAACTAATTGGAAATTATCTCCATTTTGAGTGGATACTCTTTCTGTGACTGTAGATTCACAAAATGTAGAGTAAATTTTGCGAATTTACAGAAAATCGATTTTTATGTCTTTTAACTTTGCGAACATGGAGTGCCAGCTATAAACCTACAGTGGCAGCACTAATCATTGCAAATCTTAATTTTGCGTCTGAGGCTAAACGCAAAAACCCCCCCAAAAACTAACGCAACCTGTTCTGAATTTACAGTATCTCTCTCCAAAAATGCACTGGAATTGTTGGGAGAACTCTAGGCAGGAGTGGGACAAGAGGATTTTACAGACAGATCCCTAAACACACAATTTTTCTAGACCATACATGTTAAGAAAATGACTGTGGAGACAAAGAAAAGGAACATCTTTCTTCTTACCCTACTGCTAAATTCCTGAAGAAATATATTCATTAAATTATCAAGTGTTTAGAAAGGATTTTCAATAAATAAAATACATAATACAATTATGCAGAGAAGGCATGTCAAAACTGATTGCAAAAATTGATTTAGAGGACAATGACAATTTTTTGATAAATAATCAGAAAGATTTCTAAATACTCTAATAGCTAAATGCGGCTTGACAATTTTATGACATCTCACAAGCAAAAGTGTAGTTAGGAAAAATTTGAAGGAGAAGTATTACTAAGGACATTACCAAAAACTCTCCTTCAAATATATTGCAAAATAATTCTTAATTTCTGAGTTATTGTCAAAAGTGTCTTGAAACCAGATGACAATTTCAAGAGGAACCCTAACCCATCCAATGCTGAGGCTACTTTCCTCCTAGGGACAAGGATGCAAAGAATTTTGAAAACCACCTAAACCCTGTCAACTTGGTATTCATTAGATAGCTCTAACTGAGTACTCTATGATGAGTACCCAGGGGTTCAGTCATTTTTCAGGTTTTTTGTATCATTTTGTATTGACCAAATTAGCCACCAGCAGCATAAGGGTTAGGCAGGTAGTGCTGTGTTACAGCAACTTCAAGGTTTCGACAGGCTTCAGCCCATCGACATCTGGGGGCTAAAAGACAGCCTGACAAATACAGAATTGTCTTTATTGCACAGATACATCTTGAAAAAATATTTAAAGGAAAGTTTTTTAACAATACCTATTCATAGGTTTGTCATATATTTATCTACTTGAGATATCTTCAAAATTGTTGTCAGAGTTAAAACGTGAGGAACATTTTATTAAAAACAGAAGATTTCCCATTAACCCATGTCTGTCTGGTCCGGTGCACACATGTTCCGAGCGCTATTCGATATCTCATCAAGTATAATTTGGAAAGTATTTGAAGAGAGACCATTGAATTCAACCGGACAAGCACCTTACAATTATAATTTTTTGTTTCAAAATCTTTTTTAATCATCAGAATTTTTCATAAGTGCCTGACCATGTGTATGCTCCAGCTGTGAAAGGGTTAAACCATTAATACTCACACCAGCCAAAAGCAGCCGGACAATTTTGATCAAATCTTGTAGACAAACGCATAGTTAGAAAAATATTTGGAGAAATGTTAGTTATAACATACCCAACAACTCTCCTTCAAATGTTTTGTAAAACCATTCTCAATTTCAAAGTTATGGTTAAAAGTAATTTAGGTCCAGACAACTATTTATTAAGGAACTCCTAAGCATTAATGGGTTAATCCATTCATGCCTGTAAAGCAAATACCGCAAGACGTATATAGTGATATCTTTTAAACAAAAGCAATGTCCAGAAAATATTTCAACAAGAATTGTTGACCATAATCCAACTGACAACTTTCCTTCAAATCTTTTTTCAATTTACGATTAATTCTAGAGTTATTTTCAAAAATAGTATAGGTCCAGACGACATTTCTCGAGTATGTCTTGAGGCATGAATGGGTTGAGGAGAAGCACACTCTACTGTAGAGCTTTATAGTACATTGACCCACCTGTGTGGTCCTTCTTCTGTTCCTCCTAGTCCACACAATACACAGTTTATTGGGCTGCCTGAAAATACAGAGAAAAAATTGTTAGCCAAAGTCAGACATGCCAAAAACTATATATACATTCATTATTAAGTTGTCTGAAAAAATAGCAAATCAGATATGCCAAAAACATATTAGAATTAATGATTGTTGTTAAATTATGTAAAAATAAACAAAAAAAATGTAACATTTATTATTGTGTATATAGAGAAGTCTTCTATTTCACTTTCTATATGAACCATCACAAAGAACATGCTGGAGCAATACAATTGTAAAACAGACATTTTGAGAATATCCTAGTTTAAGACAGATCATTGAAATGAAATGAAAAGAATGCCTTATTCTGCATTCCAGTGATGTTCTATTTCAGATTGTTAGACGAGGAAATACAGGAAATTGTTGAGCAAGGTTCATTAGATCTGGATGAAATTTTCCCATCAGGTGAACCAAGCAACTACAACATATTTATATATAGTGCTTTGAATCACTCCAAACTTCAGCTGGTTCAAATATTCAAATATACTGATTACAATAGGTAAAGGGGGAAATTGCAAAGGGGATACTGTAATGCATAAGCTATTAAAGGGTGTTCTTTTTTATTTAAAAAACATTGCGCCACAAGGTCAGCTTTTGCCCCTCTCAATTGGTTTCAAGTCAAACAACACAGTTGTCACTATAAATTTCAGCCACCCTTAAAAATCTTGTCAAATTGGGGCAAGAATGATTGCTAAGAAAATGATGTAAACAAAATGTTACATTTGTTATTGTGTGTAAATAAGTCTTCTATTTCAACATCTAGAAGAGCCTTCATGAAAAACATGCTGAAGCAATACAATTAGAAACAGACATTTCGAGAATATCCTAGTTTAAGATAGATCATTGAAATAAGATGAAAAGAATAACTTATTCTGCATTCCAGTGATATTCTATTTCAGATTGTCAGAAGAGGAAATAGTTGAGCAAGGTTCATTAAATCAGGATAAAATTTTCCCATCAGGTGAACCAACCAGTTACAACATATATATATATATATATATATATATATATATATATATATATATATATATATATATATATATATATATATATATATATATAATTATATATATATATATATATATATATATATATATATATATATATATATATATATTAATATATATATATATATATATATATATATCAATATATATATATACAAATATTTATCTATATATATAAATATATATATATATATATATATATATATATATATATATATATATATATATATATATAGATAGATAGATAGATATAGATATATAGATATATATATAGATAGATAGATATATAGATATATAGTGCTTTGAATCACTGCAAATTTCAGCTATTTTTAGTATTCAAAAATACTGATTACACTAGGTAAAGGGGCAATTGTAATGCAAAGGTATACTCTAATCTATAAGCTATTAAACGGTGTTCTGTTTATTTTAAAACATTGGGCCTATGTGACCATACTATCACAGTATCGTTTGACTCAGGGACTGTCCCATAAGGTCAGCTTTGGGTTCAAGTCAAACAACATACATGTAGTTGTCACTATGAATTTCTGCCACCCTTAAAAATGTTATCAAATTAGGGAAAGGATGATTGCTAAGACAATGATGACGTAAATATAACCAATTTATCATTTGTTATTGTGTATAAAGATTGATACTGTGTGTAAAGATAGATACATTTGTTATTGTGTATAAAGATTGATATTGTGTGCAAAGATAGATAAATTTGTTATTGTGTATAAAGATTGATACTGTGTGTAAAGATAGATACATTTGTTATTGTGTATAAAGATTGATATTGTGTGTAAAGATAGATACATTTGTTATTGTGTATAAAGATTGCTATTGTGTGTAAAGATAGATACATTTGTTATTGTGTATAAAGATTGATATTGTGTGTAAAGATAGATACATTTGTTATTGTGTATAAAGATTGATATTGTGTGTAAAGATAGATACATTTGTTATTGTGTATAAAGATTGATATTGTGTATAAAGATAGATACATTTGTTATTGTGTATAAAGATTGATAGTGTGTATAAAGATAGATACATTTGTTATTGTATATAAAGATTAATATTGTGTATAAAGATAGATACATTTGTTATTGTGTATAAAGAATTCTTCTATTTCACAGTCTATATGAAAAACATGCTGAAGTGATACAATTCAAAGACAGACATTTTGAGAATATCCTAGCTTGAGACAGATCATTGTAACAAAATGAAAGGAATTCTGCATTCAAGTAATGTTCTACTTCAGACTGTGAGAAGAGCAAATAGAGGAAATAGTTGAGCAAGGTTCATTAGATCAGGATGAAATTTTCCCAGCAGGCGAACCAAACAATTACAACATAAGGGAACTTGACCATGCCGCCCGGTCAATGGTCAAGCAATGGTCTTCACACATCTGTCAAACCATCACTGACCACCGTCCTTCCGCCCAGTAATATGGTATTGATCCCCGCCCTCGGCCATCTTTCCACACAAACGGAATGAATCTGATTGGCCGCAGGGAGGGGGTGGAAAGAGGGGGTGAGACGGAGCGTTGAGCATCAGTAGCAGTGTTGGCAAACTGTGGCAGATCCACCACGAATGATATGAGCAGAACAGAGGGATGCTTAATGGGATTAGCCAGAAGACAAGATAGCCGGACCTAATCTGCTTATGTGATACTAGCTGGGACAAGGGGTGAGAGAGAGGATGCCACGGCGGGGGATTTGTTCTAACTGGTTACACCATGTGAAACACCCTGTAAACCCCACCCTTGTGGCGTAAACACTTCAAGGGGAGTTGAGGCAGAAAAGGGGTTTAGCATTAAAAGCCAATCCCACACATTTCAAAGCTACCCGACAGGAAGCAAGCTGACCTCTCAAGTACTACTCTTCTATTACAAATCCCCATCCCATCAAAACTGATACTTACATTATTGTGTGATACATTCCTATAACATTTCATACTTACACATATATCATCAAAAAGCTATTGTAAATCATGAATATTTGTCAATAAATATCCAGTTATCCTTTAAGTACATTTATTTAAATCCACACGGCACTGGTTCTATTCCCTTGATGATGGTTTTCATAGGTTACTACCAGTGGATGGTTCACCTAAGTATTAGATTAACTGCATAACAACAGAGGGATTATTCCCATCCTAAATACAGGCCAAAATCCCCTACAAATGGGTAAAGTTAAACAAACTTTGGGAGCTCACCAGTAATCTACCTTTAATTCCTAGCAATACCATCACTCTTTTGTGATGGGTTTATTTTCTTTCTACATAAGTGTTGTGTAAAGTTAAATACACTTTGGACATATCCTATAGTCATCTGCCAGTAATGACTACTGATACCCAAACTCTTTTGTGATGGGTTTATTTTCTTTCTACATAAGTGTGGTGTAAAGTTAAATACACTTTGGACATATCCTATAGTCATCTGCCAGTAATGACTACTGATACCCAAACTCTTTTGTGATGGGTTTATTTTCTTTCTACATAAGTGTGGTGTAAAGTTAAATACACTTTGGACATATCCTATAGTCATCTGCCAGTAATGACTACCGATACCCAAACTCTTTTGTGATGGGTTTATTTTCTACATAAGTGTGGTGTAAAGTTAAATACACTTTGGACATTTCCTATAGTCATCTGCTAGTAATGACAATTGATACCCACACTTTTTGTGATGGGTTTATTTTCTAGATAATTGTGGCGTAAAAGTCGTATACACTTAAACCTTATGCTGCTGGTGGCTAATTTGGCCAACACAAAATGATCCTAAAAATCTGAGCCATGACTGAAACCATGGCACATGGGTACTCGTATGAGAGTACTCGGCAAGAGCTTTCCAATTAATACCAACATGACAGGGTTCAAATGTTTTTCAAAAATCTTAACGTCCTCGTGCTTTGGACGAAAGTAGCCTCAGCATTGGAAGGGTTAACATCTTTTCCTGTTATCAAAAGATGATTGAAGAAATTTTTAAAAGTCTTATCTATATTCAATATGCCTCCCTATGTTCTTCCTCTAAGGTATTTCACCATCCATTTTTTTAAAATTAATACACAAAAAAGTTTTTTCTACGGTCCTTACCCTGAATTGTTTAAAATGACAATTGCCCTTGATTTTTGAACTCAAAAACAGGCATGACAGCTCATTTTTTCCTTATCAACCACCTTTCTTTTTCCCATAATAGTAGACATAAAACACTTGCTTTTCTGCCATGGTTATGAATATGAACCCTCTTAAAATGTATGCATTAAGTTCCACTTCCTCAATTTGAAAATCAATCATTTCAAAACAGATTCAAATAAAGAAACAGAGAACTGTGATTTTCAATGCCAGTACACCATAAAACATATCCAACATATTTTAGATGCCAAAGTTATATCCAACTTCCGTTCCTGTATTCTGCATGATGAATATTATACCTTTACAGGTTACCATAGCAACCGTATCATGTTCACAAACACATCATTAACCCTTCCAATGCTGAAGCAACTTTTCTCCGAAGCACAAAAATGCAAAAATCTTTGAAAAACGTCTGAACCCTGTCATGTTGGTATTCATTGGATAGATCTTGGTGAATACTCTCAGATGAGTACACATTTGCCAAGGTTTCAGTGATTTTCCGGGTTTTTTGCATCAGTTTGTATTGGCCAAAATACCCACCCGCAGCATATGTTTAAGTGGGAGACAAGGAAACAAAGACTACCTACCACCGGTGCCTTACCCCTCTACCTGTGATGGGGCTCAAGTTACATGAGGGGACCATTTTGGCAGATGCTGGCTGATCTTATCTACCCTTATTACATCACAGGTGAAGACCAGCACAGATTTCAACGAACAGAAATCTCCCTGCTTCTTTGTGCCAGAGACGCACTAGCAGATGTTAATATTGAGATGCTTTTCTCAAAATTATTAAAATGTGTTCCTTAAGTGAAATTTGGAAAGGTGACTTTCATAAAGCATATTTATAACTAATCAAATAAGTAAGGCATTGATTTCATAGATGGATGTAAATAACTCAATGCCACTGAAAAATTTAAAGTTAAGGGCCAATTTCACCGAAAAATCCAAATTAAAGGGTCATGCTGTGACAGATATATATTGATTTCAAATTGCTGCATCAATAGAAAAATTCCTCCAATTGGTAAGGTTTAAGTAAAATGCCATTCAAATGAGAGATATTGTCCGAGACCACGATAGCCCATTAATGTGCCCTATGGACGAGTTAGGAACCTAAAGACACCTGCTCATTAGAGGCTGGCTAGGAAATAGTTGCGGTTGCCTTTATAATTGGCTTCCCTGGCACAAGTCACAGAGCGGCCGTTTTGAAGTGGAGTCCGAAAGTAGTCCGGCTAGGAGAGTACCAGAGACCACACACGCATGAGCGGCATTGAGCCTTCCACTCGAGGACTCTAAGTGGTAACATCCCAACTAAACGGCTGCGTGGAAAACACACCACATCCGCCGTGGCCCATTCAGGGCCCTTTCAGAGGTAATGGTGTAGGTAATGAGCTATAATGTGGCTATACAGAGGGCACTGGAGGAGCGCTGAGAGATCGTGGGACAATCATCGTCAAGTTCCCGCCCGGCCTTGACGTCCAATCCGATTGTCCACTCTGCTTCACCGAGAGAGAGACGAGGACTGCGCAGGCATACCTTGGGACAGCTGAATGATGCGCTCCCTCTCATTGTGTCATTGCTGCTTCCATTTGACACTTGAGCGATAAGTGTCCGAGGTTCTCCGCACTCATGTGAGAGGCGCACATGGGAACCCTTTTGTCCAGCGAGGGTTTTCGGCATTCAATCGTAAATGCTGGCCAGGACTATTCCTGAATATTTCCACAAGTTCACCATGTGATCATTGATAGAATGTGCGAGTGACAATTTGTGGCAGCTCTCTTTACCTGGGTGCCGGCATTCAGTAGGAAACACCTGAGCAGTTGGTCTAGAGGTGTGCATATCAAACACACACAATTCAGGTGTCACCCCTTTTATCATAAGGGGATTTACTCCCTAAGCTCCTTAAACTAAACCCCTAATTATTGTCTCCTTTTCCTTCCCCTTTCTACCCCCTTTTCTTCGGGGCATATTGGTGGGGACCAGATCAGTGTTGTCCGTAAGCCGCTTAGTCACCCCCTCCAATAATACAATTATAGCTGACTAGTTGGCTAACCAGCTCAATTTGTTGCCCAGACTTATCCCTGTATGATTAGCACAAAATCTCATTGGGGATGGGGCAAAATTCTAAAACATGAGGATTTGAGCAAGTCGCTGTTTACTTACAGGAGTATTGGGAAGCCCTGTATGAATGGCACGAGGGCTAAAGAAGGTTATGCCAATAACAGCTCAGCTTTTCAAGGCACTCAATTGTTTGTATATCCCTGGACTTTTCCAAAATAACAGTTTAGATACGATTGGTAAGAGATCAGATGATGAGAGCGAAGGGAGAAAGGAGACCATGTTGACTCGCAAATACGATTTACGTAAACACCTTTGAAGTACCTGAATAAAATCCAATGGGATGGGGCATGCCAATATATCAATCAGTTTGAAAACCTTGTTTAGAAGGGTATACCATATAATGGCTATTGCATGTATTTTACTTGGCACCATGTAGCACTATCTGGTATTCTGTTGGAAGCAATTATTGTATAGAAAAATATTCTTCTTCTTTCTCAATGAATTTGAAAGTACAAAGTGATGTTCAAAGGAAATAAATAAAATCAAATAAACACAAAGTGTGAGTAATGTTGGCAGTAAGTGAAGAATGATTTTAGCAAGGGTAACTCTTTTCTACAAGAGTCTACACGTAAAAAGATTTCTTTATTCTTTCATCTCAGAAAAGTCTATTTTTCAAAATTCCCTTAATTTTAGTAGCAATTCTACCAACATTATCTAAACTATCACAAAATGTCCAAGTCACACATACAACAGTTCAATATAGCAACATGAACTATTATTGGATTTGAGGAACATAATGATAATTTAGGTCATAACTTAAGACCTTAAAAGAAAAATTACAATATCTGTATTTTAACATAATAATTGATATAATTTAAATACTTGAGCTACACTTAGGGCTGGAATCAGTGAGGATCGACTGGCCGGATCGGTACTTAGCCGCCAATCAGAACTGACATTTCCAAGAGTCGCTAGGTATCGATACACATTTAGGAGAAGCCACTGAATAGAAATGGGCATTCTTAATTGTTTTATTACCTTTCAAGATGCTCTCCAGGCGGTTTACTGCCTGTTAATGACATCCTAAAATGACAGCTTCCCGGCAAGCCATGACCGTGACATAGAATTCTGCCAGAATGGATGCATTTGTTTCAAACAACCGGTGCACCGCATCATATAGCTGACAATATGTGCCAGTGCTATATCATGAACCGGTTTGGATGGGGGCTAGCAATTGAATGCGCTTTCAACAACAGAGCACACATGTCAGAACAAAATATCTACGAAGATTTCACGCCCCAGAAGGGAAAGAAATCTGCCATCTGGAATTATTTTCATTTTAAAGTTAACCGCTCAGGCACTAGAGAGAAAGGTCATGTATATTGTAAGATATGTGACTGTGCCTTGTCATACAATACATGCACTACAAACATGTGGAAACATGTCAACCGGAAACACTGGAAGGTTGTTCATGTTTCAATAGAAATTTATTGATCTGTATTAGATCTGTTTAGTAAAAGAAATTTTAAAGATAAAATCCTTTCTAGATGAAACAGTATTTATTTAATCAAAATTATTGCCGGCCAGCTGGAAAATACAGGCCCCTCTCATGATAAATCCATGGTCATTTACTGTTAGATAACTGCTAACTTATCACTCCTTGGTTTCTTCTCGCAGCAGTCATTAGACAAGTTCTGACAATTTTTGTTTTTGCCTCTGAGAGACCAAAACAACGCTAAGAATCGGAATCGGAATCGGAATTGGTATAATTTCAGAATCGGTTCGGTTCGACATTTTCCTCATTGATTCCAGCCCTAGCTACACTGATATTTATATAAATAAGGCTGACAAGACTGCTAAGTGAGGAAGTTCAACATTTTCAGTTTTTTTTCTCTAGATAATACCTCAGAATGACATGTTTTCTCAAGTTTTTTGTATTGCTATTACCGTCTATTCCATTCCCAACATACTTTATAAGTCTCAATTACCCTTTATGTCCAATTACTGCTGGTTAAGAAAATGGTTTGTGCCCCTGATAATAGATGGCAGCACCTTACAACATAGCACCATACACTTACCAGTATCTCACCTTCATTGCTAGACTCATTCATGCTAGGAGTTTCACTTGAAATTGACATCTGGATCTTAAATAGCTTTGACTTTGACAACAACTCAAATATGAAGAATGATTTTATAGAATATATGAAAAAGAGTTGTTGTTTGAGTTTTGCTTAATATTTCTTCTTCAAATATTATATCTACCCAACTTAACCTTTACTTGAAGGACAGTCAAGTCATTTGGACCGCTATAGGTATAAATTCATTAAATACAATTTTGACCATTTCATTTATCTTGTCAAGAAATTATTATATGATGACCAAAGTATTCACATTATGAGGTTTAATTGCAGCAAGACCACTCCACCACCTGCTCTGACTGTAGGAAAACAAAGATCTGTATCTTTTCAATGATGGACAATGGGTGGAGCACACTCAACTTCCTGATGGAAAAAATAGTTACTGCGCCAGCCAAAAGAGGGCAGCATCTTCCAATAAGAAACCTTCAACTCACAGTCTGGTTGATGCCTTTTGAGAGTCCTGCCACATGTGGTACACAATACAAGTCAAAATTCCAATCATTCTTATTTTGTTAATAATAAACTCCCCTTCTTTAAAGTTTTATAACCATCAACGTTATTTAGTGGGTTTTTTTTCCTCTTGAAATATCCATAACAAAGCAAAATTTGTTCAAATAATCAGTCAAAAAGAGGAACTTGTTTTCATCAACATCTGTGAGGGTTTAAATCCTGTTTCATTCAAGCAACTTATGATTCCAGTCATCACAGAGTAAAAGGTAATAGTTAGTTGCATGAGGAAACTACTAGAAAAAAAGCTTCTTGTCTTGGTGTTTTTTAAATTTTCTACATTTTTCATTCTTTTATATTTGTAGGAGGAGGGTGTTTTCATTCTTTAATATTTCAGGGAGGAGGGGCAGCTTGCTAGTTTAACATTCAGGTATTGAGAGAGAAAGTGTAATGTTTTTTCTATTGTACATACAGATTGAAGGAATATCATATCAAATACATTTCACTAGAAAGTAGTTACACTTGTGAAGGAAGTGAGGAACCAAATTTTACATTCTGGAAAATGGATACTGTAGAACACACAATGCATCTGTTATATATAGCGTACATAGCGTGTGGTTCCGCTTCGCTAAATATAAAAACGCTGTACTTTTTTATTTGTACTTTTTTTATGTTAGCGGCGGCCACCGTCGCTAACATAAAGATACACTATGATGCGAAAACTCCCAAATTTGCTATATTTGGGACACGCGTCATATGTGTGTTCTACAGTATCTAAGAAAAAAGGCAATACTTTGTTCATAATCCTTGAGATACTGTTCATGATTGTGAACTGGGCACTATTTCTACTGAAATACCAAAGAGTAAATTTGAATACTGAAAACTTACAAAGATTAACCAATTAATGCTTGCTGCAGCCAAAAGCCGCTTGACAACTTTGGGGAAATCTTTCAGGAGAAAACCTAGATTGGAAAACATAGTCTTATCCAGCAAGGTGTCTGGGTGTCTTTTGGAAACCCAAACTTTTAAAAAGCACCCTTTAGGACACCCATCTTTTTAGTGAGGAATTCCTTAAAATGTCTTTCTCAAGCATATAATTGATTTTTTTTTCATATTCATATAATTCCCATGATATTGTATGAGGATATTATGCATTATTTTGATAAATCTATGGATGTGCATGGTTAAAATCAGAGTATATTGTGTTCCCCCTTGAAAAATTGGGTGCCCAAAAATTTTACAGTTGCCGATTTTGGCCACGTAGTTTCTTAATCCTGGCTAAGACCCTGTCAGGGAAAATATATAAAGGAGAAATGTTACTGAGAACACTACCAACAACATTACACTCTCCTTCAAATATTTTGTGAACTCATTTTTCTCATTACCAAGTTATTGTAAAAAGAATGATAAAAGAATAAAATATCCTAAAGGCAATTCTCAGAGTAACACTCAAGTATCAATAGGTTAACCAAATTTCTAGTGCTGGGACCATGCAGAAGAAATTCCACTCAGTGCTGCCATCTATTGTTCACATCACTAACTAAACTCACATTAGTTGGTAGATTTAAATGACCTGCCATCTTTTAGCAGTTGCTGGTACTAAACTTCCTCACAAATTACGAGCTGCAGTAGGCTAGCGAAGAAATGTACCTGATGAATTAAAAATGACCAGTACATAAAGAAAATGCAGATGAAGTTCTTAGGCATGAAGAATAGCAGTTTGTCATGAAATATTCAATAGTTTGTCATGCAATCACAGTACTAGGCATCCATATATAAACAGACAGCACAGCCCCTATATAAACCCATCTATATCAGATTCATAAACAGGACCTGTCACATTAGGCAATAGCTTGATAATTATTAATAAAGAAATATTTTATGAAATAAAAAATAGGGCTGTCGGTTCTATTGGGTTTATCTCCACCTTTAAAAAATATTTTCTATATATATGTTACTCTGTTTGATTGAGTTATTGTCAAAACAATTTATACATAGACAACAAATGCAAAAAGGTTATGTAATAATACAACAATCCCATTCAGAGCTACATTAAACGTTAATGATAAACCTTATGAAAAGATCCATAACTAGAGAAAACTTCATTCTTCATTGCTTAGAATGCATAGGTGTGCTACCAAAACACAGTCCAAAAAGTAATTGTCAGCAATAGCAGTTCCAACCATTATAAGCGAGATACTTCAATAACCACCACTTTTATGTAACGATATTCATAACAAGGATACTGACTGCATCTAGAAACCCTCTAACTGTTACTGTAGCATTTAGTCGGATTCATTTTATATTATAATCAGAATGATATATTCGGTGCAGACTGCTGCAGCTACCAAAGTCCTATCTAGACAATGGATGGAGAGATGACAATTGATTTATTATGTGACTCATCATAGCTTTTGTTCTTGTTATTACACATTAATTATTGTTGCAAATGCCAGCCTCAGACTATTCATTTTTCAGTGTGGTGAGATATGAAATGTTACACACATACAAACTAACACATGTTTATATTACTTAGACACATTTTATATTTATACACACACATATATCTATCTATCTATATATATATATATATATACATATCTTTAATATGAGTAGGACTCTTGGCTTGTGAATAACGGGCCAGAATGTGTATGGATAGATCAAATGGAGGAAACAGAGTTAGAATATTTCAAAACTCATTCTGAGCTATAGCACCCTCAATGTATTTTATGATATCTCTATTACAAAACATCTTCTGAACTATTTCAAGGAGAAATGTTTATCTGGACTTAAATCTTGAACTCTCCTTCAAAAAGTATGTGAATAAATGTTCACTTCCAACCATGTTTTTAGAAATATAATTGGAATGATACTTTCAAGGGAAGCTTAAGGGTGATGTAGATTAAGTAGTGATGGGGCACAGGTGGACTAGATTCAGTCTACAGTTGATTTCATTTACAAAATCAAGAGCTCAACAAGAAATAAGAAATCACTTATATAATTGAAATAATTTAGAGAATGGAAACATGTAGAATAAAAAGAAAAATACAAATGTAATTTCTGATGAAAGAGATCTCTCTTGCCAGCTAGCGTCCAGCCATGGTGATCATTAATGCAAAGATTGACTGTAGGCCACTGCTAACTTTGTTAAATTGTACTCATGACTTAATCATTACACCTCACTATATACAATATTGTACTACAGTTGGGCACCATCAATATAGAAACCTGAATTGTCAGACGAATAAATGTGATAAAAGTCACTAGTTCTCCATTACTGAGACTGTATACTAGAAAAGTGGCAATAAATCTATTATTGTTGAGGTCAGCTGGCTTTGTTTTATAGATGACCAAATATAAAATCCTAATCCTCTCAGGGGGAGAGATTTAACCCTTTTAATGCTGAGACTACTTTCGTCTAAGGCACAAGAACTCAAAAATCTTTGAAATTCATCTAAACCCTATCATCTTGGTATTCATGGGAAAGCTCTCATCGAGTACTTTCAGATGAGTACCCATTTGCCAGGGTTTTGGTAATTTTTCAGCTTTTTTCACATTATTTTGTATTGATCAAATAAGCCACTAGCAGTATAAGGGTTAATATTACAATGGATTGCTGCAAAAAGCATATTACAGCAGGGTCTTAGCTAGGATTTAAAAACTGGGTGTCCAAAATGGGCAATTGTAATATTTTTGGGCGTCCTATTTTTCAAGTGAGAACACAATGTACTGAGATTACAACCATAAACATGTATTTACCCATTGAAATTAGGCAGTAAATCCTTACACAGTGTCATGTGAATTATATTGAGGTAGAAAATTTCAATTTTATGCTTGAAATTAACATTTTAAGAAATTAATCCCCCAAATATTTGGATGCCCTGAGGGGTGATTTCTAAAGCTTTGGGTGTCCAAAAGACGCCCAGACGCCCTACTGGCTAAGACCTTGTTTTATAGTCAGAGTGCTCAATAAGTCAAAAGGCTACAACAATAATGAAGCCAGTACTTCAATAACTTTTACAGTCATAGTGCTCGATAAGTCGGAGGGCTACAACAGTATCGAAATAATGAAGCCAATACTTTTGAAAGGATATTAAGCAACAACTTCAGTAAAGTTTGAAGGACACTATATCACTATCATCTTCCTCCTCCTCCTTATCATCATCATCAGCATCATTATTATCATCATATTCATCATTGTCATCATCATCATCATATTCATCATTATCATCATCCTCCTCATCATTATCATCATCATGTGAACTTAAACCATTTATCAATGCATGTACATCATAAACAATCAGAAGTTGAGCAGCTTTAACCAGATGCTGCACGAGTTCTATAAGGCCTAAAAAAAGTTGTTTGTTTCCTGTAACCTTTACCCTAACAAGTTTTTATTTAAAAAAATCCCTACCCTAGAGTTTTTTACGCCCTCTCAGCTCCCAATTAATGTAAAATATGCATAAAACACACATTTTTGACATTTTTTACCGACCTACCTACCCTATTTTCTTCGTACCGTTACAGGAAACAAACAATTTCTTTTTTCAGGCCTAAGTGCTTCCCACACCCTTCCCCCATTTCTTGGTACAATGAGAGGTGAGAGGGGTGTAGAACATAGCCCCTGTCCATAAAGCTTTCATCTGGAATCAACGGTAAATACATCTGACATCCGTGATCAATATCGCAGCCAATCAGCTTCTAATACACCTATTACTACCACCTGCTCGGCAACGCTCCCCTTAATCACGGAACATCGATTCGCCGTGTACGCAGGCCAAAATAGACTCTAGATGAAGATGAATGAAAAAGGTTATGCGTGGATGTGGCTACTACAACTTGCAGTGTACATACATCTTGGCCAGGTCTAAGGGCATTAATTATGCACAGGCTGGGATTTATGATTCATTGCGAGGGAGATGAAAAGCGGGTTATTTAATGTGATTGGCACAGTCGGCCGCCGCCGATCAGACGTTATCATCGTAGGTTGGTGGTTGCTGAGACCAGGGTGAGATAACCTGGTTATAATGCACCAGCCCACCTTGTAGACAACATAACGGTGCACCGGAAAGCTCCATGTGAGCTGCAGTCAGTGTTGGCAGCATGGACCTCAGGCTCAGGCGATCTTACAGGTGTGTCTACACAAGTCACTTGCAATACTAGGAGCAGAACATTACATCTCCATTCCAATTTGATACCCAGTGATGATAATGGAATCACATTCATAAAAGGCTAAAAATATTCATTTATTTGTTGAATTTTGTATCATTTTAAAGCTGGGGTTATATCTCAATGATATTAAGAGACTAATAATTACAAGGTTACATCAGCTAGCAACTCAGATCACTGCATGTTTATGCAAATATTACCTTAATGCAGCGGATGTTAGGTTTAGGTTAAGCAGAAGGTACTATCCTGTTTCTGTTACTTGCTATATCAATCAATGTGATTTATGAGCAGGGCTCTATTTCACACAAAGCTAGAATCCCTTGAACTGTATTAGCCAAGTCCTGCGCCCTGAATAAGCACAAGTTAGGAGGACATGGTCACATGGCCATATTATGTAATATATGGTTTTGTTTCACAGGGTCCAAGAATAGCCAAATGCTAGTAGCAACTGAATTCTAATAACTCTGTTGAAACTAATATGCACAGTACCATCACCACTGGATTAAGTCTAAGGGAATGTTTATAATTATAGGAATTTCAAATATCTAACATGATGTTGAATATTTCCAGCTCTTGGCTGGAGACACAATGCATAACTGATATGGGGTCCCTTAGTTGTCAGCGAATGCTGTCTGTTCTCAGCGTTCATATGGTAGGAGAACAATGTAAACTTGTATCATTGTTGCTACAGATAGATAAAGATAATTGAGATTAATTACTTAGTTTGAACAGGAAGACCAGAGCAAAAAGCAAAAGAAAATTGAGGTAAAGAGTGAAAGAAATGATGAGTACAATAATTCCAAATTACATATTTGGATTAAGGTCAGAAAACTTTTTATCTGTTCTATGCAATGAATCAAATATTTGATATCCAAGAAAAGCCTATGAACTCGAGAAACTATATGGCTAACAAATAGAATTCCAATGGTTTCCTTCAAGCAGGGCTGGGTCCCCTAAGTAACACAAATTACCTTTTTGGCCTTCAAATTTGCATAGAAATATTACTTTAAACTCAGGTCTTAAAAAATCCCAGTTGGAGAGTTGGAGTTACACAAATTTTTTTAGTAACCTGCAAAGCATGCTGGCCATTATTTTGCTTCATTACATTTTGGTGGATATGTTGCACCTTGATATGTGCTAGAGTTGGCGTTTCCCCTATTCTCCTATAAACAGCAAAGCATGCCGGCCATCTTTTCGCTTCATTACTCCTCAATGCTGTGCTATAGCGCCTCTGGTTCACGCAGCCACTATAACAGTCAAGGCACACCCCTGGCCTGGCCACCAATGACCAATTTGCCCCTTTGCAATTTTTCCCAATTTGCTTTTCCTGCGCATCAGTATGGGTGCAGTGGGCTCGCGCACAGGCCCACCATGCCAACGATGTTCTTGGGCTTGTTTAGGTTCAATAAAACTGGACCTATGGGTGACCTCCTGCCCACCTCCTTACCTCCCGGTAATAGCAATTAGCCTTAGGGGACTCCTTCAATGTAGTACAAGGGGACTGGTGGGAAAGCAACAACAAAATCCCAGCTTACAGCAACAGCAAAATCGCAGCTTACAGATATGGTAAAAATATATACGTGATATGGCAAGAATAGCTACGTAGGGCCCCAGGGCTACAAAATTAAGAGAGTCTTGCTGTACAAAGTAGGTAATCATCCAATTTTAGGAAACATCATTTTTGAGGGGGAACCTTGATTTTCTGTTTAAACTGTAAATTTTCAAAAAAGCTAAAATCAATGAGGATGTTCCAGTAAGAACCTCAAGCAGTCACAACCTTAACATATATAGCTGAGATTCAGTGCTTTACAAACAAAACCAATTGAAATCTTAATAATTCTTGCTAATTATGGTTGTCATTTATATCTGAATATTTGAAGATGAGTCATGTAATGGATTCTGAAGTACATATCTCATTCCAAAATTTCAGAAGCAATGATCTGGTCAGTGGTATTATCAAAATGGTCTAGACTTCTAGTAGTAGTAGAAGTATTTTTTATGCTCTAGACCTGGAACATTTAAACAGATGGGCAAAAGTATTCACTGGCTTCCACCCCTACACATGCCAGAGAGATCCATCTTAACAGACTGCAGACTCTGACGCGACTTTCCCATCCCACCACACAGAGAAAACAAGGCGTGCAAATAGGCATAACTCAATTCACCATTCGAGACGCAGTCAATGTCAATACCTCAGGAGAAAATCCCATAAAGAAGACGCACAGACGAGCACGGAAACGGCCATGCCAGCGTTAATTAGCGAGCCCCGGATCAGTCAAATCCCAAGGTGTCGATATCACTGTGAATCCCGCAGAAAATGCCCGAGTTCAATTATATTGGCTCCAATCGATCCGCTTCTTTAATTCCACTTCTTCTTGCTATTTGGACATTTCTAAGCCTCGTCAAGGTTAGGCTGAGATCTCGCCAGCGAAATGTAAAATGTTTCCTCTCCCGGTGAGGCAATAAGGTATTACTTTACCAGGCCCATCCAAGCATATCTAGATGGAAGCTCCAGTACCCGAATAGCAATGGATCTTCTCAATCATTCAACGTCACTTCCAATGGAATTACACTAACGTCAACTGTAGCATTGTCCTTGCACAATAAGATGAAAGTACAGATTCTCACATAGCAAGAAAATGCTTCAATGTTGATTAACATTTCTTCCTGAAATGTCTATTAGATCCTCTCACTGGGAAAACATCCAAAAAATAGTCAGGCAGTGTTGGTTGCAACAGGCTTTACCTCTATGCTGCTCTTGGCTAATTTGGCCAATACAAAATGATTAAAAAAAAGAAAGAAAAATAACTGAAACCCTAGAATATGGGTACTCATCTGACAGTGCTCAGCGAGAACTATCCAATTAATACCAACATGACAGGGTTTAGATGGTTTTCGAAAATCTTTGCGTTCCTGCTTTGGAGGAAAGTATCCTCAGCATTGGAAGGGTTATATGGGAAAATGGGGATCAATGATCCAGAACCTTATACAGAGCACATGCATTATGCTATTGTGCAGCCTTAAACTAAACTGGTTTCTTTTCCCCAATACATGTACTTGTTTCAGATACCAGCTAGGGCTTGGCTGCTAGGAAGGAATTAAATCTTAGATAATATGTAATTCCAGTGAACTCCCTAATCTGTGAAGAAGATAAGGCCACTTCTGATGCCACATCTATGTAAACAGATTGTGGTCACATGGCATGTTATGTACACACCCATGGCCTCTTATACAGGGGTCCACTGCAACTTATAGAATTTTACAATCAAAGATGGCCCTCAAGCATTTAAGTTAATCAATGGCCCAAAGAAATATTCAACTCTGCAGCCAAGGAATAGTATAACTAAGAATATTGTTGTATTCCAGTATACAACAAGGATAACATAATTTTTTTACCTGAGGTATACCATTCTTGATATATATAATCCATATCATAATAATACTGGTGGCCAGGGTCTTAGCCAGGATTAAGAATCTGGGTTGCCGAAAAAATTGGCAATTGTAAAATTCTGGGGCGTTAAATTTTTCAAGAGAGGCCAAAATATATCTAGATTACAAACTATAAGTATGTATTTATTCACTGAAATAAGGCATAATATCCTCATACAATGTCATAGGAATTGTAATGAAGAGAAAAAAAATCAATTAAACATTTGAAATTGACAATTCAAGAAATTAATCACAGATATATGTGGGTGTCCTGAGATACTTGCAGAGCTTGTGAGCTAGGATGCTATTGAACTTCCTATGTCACCAAGAATCATGTTTTCCTGAGCATGATCAAGAACTTTTGGGATGGGCGTCACCCATGACTTCGTCGATGAGGAATCAGTTCATTCACACTTAGTTTCAACAGATGGTACACACATGCAAATTGTACACCCCATTTATGAGATAGTGATGGAAAACATACAAAGTTATCAGAGTACAATAAGATTTGTTTGTGTTGAATACCTACAATCTGCACAGATTTATAACATCCCTTTTCATCTATCAAAATTAAAAATCTAGTAAGTATCATGAGGGCCTTCAGTGTTCAGCTTCCATAGGTGCTCAATTTATAAATTGTTAATTAAAGTTCTTGAGGGGCTCGACTTATCACAATATATCTGTTCAAAGTGACAGAGTCCTTTATATCTTTTAAGAATCAATATTCAACCATTCAAATATTTCTCACACGCACCTGAGAGGAGTAGACAGGGATTGGGCACTGGGCTTGTATCATCAAATTTCGCTGCCTCCCACTACTATGAGTCATAGATAACCTGTGTACCCCATCTCCTTGGCAACCTATCTGACCTAGATAGGATGACATCCCCCAGCCAGCCAGTCGGTCAGCCAGTCTCTCTGCTGCATGCTTACAAAAAAAATCACGTGACCAATACTTCCCCAGGCAACACCGCGTAACCCGAGGCGCAGATGCCAGATGCTAGCTTGCAGTGCCAATGGGGTTGCGGATCAAGGGGATGTATTTCTCTGCACGCACATAATGTGAAAAATATGTGCATGTGATTCAGACCAACAGAGTTATCAGTCTAGGCAAGAAAGAGTTAAGCTGGCTGAACATCTGAAGTGGTCTCAAGGGAGGATTAATTATGCTCACATCCTAAGTTGACCCTTGGGATGGGGAGGCACCTCTGGCGACCACACTGTCTTCACAGAAAAAGGGATCAAGTTTCCAAAGAGAGACCTGCTGTTAAACAACAAGACCATTTGTTTCATAACATGTTATAGGGGTACCAGAGTACCATGCAGTTTCAAGTGCTAGGATTGAATAGTGTACAAAATATTCAAAAATATTGAATAAATAGAATAATTATGTTTGCCATTGATTTTTTACAGTTAACATGTGTAATAGTGCGAGTTGGTTTTGATGAATCTATGCTATTCAATTTCAGTTTACTTGCAAAGGACAATCAAGGAACATTTCATGCGTAATACATGGTGAGGAAGTTTTTGGAGTATGACACAGTAGAAATAAAATCAAGTTCCCTATAAATCTTAGAGAAAGCTACAAAAAAGTAGAAATAAATCGGAAAGTTTCCAGAAATTTGAATTCATAAAACATTCTTACACTCAGACAACAATAACCTCAGCTAGGATGTGTTAAGCTATCAAACGAAGCTGTGTTTTGCCATATTGAATAATAATCAATGCTCACACCTAAATAAGGGTCTGTGGATTACTGTGGGTAATTTGGTTCGTACAATTGCCACCAGAGGGGGTTGTACCTGCATATTCTTAACTACCTACACTAGCATATCACAGTGCCATCTATCCACAAATAAGATGTCAATGATGAAGATGATATGATGAAGTCTCCAAGATCAAGACGAAAATTGACAAAGTACAACAGCCTCGAATGAAGTCTCTAAGATCAAGACGAAAATTGACAAAGTCCAGCAGCCTCAAATGAAGTCTCCAAGATCAAGACGAAAATTGACAAAGTACAACAGCCTCGAATGAAGTCTCTAAGATCAAGACGAAAATTGACAAAGTACAACAGCCTCGAATGAAGTCTCCAAGATCAAGACGAAAATTGACAAAGTACAAAAGCCTCGAATGAAGTCTCTAAGATCAAGACGAAAATTGACAAAGTACAAAAGCCTCGAATGAAGTCTCTAAGATCAAGACGAAAATTGACAAAGTACAACAGCCTCGAATGAAGTCTCTAAGACCAAGACGAAAATTGACAAAGTCCTGCAGCCTCCAATGAAGTCTCCAAGATCAAGACGGAAATTGACGAAGTACAACAGCCTCGAATGAAGTCTCTAAGATCAAGACGAAAATTGACAAAGTCCTGCACCCTCCAATGAAGTCTCCAAGATGAAGACGAAAATTGACAAAGTACAACAGCCTCGAATGAAGTCTCTAAGATCAAGACGAAAATTGACAAAGTACAACAGCCTCGAATGAAGTCTCTAAGATCAAGACGAAAATTGACAAAGTCCTGCACCCTCCAATGAAGTCTCCAAGATCAAGACGAAAATTGACAAAGTACAACAGCCTCGAATGAAGTCTCTAAGATCAAGACGAAAATTGACAAAGTACAACAGCCTCGAATGAAGTCTCTTAGATCAAGACAAAAATTGACAAAGTCGTGCACCCTCCAATGAAGTCTCCAAGATCAAGACGAAAATTGACAAAGTACAACAGCCTCGAATGAAGTCTCTAAGATCAAGACGAAAATTGACAAAGTACAACAGCCTCGAATGAAGTCTCAGAGTGACCTGGGAGGCAAGCTATAAGGATTTGTTTGATTGGGATTAATAATTGCTGCTGATTGCAGTGCTAATTGTGGGTTAGACTAGGCTCCTAGTCCCTGTAATGTTCACCTTCCCTTATGTGTTGACCAAGCACTGTGGTGTGGTACCAGGTTTGGTAGATAGATGGCACCACCTGCTCCTCCTATCTCTATACGTTTACAGGTGTCTCCTGGTGAGACAAATGTAAACTAAATTGGACACTATGGTCATCTAGACTATTTGGTGTCTGGTAACAGAAACAAATGAGAGAAAAAAAATACATATGACAGCCTAGAAATCTAGGCTAATTGTGGGTTAATATAGACCCTATAGCCATGTCAGTTTACCCACTAATTATGACCTATTCATAGGTGTCAGGAGACCATTTATTAAGAGCCCTATACGTGACCAGTTAACGACCAGTTAATGACCAGTAAATGACCTGTAAATGACCAGTTAGTGACTAGAGAACTCAACAACAAGATTCTTCAGTGTCAGGCCCTCAATACACCTATGCAAGTTCCCAGGGGTCATTCTACATCATGGCTTCAAAGATATCTTTGTTAATTTCATTGTCTGGTTAGCCCATAAACAGAAAGTTTGATATTTCTTATCATGGATGGACAGAGGTGATGATTATCTTGGAAGACTTCAGATACTCATAAAATCACTAAAAGGCTCTGCTTTGGAATTACCCACTGCTAAATAGAAGAATATTGGTAAGTTTCGATGCCACTTTTCATTGACTATCAAAGACCAGACCTCTCAACACATAAACATTTGAAGTAAACACAATAGTCGAAACATAGAATGCAAATAGATGAACAAAAAAACTTTGAGAAATATTTGCTTGAAGTTCATCTTTTAACGTGTGTACGCACGAAGAAAATCTCACTTTTCTACGACATATAAAGACCAGTCATAAGTGTCAGCTGTAACCAGAATCTGAGTTAAAACAATGCTTTTATCTACAATACATGAAAAATTGAGGTAGGCTAGTCCGAGGTATGCACGTTTGCATGCGGTATTTGTTTTTTTGAGAGAGGACACTTAAATCCTTCTCGAGTCTTCAATATTAGTCATGTTTGTTGTATATCCAGACAGAGCTAACTCCTATTTTTGTAATGGTGCATGACCATGATTTGCTTAGCTTTTCCGCTGCGCTTTAAGTGTTTCCGCCGTAAAGCCATCCCACACAGATGTCATTCTGGAGAGATCATTTGTCTCAATGGACAGCATACAAATGATTTTTCTGACAGCCAACAGTGATCACTACTTCTCTCCCTGTACTCCTTGCATAATTCAATAACACTTCTAACAGTATGAGCTAGGAGACCTCTTCAGAGAGGGCGTGGCAAGAATTCTGATAGTCCCTGTAGGTTTCACCAGAACCCAGGCATTCCTGACCATGCACTTTCATGGAATGATCTTGTTGTTGCTCCAAAGTTCTTCCTGTTTATACCATATACATGTTCTGTGATTGGTGTGTTATGATCAGGGCCCTGTGGGGTGTATATTCATGAGCTAACTGCATGATGATTGATATGATTGGGGGCTAATAATTCAGCAGTGAACCTCCAGCTTGCCTTGCAGCCGAAATCTGTTAGACATAGCACCTAACTAATCCATTAGTCATACATCATAGACGATGCTAAGAGCACCAAAACATACCCTGAATGTAGGGTGAGGCCAGGTATATGCTAGGAAGCAAGCATTATATTGTCCTTGCTGGAAATTGTCAACTGGAACTATGATACTTTTGACAATTTATGATTAAGATGGATTTTACAAATGTTCTGATTAATATTCTCTCTCTCTCTCTCTCTCTCTCTCTCTCTCTCTCTCTCTCTCTCTCTCTCTCTCTCTCTCTCTCTCTCTCTCTCTCTCTCTCTCTCTCTCGGAGTGAGTGCCAAGCAGGCTATTATGTGCCAGTCTGTCACTGTTCGTTGTAAACATCAAGCAGATTCAGCAATATTAAAGCTTACATGAAAGACTTCCCACATGTTTTTTCTCAAAGGTGGCAGGAAAAAATATGGTTTAACATAATCGCTATTTCGATATCCTTGGCAAATACCTTAGACCCCCTTTTAATCATAAATTGACTTGGATAAAGTATATCTGGATCAATGGTAGGAATCAGGTCAGGATGTTACCTACACTGTAGGCAGCAATTACCCTAATAATAATGAACATACATTTCAAACCAGGGACTTAGCCAGGACCCGTCCTACCTGTCTTTTGGACAGGTAGTTTCCAAAACACCTCCTCTTTGGACAGGCAAAAATTTCTATGATGATTTTTCAATTTTGACTTTTTAGGTGTACATAATAACCAAATATTATCATAACAAACCATCTACTAGGACATAGCTGAAGTGTAAATTGCCCATTTTGACATACTAAGCTATTAAATGTAGCTGGTATAAGGATTTAAAGTAGATAAGTAGCTAAATCTGGACGGGCAAAATTTATGAAATTGCTGTTTTGGACAGGCATTTTTGAAATGCTGGCTAAGACCCTGTTTCAAACTAATAATAGCTTTAACACAAATGTTCATAGCACAAGATACATCAATCGACAGAAAGCCAATGTTGGTTGGCCTAAAAACTGAAACGCCTATCTCCTTAAATTCAAGTAGAGGTTGTTTTTCCAGAAAAGTCTGGCTAAATTTTGTAAACAGTAGCATGGCATACAATAATCCCATTGCAAATGGACGTGTGCATTAAGGGCCTGGGATATGCACAGAGGGGATTTTGTGATAGAACTTGACAGCAAACCTCACATGGCTTTAACCATGTGTAGCTTTAGCTAGGGTATTGAAAGTAACTATGATTGTAATTTGAAATTTCCTTTATCATAATTTCTTCAGCCATTGTGGGGCTTAGTCATGACTAGCCAATTGTTAGTAATGGAGATGCCTAGTGAAAACCACCCCCTCAGCCCAAGTCACTGGCAACTTTCTCACATGCCCCCACTCAGATTAGATCCCAGCCAGTTGTGAAAAACAGCAAGAGGTCTGAGTGGCACTGAGATATCAGGGCAGCAGGCCTGGTATCAACATAGACTTACTACAAGCCTGTGATATCTGGCTCTTTCACTGATCTGACCTGAGTTGATTTCACTCCAGGTTTAGTTCTGAATAAATCCTCAAGGGGGACACACTTGAGCTGCAGTCTGTATCACAT
The DNA here is from genome assembly GCA_963942565.1 of Maea johnstoni. Taxonomy (NCBI): domain Eukaryota; kingdom Metazoa; phylum Annelida; class Polychaeta; order Spionida; family Magelonidae; genus Maea; species Maea johnstoni. Next base: position 24,724,735 of record OZ012686.1, read on the forward strand.
ATTTCAAACTGACCTCCTACTGGCTCCTAGTATACTGAAGTTCCATCTATCCACAAGGGAGGACATTTAAATATGGCCTGGGAAGCAGGCTAGTGTCAACATTGAGCAATCCTAGGACTTTAATAGCTAAAATGACCCCTTGGTGTCACTATTGACCTGAAAGACTTCAAGCTAGTCTATGCTCCATGCTAAGTGCTGTATCTCCCTGATACTAGCAGTAATAGTTTTATCAATCCACTTGAGGTCTTACTCACATCATGGCTTGGTCACCAACAAACCAAGTAGTAAATCTCCCTTATCTAGGCATTTCATGACCTAGGAGTAGATATTACAGCCAGCAATGTCCTATTCTGTCATTTATAAATGGGCACTTAAAGGGCAAATGCACCATTAGAAAGATTTAGGTTCAAAATGATCTTTTACATGTCACCTTTCAAATAAGACCTCCCCCGAACCTGTCCTCCTCAGCACTACTCAGTTATAGCTTACAGAAGTTCAGCAAGCAACAGTCCTGAGGTAGCTATACAGGGCCTCCATGCATCCCAAGATGCACTCTGTTTTTGACACCTTCTAAGCACCAGCCTGTGTCACTAGTGCTTCAGAGATAGCAGTAGCAGCGAAGCCTGCATGGCTTTCCCTTTCTTGCTAATTTTTATTCCTGGCTCATCCCTGATCACAAAGTAAAACTTACATAGTATGGCAGAATTGAGCGATTCAGGAATTTGGAGGAATGGAAATATCTGACTCACCTAGGGAAATTCTCCCTTAGACCCACATGATCCTTTACTCAATGGTGCCAGGTTCTTTACTCAAAGATAGCATCTTGATAACAGGAAGTGAAGGAATACACATACTTCTGTAAGTCCTACACTATTCCCATGAGTAACTGCTAACTGATGACACAAGTGTTGCAATTTCCTGTAAGTGATTAGCACAAACTGATTTCATAGCAATTAGGAAGTAAGGGTTTCTACCCAACAATAAGCTACAAATCAAAGACAAGCCACATAGTATAACTTCCAAGGATTGTTGGAATATACAATAGGAAATTGAAGAAGTTCAATCTTTGAGAATTGTGACAACTTATTGAAAGCCAGTAATGAAAATCTAAGCAGGAAAGGGGAGCCCAGCCCCCTATTACTGCTATCTCTTAAGCACTAGTGACACAGGCTGGTGCTTAGAAGGTGTCAAAAACAGAGTGCATCTTGGGATGCATGGAGGCCCTGTATAGCTGCCTCAGGACTGGCGCTTGTTGAACTTCTGTAAGCTATAACTGAGTAGTGCTGAAGAGGACAGGTTCGGGGGAGGTCTTATTTGAAAGGTGACATGTATAAGCTCATTTTTAAACTAAATCTTTCTAATGGTGCATTTGCCCTTTAACTAACACATGCATATACTTTAACTTGATCAAAAATTCCAACCATTAGACCTAAATTTATTCCTTGCCAGTTCATAATCTGAAATCAACCCTCTTACTATTGTACATAGGGGTTTGAGTAACAAGATTTCTATCACTCTGTTTTATAAGAATCATAATAAATCTAGTTTAGAGTCTGATATACCCACATGGATATTTTTAATACACCTCTCATGAAAATCTGAAGCCTGATTGGTAATTGTCAATTCAAATCAGTTCGAAGATTGTTTGGTATAATAAAACAAATATGACACTGCAGTAAGGGTAACACGACATAATGTGGCCCTCAGAGGAATCATCCTTGCTATTGGATCCACTCCCTATTGGATCATGTTACCCTCACTGCCATGTTGTATGTGTAGAGTGTGCAGGCAAGGTACATCACAAATTCTGACAGTTGGTTGAGAACAAAGCAACCTTTGTGGCTCTGGTATGATCTCCGGCCAGGGCACTCGGGTAGATTCCAGGGAAAAACAATTTACCTTATATTGCCGCAGCACACTGCACTGTGAAGCTAGTACATGGTATTTATGCATTTATGATATATCTGAGAGTGCTGAAAAGTCTGTCAAGACTGTATGCCAGACATGGGGCTGAGATAAAAGAAAGAAGGGAAAGAAGTGTAGTGCACCTTGGAACATCATAGGTGGAAAGGGCACAATACTGAATATCTTCAAATAATTGATAATTAATAATTAATTCAAAATCAATCAATCAATTAATTAATAGATAAAGGCACTGCTCATGGTTCACTGAACCATTGTGGTTGTAGATAAATTGACTGCAGGGACAATGCCAAATGATTAAATGGCCATATGCCAATATTCAAATGACCCTTCATAAATGCAATTCGGAAAAGTCCAAAATGTAGAAGTTGGGAAATAGACAACTTTTCTCGATTCTACCAAAAACATTTTATCTGTATCCAGGAGGAATGGGTTAAAGTGTCACGTACAGTGATTTATGTGTAGTAAGTGAGTTATCTGGGTTGGGCTGGCTAAGCAGGTTAGTGGTGCAGGGGGCAAGTGGCAGGAACTGGGGTAGTAGTGGCACAACTGACCCCTGCTGTTATCATATGTGCACCAGTAGTAGTAGTAGCCTGGTTCTCAGGCTGAGCTAAGTATTAAATGCCCCACCACTACACATACTGGGTGTTAGTAGGTTTGATGTCTCTCTCAAACTATAGATGGCAGCACAGTTTTCATGAGTTGCAGTTTACAGCCGATATCTCAAATGTGACCCCCTTGAGGTTCAATTCAGAACTAAATCCGGTCTGAGCTCAATTCGGAGTAGATCAGTGAAATATCCATTTTACACAGACTTGTAGCAAGTCTACAACAGTAGCATGAACACCAAGCCTAGATACTAGGTGTTACTGTGTTTCACCATACTGTATGTATAAATCTATGCCTACACCTATGTGAGGGCTTGTGGCCTACTGTTGGCCATTTAGTTCACACAATTGCTACACAAGGGGGTAGCCTGCCTCCCAGGCCCTATTCAAATGTCTTCCATTGTGGATAGATGGCACTGCGGTATACTAGGGGCTCACTTGAAAATAGGCTACACAAGGGGGTTGCACTGGCATATTTCCAACCACCCACCTAGCAGTACCATACCGTAGTGAATAAGTAATAGGTGGTCCTGGGTTATACTATTAAAGTCACTGAATATACAATACCCTCATATGGCAGGAGTATGAACTAAATAAATAGATAGCATGCCATAACCTAGACTAAGATTGTAGACCCAGATAAGTCACCATACCCTTCTCAGTTGACTAACCTGAGTGGGGTGCAGTACCAGATATGACAGATAGATGACACCATATGGTCATCCAATCTTTAGTCATACTCAAACAGAGGCCTCTATTCCCTTGGTGAGAGAGATGTTAACTAAATTGACCACTATCGCCACCTTGACTATTTGATGACTGCTAACAAAAAACATGACAGGAAAAATACATATTACAGCCAAGAAATCTCAGGCTAGCCATGTCCCTTATGTAGATATGTACAATAAAGCAACTAATAGTAAAGGTTTTCATTTCAGCCACTGTGTTAGTGTCACTCCTCCATGCTGGGCATTACTGGCTCCATTCCCTAAATCACTATGATCATTAGCTGGCCTGGTGTCACTATCCCACTTCCTTATTTTATTCAGCTTCCTACTACCAACACCACTTCAGGGTACAGCCTGCAGAGACATTGGAGGCCAATCGATGAAATCAGCTATTATAACTGCATAGCTGTTTTATGCATTTATGTGTTAGATCATGTATTCACTCCAGATGCAAATGGGTTACAACTTACAAGACCAATTGCCATTTTCTTGGAGGTATGTGAAAACAGTGCACACTATATAACTACCCAGGAAAGAGTGGCAGACAGTGACTTACCCAGGGTCCTGCCTGTCTTTTGGACTGGTACTTTCCCGAAAACCTCCTTTTTGGATAGGCAAAATTTTCTTTGAAGAATTTTCAATTTTGACTTTTGAAGGGTAATAACCAAGTTCCTGACTAACCATCTTTTAGGACATGGATGAGTATAAATTGCTCTTTTTGACACAATAGGCTATCAAATGTAGTTGGTATAAGGAATTGAAGTAGATCAGTTGCTAAACCTGGACGGGCAGAAATTTTGAAATTTCTGTTTTGGACAGGCATTATTGAATTCCTGGCTTATAAAGACCCTGGTGGCAGAGGGTTTGAAGTTGACTTGGTCTCCTTACGACTGGTGGGTAGTGTTGGTACACAATGGTTGTGGTTTGTAAGTTCGTTGGTTCCCTGTTGTACTCCGAACCACAAGTACATTGAAAACAATGTGCACATTCTGAAACTTGGTAGGGATCCAGGCCAAGTTAATGAATGCTTTTCAAGAGCAATCCCCAAGCTTTATAGAATGCATATATAAGACTTGCAATACCATCCCCATTAGTATAAAAGCTATAGGCACATAGACTTTTTTTCGAATACTAGTATGCACATAGTTGCTTCTAACTCTATAACCTTTTCCAACTATGAACATGAGTACTGTCTATGCTAGCCAAGCTACTAGGCTTTTTTTCCACTGTGTTTTACACTGCTCACACCTACACTATGGGGTATGTGTCCTACAAATTGTTCATTTCATTCTAATTGCCACATGAGGGGGTTGCAGTATTCAAAACTACCCACTCTTCCACACTGCAGTGCCTTCTATCCACATGGGATGACACCTGAATCTGGGAGGCAGGCTATGTCTATGCTAGACTAGGCTCCTGGTCCCTGAAAAGTTGACTGTCCTTTCTGAGTTGTCCAACCAGTGTGTCTATGAATGTCTTGCCAGCAACCATCAGCTCAGACCCCTCCACACAACATATCGCCTGGCTGTCTAAACACTGGCACTATACTGTGAAATTGGCTGTGACTGTGCCTACACACCAGTACAAACACCCAATACCCTCTCTCCTTACCACCACCAGCACTCTCTCGCCATAACTACAGCATCAGCAGCAGTAATACTCTTTAATCCTTTCTTGTCCATAGCTTGGGTGACCATATCCCCAAGACTACCATCATCTCTACATCCTTACTACCACCCTCTCGCCATAACTACAGCATCAGCAGCAATGACGCTCTTTAACCCTTTCTTGCTCACAGCATGGGTCACCAAACTCTCTAAGTCTACCATCATCTCTACATCCTAAACACCACTACCCTCTTGCCAAACTACAGCATCAGCAGCAATGACGCTCTTTAACCCTTTCTTGCTCACAGCAGGGGTGACCAACTTTCCAAGACTACCATCATCTCTACATCCTAAACACCACTACCCTCTTGCCAAACTACAGTATCAGCAGCAGTGACGCTCTTTAACCCTTTCTTGCTCACAGCAGGGGTGACCAACTTTCCAAGACTACCATCATCTCTACATCCTAAACACCACTACCCTCTTGCCAAACTACAGTATCAGCAGCAGTGATGCTCTTTAACCCTTTCTTGCTCACAGCAGGGGTGACCAACTCTCCAAAGCTAGAAGTTATGTGGAATAACGAACACTAGAGTACAAACACCAAATCATTCCTTCTTCCTTATAGTGCTAAGCACCATCCTCTCTCATTATAACTACAGCATCAGCACCAGTGATGCTCTTTAACCCTTTCTTGCTCAAAGCAGAGGTGACCAACTCTCCAAGACCAAAAGTTTTTTGGAATAACTAAACAGGACAGACACCCAATAATCCCTTCATCCTTAAATTACCACCACCACCACTACCCTCTCGTCACAACTACAGCATCAGCAGCACTGCAGCAGTGACACTCTTTAACTCTTTCTTGCCCATAGCAGAGGTGACCATGTCTCCAAGACTAAAAACTGTGTTGAATAACTAAAAAACTCCAGTAAAATACACCCAACATTTCCTCCCTCTTCTACAAATCTCTTACCATAGCCATCATCTAACCCTTCCATGCCCAAAGCATGTCTCTACCTAGTAGCCTACAAGCTGTGTTGAGTAACTGAAAAGCTCCAGTAAAATACACCCAACATTTCCTCCCTCTTCTACTAATCTCTTACCATAGCCATCATCTAACCCTTTCATGCCCAAAGCAGGGATGCCCAAAGCATGTCTCTTACTAGTAAGTCTACAAGCTGTGTTGAGTAACTAAAAAACTCCAGTAAAATACACCCATCATCTCCTCACTCTACTACAAATCTTTTACCATTGCTATCAGTTAACTCTTTAATGCCCTCAGCAGGACGACCATGTCTCAAAGACTGCAAGTTGTGCTGAACTAAAATGTTCTCAAATGTGGCAAAATAAGAATTTCAGTTATTCTTATTCAAAGTAAAAACTAAAACATTACTTATAGCCTGTAAGTTATAGGTGATATGCATTATCTCAATAACTTGCGCATAAAAAAATGGGGCAACAAATTTTTGATTATTTCCCATTTAGGACAATCAGTTCTAATATCCTAGCTTTGGCTCTAGTCATGACCAGGGTCTAACAGTTCTACCCTTTATTATAATATTCAACAACCACTACATGAACCAGCTCTACCATACTGACTTGAGCCCTGCAAACATAGCAGCCAGTGGCTTTTCTGTTGTGGAGAATCACACCGGTAGCCCTAGCCTAGCTTACTAGTGCTGGCTTATTCTTCATTAACTAGTCATTATGTTGTTACTAGTCAAGTCATTATAGTACCTTTCAGATTTGCCAGATGGCAGCACTGCTGAATTCTCTTGTGGTTGTTGAATACCAAGAACAGACATCTGGTGTGAAAATTAAGAACTAAACTGGACTCAGCAAGCACAGTGAAGTTATTAAGCATTAAGCAATATACAGAATTACAAATGTATTCAGCCTGGTATCGAGGCTACGGTAGCCCCAGCAGCACCAAGGCTGACATGCTGAACCATGCATAGCCTGGTTCCCAGGCTGAGTTAGGTATGATGCCACCACTAGACATAATTGATATCTAATAATGGTTACAGAAACAGAAGAAATGGATATAAATGACAAGGGCATGATCATAAGGGCATGTCTGCTTTCAATCTGGATTCTTTGTCTAAGGATTGAGCATTGACCATGAATTTACATGCTGAAAACAGTAAATTACCTAAGAATTACCGAAGAGAGTGTGTTCTACATTATAAGATACTTATAACGATGATATGGAAATAAAACATGATTTCACAAAATATTCAAAGAAAAGTCGTTCGAATTCTGAGTATAATTTCTTTTTTCAATATTTTAAATCTATCATGAAATAGATGCTTTTGGAAGAGAGATATCAGCAAAGAGTCTAACCTTCTTGGCGGGGGGGGGGGGGGGGGGGGGGGGGGGGGGGGGCGGGGGCTGTAGAGATGAATGGTTTATTACCATGGAGAGCTGGCAGCCTGAAAGTGGGCAGAAGGCGGGCGGGAACATACCGGGATCAGTGCAAGTGGCAAACTGAATGGAACTATGGGGACTTGTAACTGACAAGGAAGCTGGAGTCGTCATGGCAACAGATGCTGAATTCCTACACATGAACTTATGTTTGCTGGCTAGCTGGGTCTCTATGCCAACAAGAACAACAGACAGAGAGGCACCCGCTGTTTACTACATCCGAACAGTGGCCTCCTTCGAAACTCAGGCGTTTTGAATGAAAAAGAACCTCAGGCAGTGGTATATACTATATATACACACACAGTACCAGCTAGTCCAACCAGGAAGGAACTTTGAACTGAGTTCTCTACCAGTTTGCACCAATGTCCCCTCTGTTAGCTATAGCTATGCATTCTCATTCTCGTGGGATACTTCACATCCTGCTATGGATAGAACTACGAGGGGGGTTTTGAAAGCATAGATCCCATTACAGTCAAACAAAACCAGATAAAGTGCCCTGGAAGGTCCAATATCCAAAACCAGTTGAGATTTTTAATTTCTTGGATTTCAGTAGGTAGTAAAAAATTAAAGGCCTAGAAATTGTTTATCACCTAAACCTGTTGGTATATAGACCTGTACGAATAATTTAGAGTATGAAGTACTGTATTTCATAATTGGTTCAGTGCTAGCACAAAGTTTTCAGGGCCATTATAATTCTGGTAAACTTACCGAGCTGGACTGGTGGAAATTTCTGGTATTGTTGAGTCCTGGTAGTAACTAACTAGCTATCTCAGTAGAGATAGAAATATCAATATAACTGTTAGGAGAGAGCATGTTACCGTTTACATTGATAGTATATTACCTCATTAATAGAATATACTTAAATAGAATATGTGTAGTAAATATAAACTGTATTGGGATAGACTAGATCATGTGAGTATTCATTCAGGGGGTTCCAATTTAGAAAGGGTATTTAGTGGGTGAAATGCAAATGGTGATGGCTTAACCCTTTCAATGCTGAGACTACTTTCATCTGAGGCACAAGAACACATAATATTTTGAAAATCCTTTAAATCCTGTCATGTTGGTATTCATTGGAAAGCAGGGTTTCGGTCATTTTCCTGCTTTTTCACATTATTTGATATTGACCAAATTAGCCACCAGCAGCACAAGGGTTACGTATATTATGGTATATAGTATAAGGGGACAGACATTGACTGGCCTGATTGGAAAGGGTTTCAGTAGATTAGTGAGGGGATTAATATCCCGGTTGGGTATGGATTACATGGTAATTTCCAGTTAGCGATAAGCTTCCTCTGTGTCCATGAGTAGAGATACATGTATGAATACCAATGAGCTCATCGGGGATAGAGCAGCGCTATCTAGAGCCTCCTGGCTAGCACAAAGTGGCTAACAGCTACTGCAGCACAGACTAGACACTTTATATATAGGGAGCAGGTTCTACTTGGCAATGTATCTGTGTTTTGAACTTGACTCCATTATCATGTTCCCTTATTTCAATTCCAGTTTACCAAGTATGGATGAAGGTGGCCTAGTGCAACCATTTCATATCAACATCGAATACAAATGAATAATTCCTAAGACATTGAATGTGCTTTAAAGAGAATTCTCTTTTTACGAAGTAGTATGTCATGTTTCCTACATATTCAAGGTGTATAACTTTTACTATACGTCTTCTGACAACTAGTCAATGGTAGAATCTTTTTTTATTTTTCAAACATTTTTATTTTCCTGCGTGCCGGGCAATCACGGCTATGCCAAAGACATCCTACAATATTACAAAAATATCAGGTTGTGGTATAAGGGTTATATATGTATAACATAAATATTGTATTGTACAGTGTAATAAATACTATTGTCTTGTAATATATTATGTATTGTTATTCTTCAAGATGGTCCAACATGATACCCCATCTCTGTTCAAGTTTGTCCTCTCTGTCACACAGAGTGTATTTATATTTTTCATAATTGTTAAGGTTTTTTCACCTGCTTTTGATGCTTTCAAAAGTTGGACATGTGTTGTTAATACGAGAGTTGAAAATTGTTTCTTTTTGTTAATAAAATTACAGCATTTATCCAGTGTGCCTTTTGTAATTCACCTAGAATTATAATTCTATCATTTATAAGATAGTCAACCACTCCTACTTCGGCAATGGTAGAATCTTGGATGATGGACCTATTCCTTACAAAATGTGGCTGAGACCTTTTTGGAAATCATTGCTTTTTTCTGGCATTATTCTGGTGATATATTGGTATTTCAGGTACGTATAGTACCTAGGGTTTATCCCTAAGCTACCACCTCTGAGCCATTGTCTTACTAGTTATCTAAGTATATGTTGATACCAATCAGATTCAATGTGGCCGAAAACAGGCCGATATACTGATGCCATACATAGACAGGTGCCACACTAATACCACAAAAGACATATATGTGGTACAATGATTAAATGTTAAAATATATGTAAGATCCCACATGAGGGAGGAACAAGCTTGGGAAGTCCCCTCATCGCTCTCCACTGCACTGTTTACTACTGTCATAGGGCAATCAGGATGATTGCTCAATCAATTAATCCTGTGAGCCCTGTGGGAGGGTCCAGTGTAGTAGATTGTCATGTACAACTCCACCAATCTCACCCTCCTCCCTCTCTCTGCCGCGGCGGCTCATGGCAACAATCCTATCAAATCCAATTTCAAGCCAGCCTGGCTAAATTGGCTGTCAGCTTCTGCCAGGAAGGGAGCCAATGGGTCTACTGTGTCACTGGCAGGGGGGACCACGCTGCTGATGAGGATGACACTGCTGGCATCAATATACATGTACAGGCTATCTCTGTGTGAGCAGCCAGACAGGACACGCAGTGATTTATTACAGTATCTATAGCATGCCTCTATGGGGAAACACATCACTATGATAATGATTTTCAACATTCAACGTGGACACTGATAGGTCATACTAGTGTGGATGATATGCTAACAATTGTATTGAGGGCCAGCCTCAACAGCTGAGTGGTCTAAGGTGTCGCCACTGACCACTGACTATCTTTGTGTGAGCAGCCTGACAGGAGAGGCAGTGATTTATTACAATATCTATAGCATGCCTCTATGTGGAAACACATCACTATGATAATGATTTTCATATCCAACGTGGACACTGATAGGTCATACTAGTGTGGATGATATGCTACCAGTTGTATTGAGGGCCTGCCCCAACAGCAGAGTGGTATAAGGTGTCGCCACTGACCAATGACTATATCTGTGTGAGCAGCCAGACAAGGAGAGGCAGTGATTTATTACAATATCTATAGCACGCCTCTATGGATTTTTGCCATCCAACGTGGGTATGCACTGATAGGTCATAGTGTGGATGATATGCCACCATTTGTATTGAGGGCTAGCCTCAACAGCCGAGTGGTCTAAGGTGTCGCCACTGACCAATGACTATCTTTGTGTGAGCAGCCAGGAGACAGAGAGCCATGATTTATTACAATATCTATAGGATGCCTCTAAGTGGAAACACATCACTATAATGATTTTCAACATCCAACGTGGACACTGATAGGTTATAGTGTGGATGATATGCTAACAATTGTATTGAGGGCAAGCCTCAACCGCTGAGTGGTCTAAGGTGTCGCCACTGACCAATGACTATCTTTGTGTGAGTAGCCAGACAGCGAGAGGCAGTGATTTATTACAATATCTATAACATGCCTCTATGGGGAAACACATCACTATGATAATGATTTTCAACATCCAATGTGGACACTGATAGGTCTATCCAAGTATTAGCATAGACGTGAACATGTATGTGGTTGTCCAACTGATGCTCTGACATCCCATGATTTAAAAGCCTTGATAGTGATAGCATATGAAATGTCCATTAGGGATGTCCACCACTAAACACATGTCTATATTCAATGCACATTAACCTCTATCTCTCTCCCTCTGTCTGCTTGTCTCTCCCTCTGTCTCTCCCTCTGTCTCTCTCTGTATCTCTCTCTCTCTCTCTCTCTCTCTCTCTCTCTCTCTCTCTCTCTCTCTCTCTCTCTCTCTCTCTCGGGGTCTGCCTGTACAGTGTGTCTGTCTGTGTGTCTATCTAGAGCTCCTCTCTCTCTCTCTCTCTCTCTCTCTCTCTCTCTCTCTCTCTCTCTCTCTCTCTCTCACTGTCTCTCCCTCTGTCTCTCTCTGTATCTCTCTCTCTCCCCCTCTCTCTCTCTCTCTCTCTCTCTCTCTCTCTCTCTCTCTCTCTCTCTCGGGGTCTGCCTGTACAGTGTGTCTGTCTGTGTGTCTATCTAGAGCTCTCTCTCTCTCTCTCTCTCTCTCTCTCTCTCTCTCTCTCTCCTCTCTCTCTCTCTCTCTCTCTCTCTCTCTGTCTCTCCCTCTGTCTCTCTCTGTATCTCTCTCTCTCCCCCTCTCTCTCTCTCTCTCTCTCTCTCTCTCTCTCTCTCTCTCTCTCTCTCCTCTCTCTCTCTCTCTCCTCTCTCTCTCTCTCTCTCTCTCTCTCTCTCTCTCTCTCTCTCGGGGTCTGCCTGTACAGTGTGTCTGTCTGTGTGTCTATCTAGAGCTCTCTCTCTCTCTCTCTCTCTCTCTCTCTCTCTCTCTCTCTCTCTCTCTCTCTCTCTCTCTCTCTCTCTCTCTCTCGCTCTCTCTCTCTCTCTCTCGCTCTCTCTCTCATTGGTTTCAATGCTGAGAAGGATCAGTAGCAGGCAGAAGAAAGGAGGTAGGTTGCCGAAGGAAGGTTTAAAGGGGAAGGAATGAAAGTGACACATGATTAGAATGAGTGCTGCTAGTACAAGGGAAGATTAGAGTAGGAGGGGCTTAAGGGAAATCAATCAGGAACCAGTTATGTAGCACTCAATTGAAGCGTGTCCTTAGGGAAATAGACATGCTAGTTGGCAGTGGTGCAGAATATCACATGAAATTAACATACACATGAAATATACAGTCAACAAATGCGGACATACTTCAGCGATCACTAGATATCTTGCATCATATACAGAAAAAGTTGTTAGAGGGACTGGTGAGAGAGCTAGACCATCTCTATATAAAAATCAGATTTGAGTGATAGAGGCACGAATGTCAATTAATTAAATTATATTCAACAAGGCCTGACTAATACAAGGGTGGACAGACGGTCATGGTATGAGTTTCTTTTAAAGTTGCCAAAGAGTTATAAAAATGCTTTACATTAAGTCAAAACCGTATAGAGAGATTGCCAATGAACAATTTGAAAAAGGGTCTCATAAGAAAAAATGGTTTTATAAGACAAAATAATGGTATTTTCATTTGAGGGGGTAATTCAGAGAAGTATTTTTGTAACATTTAGTGGTCTCTCCAAGCAAGCAGCCTCTTGGGGCAGTTTGAAGGACTCCACTATATATAATGCCCTTCCCTTTATAAGTGCCAGGATAATGCTGGGGATACTGTTGTTTCCCCTTTTAGCATGTCCCTGAAGCACTCAGCAGGGAGCATAAATCATAGTATGGTGCCACAAGGCAGGTCTAGACATCTCCTGATCCTCAGGACAGCATTCATCTTGCCTAACATATAACAGGGTGCTATAAGATGGCACTTACAAATCATTACAGCACCATTATTCTAACTGAGAACCAGGCAAGGCTCTACTGAGACTGCCAGGGACGCACAGAGATCTTAGGAAAACAAGCAGGGCTCGAGATATGTGTCATTATTTATGGGATAGCTCACCACCTGAAACAGCAAGAGTTCGCAATTGAAACACAGGCATCTCAAAAGAAATGCACGGCAAGAATGATGTTGCTTTTTATGAGATGATAATTCTCACTACATTAAACAACATGACACTGCAAGGGAAGCATTAGACATCTCAAAGAACAGACATAGATAGAGATACATGTCATTGTTTATGAGATAATGCAATACCTTAAACAGCAACAGAACACACCTGAAAAATAGACATCACCAATATCACAGGTTCAGTACAAGGTACTGGTTCCTAGTTCCAGTTTGTTTTGAGCCCTAGCTTTAGAGCTTAGGGATTTCCTTAGGTGTACCAATATCACAGGTTCAGTACAAGGTACTGATTTTTGGTTCAAGTTTGTTTTGAGCCCTGGCTCAGAGGTAATGAATTCTCTCTGTTGTACATACCAATGTCACAGGTCCAGTACCTACTGCTTTCTAGTTCAAGTTGGTTTTGACACCTAGATCAAAGGTAATGGATTCTCTCTGTTTTACAAAAATCACAGGTTCAGTACATATGGTACTGGTTTCTAGTTCAAGTTCGTTTTGAGCCCTTAAGCTCAGAGCTAATGGGTTCCCTCTGTTGAACCAAAATAACAGGTTCAGAACATGGTACTGCATGGTTTCTAGTTCAAGTTTGTTGTGGGCCCTAGATCAGAGCTAATGGGTTCCCTCTGGCGTACCAATATCACAAGTTCAGTACAAGGTACTGATTTTTTTTGGTTCAAATTTGTTTTGAGCCCTAGCTCAGATGTAATGGATTCCCTATGTTGCACCAAAATAACAGGTTCAGTAAATGGTACCACTAGTCATTCAAGGGAGATATAACATAGGTTTCTAGTCTCAATTCATTTTGAGCCCTAGCTCAGAGCTAATGGATTCCCTATGTTGTACCAAAATAACAGGTTCAGTACTAGCGCATTCAAGGGAGATATAACATAGGTTTCTAGTCTCAATTCATTTTGAGCCCTAGCTCAGAGCTAATGGATTCCCTATGTTGAACCAAAATAACAGGTTCAGTACATGGTACCGCTAGTCATTCAAGGGAGATATAACATAGGTTTCTAGTCTCAATTTGTTTTGAGCCCTAGCTCAGAGGTAATGGATTCCCTATGTTGTACCAAAATAACAGGTTCAGTACTAGCGCATTCAAGGGAGATATAACATAGGTTTCTAGTCTCAATTCATTTTGAGCCCTAGCTCAGAGGTAATGGATTCCCTATGTTGTACCAAAATAACAGGTTCAGTACTAGCGCATTCAAGGGAGATATAACATAGGTTTCTAGTCTCAATTCATTTTGAGCCCTAGCTCAGAGGTAATGGATTCCCTATGTTGTACCAAAATAACAGGTTCAGTACTAGCGCATTCAAGGGAGATATAACATAGGTTTCTAGTCTCAATTCATTTTGAGCCCTAGCTCAGAGGTAATGGATTCCCTATGTTGTACCAAAATAACAGGTTCAGTACTAGCGCATTCAAGGGAGATATAACATAGGTTTCTAGTCTCAATTCATTTTGAGCCCTAGCTCAGAGGTAATGGATTCCCTATGTTGTACCAAAATAACAGCTTCAGTACTAGCGCATTCAAGGGAGATATAACATAGGTTTCTAGTCTCAATTCATTTTGAGCCCTAGCTCAGAGGTAATGGATTCCCTATGTTGTACCAAAATAACAGCTTCAGTACTAGCGCATTCAAGGGAGATATAACATAGGTTTCTAGTCTCAATTCATTTTGAGCCCTAGCTCAGAGGTAATGGATTCCCTATGTTGTACCAAAATAACAGCTTCAGTACTAGCGCATTCAAGGGAGATATAACATAGGTTTCTAGTCTCAATTCATTTTGAGCCCTAGCTCAGAGGTAATGGATTCCCTATGTTGTACCAAAATAACAGCTTCAGTACTAGCGCATTCAAGGGAGATATAACATAGGTTTCTAGTCTCAATTCATTTTGAGCCCTAGCTCAGAGGTAATGGATTCCCGCTGTAAACGTGTTGTACCAATATCACAGGTCCAGTACAAGGTACTGCCAGTCAGTGCAATATTGAAATAAATGAAGATAAGTGTGAGGCGTGTTTGTCAGTTATTGATTTTTATACCTCCCACCACTTTATCCTAACACACAGGGAATACCGTACTCCACCACAGCCCACAGACTGATTATATACCAGAAATGTAATCTGGCAAGGGAGATATAGTTTATGGGAAGTAGATAGAAAATATAGTATGTATTGTTAAAAGAATTAATATGCATAAGGTCAATACATGGATGGATCTATAGTAGATTTCTTACTAAATCTTCATTTCTCAGTGAATATGCAGTCCTGGATAGAAAATTACAACTTACTCTGCTCCAGAGTTCATATTGTTAATTAGCATCTTGAAGCTATTACAGAACTGCTTTGGTAAAATAGAAATATTTTGAAAATTTTCCATAAGAATGTCTTAGTTTGGGTTGGTATGACTAATGATTTTCAACTTCAAATATAGTAGCTACCATCAGAAAAATATATCCTTAGAATGGTCTGGCCACTTCTGGCTGTACTTGCTAAGTATTTGAGGGGAGTTAGAGGTTGAATACCGATGAATCATTTTCCAATGTATTCAAATGAATCATTTTTTTTTTCAAACGAGAGATTTCATCATAACATGTAAGCTTTTTTGGTTGCTATTGGCAGAAATGAGTTTTACCCATTGTTGCTTAAGAGGTCTTCTGAAAATTGTCTTCTGCATCTAAATTACTTTTGACAATAACTTTTGAATTTAAAATAATTTTACAAAATAATTGAAGACTGAGTTGTTGATAATATTCTGTTTAGTATTTCTCTATGAAGTAGTATTCTATTTATGCTTTTGCCTGCAAAATATCATGAATATTGTCAGGCTGTTTTTGGCCACTGTGAGTAATGATGGGTTAAGTGTGTGATGACAGAAATTGCCCTCTATGGAGGTTGCATGAGTAGTGAATTATGTAATATGGTAAATGCATTGAGGGCTCGTTGCTATGCGCCATCAATTGGTTGAAACATGATGAAATTACCCTAATATGCAACATTTCACAGTGAAATTGCCCTTGACCATTCTCTCATTAGGGTTAATACTTGAGGGTCCGGCACTAGTAGCATCCCTACGTATAGCTTGTACCAGGAACAGTCTATGATACAATGTTTCTGCTTGAATAAGTACTTTTGCATATAAAGGCCTTTTGCATGGACTAGTACATTTTACCCTTTATAACTTGGGAATTTGTTTATCGTGACTTTTTCTGCCATAAAGTGACCAAATTGAGACTAGCCAGATGTAAGTGGTGGAGAAAAGTGGTGTACCTGGTGAAAACCACCACCTAACCCCAACTTACTGGCAACTCGTAAACCATTGTGGAGAAAATTAATTAAATCTAAAATTAATCACAACTACAATTAAATATATTTAACATAAACCATTCATTCGAGAATTCAACTTTCACACACTTGATTTGCTTTGTTTTTGGCTACTTATCATTTTCAAATGTTGCAATATGATGAAGACTTATTTAGCCACGACCTACCCAGCCTGTCTTTTGGACAGGTAATTTTCTGAAAAACCTCCTTTTTGAACAGGCAAAATTTTGGCATTTAGGGGAGTAGTAATTTAATATTCTCCAAACAAAGCCTCCTCTAGTATATGATGGTGAAGTGTAAATGGTCCTTCTTGACACAAAAGGCTATAAAATGTAATTGGTATAAGGACTTAAAGTATATTGATAGTTAATTCTGGACGGGCAGAAATTTTGGAAAGTTTTACTGTTTTGGAAAGGTATTTTTAAAATCCTGGCTAAGACCCTGGAAGTATAGGGCCAGTCATGAGTTCAGTAGGGCAGTAGAATCATAGAGGATACTAGCTCTAAAAGACCACTTTACCTCTATTGTAGATATTGCACCCTGGACTTGTGTGCTATTTCCTCTACTTGTCATTTCGAAATATTGTAATGTGATTAAGGGCCAGTCATGAATTCAGTAGGGCAGTTGATTCATGGAGGATACTAGCCCTTTAAGACCACTTTACCTCAGTCTATAGTAAATATTGCACCCTAGACTTGTATGTTACTTCCTCTACTTGTCATTACGATATATTGTATTAAATGTGATTTTAAGGGCCAGCCAAAGAATGCGTAGGGCAGAAGATTAACAGAGGAAGCTAGCCCTGAAAGACCACTTTACCTCTATAGTAAAATATTGCACCCTAGACTTGTGTGTTATATCCTCTACTTGTCATTTTGAAATGTTATAATGTGATTTGAGTAGGGCAGTATATTCATATCAAGGATACTAGTCCTATAATACCACTATACCTCTATTGTAAAATATCGCACCCTAAAGTTGTGTTATTTCCCCTAGGATGAACAGCTGCTGGCATCTGTGCCTGCCAATCAAGTATTGAGTATCATCAATGAGCAATAATCAATTGTCTCCCAATCTGACACAGGCAATTAGCCGCCAGAGGTAATTAGCCTGTGTTTCAGGCTGAGTGGGCAGAAAGAGCTGCAACTTCTCACTCAGTTTTCTGCCCGAGCTCCGCTGCTGCCGAGTTATTTATCATTGACAGTTGCTGGTTGCAACTTAATTCATCCGGCTCTTACATGCGAAAATCTGCATGAATTCACAGATGTGTGGATACTGTATAATGTTTAGTTATAAATGAATTCAATGATTTCATGACTCAGTATCATTCTTGTAACCCAGGCTGCTATGGATGATGCATGTAATGGAAAGCTTGCTTTATGATTGCCAGTTTTCATCTAACAAACTGTATATGTAATGCTTACACATACAATTAATGTCTTCCATTCCATTCTTGAAATCAAAAACTTAAAACCTAATTTAGAATGATAATTGTTAACAACCCCATGAGTACCAAAATGTACTATTAATCACTTTTCTACAGTGGAAATTAATAATATTTTGGTTGTGAGTTTTTTAATAGACTGACACAAAAATTTACACTGGTCTGCATGTAATTTAATGATAAGTGGGAGACTATATAAGCCTGTTGTTTTGTTGGGGAATAATTGTTATCAATACGGCTATTTTCAATCTACACATTTCAACAAATATTAAATCTAACTAGTTTGCCTATTACTTCAAACTTATTTGTACAAAGAATGTCATTTAAGACTGATGTGTGCAGTTACTTTAAACTGCATATCTAGTTATTTGACAAAAGTATTTCAGTAACAGTTAAACTTTTTAGTCCAACATCAACTTCCAGTCGTTTAAAGCTGGGTTAATAATACTGATAAAACTTCACCAATTTTCCAATTCCCTTCATTTTCTTGACGAAGACTGAACACTTTGCATGTTAAGATATACAGAATATAAAGATAATGGTCCTACTTAAGGACCATTATCTATATATAATATTTAAGCTACCTTTTCTTAAAAAATTATTTTCTTGCCTGAGCTGAACACCTGAGATATAATTAGGATACAACCTTACTGGCACCACCCTCAGATGAACCCCTGACCAGCCACCCTAATAATATCAATCGTGTTACCATGGCAACACACTTCATGCTGGGACCACCGACAGGACTGGAATCATAACATGTCAATCTACAAGTCATTAACGAGACAAATATGCCTCAAAATGACTCCTTCTGTCCTGGGAGTGGACAAGTTCCTTGAGGAAGCATGGGTGCTCTGTGAGTTTGAGCTGATAGGGGACAGTGTGTTATGGCATCCTGTATGGGAAGTTATGATGGCTCCTTGTCAATTAGTCTCGCTGTGGAGACTTCAGCTGACATCTAATGTCCAACATAAATGTGCTATATGGGGATTTGTACTTGGTCACTAGTATGGGAAACACACAGTAGTTAAAGTGCACTGTTAGAAAGATTGCTTGGAACATTTCAAATTCATCTTATGTCCAACATAAATGTGCTATATGGGGGTTTGTACTTGATCAAGTATGGGAAACACACAGTAGTATAAGTGCACTGTTAAAGAGTTGCTTGGAACATTTCAAATTCATCTAATGTCCAAGATAAATGTGCTATATGGGGGTTTGTACTTCTGGGCTCGAAATAAAGATTTTTTCCAGGGAGTACACTCCCATCTTCATGAGCTTCATAAAGGTGTTGTGTATATCAAACAGTAGATCTTTCGCCTGTTGTCAAACTCTTCCAGTGCGTACGCGACAAGGCACCGAGATATATCTTTCTGACAAAAGCAATATCTAGAAAATATTTGAAGGGGAGTTGTTCATCAGAGCTCAATCTACAAGTCTCGTTCAAATAGTTTGTGAATTTAAGCTTCATTCCAAAGTTACTTTCGAAAGTATGACAATTCCGGACGACACTTGTTAAGTATATCTGCAGGCATGAGTGGGCTATTTTTACCCTTCCAATGCTGAGGCTATTTTCGTGCAGAGTAAAGGATGCAAACACTGTCATGTTTGCATTCATTAGATCTTTTTTTTTTCAGTTTTCTTGCATCATTTTGTATTGGCCAAATTAGCCACCAGCAGCATAAGGGTTAACCTTTCCAATGCTGAGGCTGCTTTCATCCAATGCAAAAGAATGCAAACATTTTTGAAAACCATCTGAACCCAGTCATGTTGGTACTCATTGGATACTCCTAATGGAGTACTCTCATATGAGTACCCATATGCCAGGGTTTCAGTGATTTTTCTTGAGTTTAGCATCTTTTTGTATTGGCCAACTTAGCCACCAGCAACATAAGAGTTAAAGGCTGTGGGCCCTGTCATGTTGGCATTCATTAGTTTTTTTGTTATTTTTTTCAATTTTCTTGCATTATTTTGTAATGGCCAAATTAGCCACCAGCAACATAAGGGTTGAAGGCTGTGAACCCTGTCATGTAGACATTTATTAGATCTCTTTGTTTATTCAGTTTTCTTGCATCATTCTGTATTGGCCAAATTAGCCACCCGCAGCACAAGGGTTAACCCTTTCAATGCTGCGGCTACATTTGTTCAAAGCACACAGATGCAAAGATGTTTGAAAACCATCCAAACACTGTCATGCTGGTATTCATTAGATAGCACCAAAGGTTTATTAAGATATGTTAATAAACCTTTGATAGCACTCAATGAGTCCTCTCAGATGAGTACCCATATGCCAGGGTTTCAGTGATTTTTCTTGAGTTTTACATCATTTTGTATTGGCCAAATTAGCCACCAGCAACATTAGGGTTATATAAAGGCTGTGAAGGGGCAGCAGGTGCGTATGATGAAGCCACCTAGTTAGGATTCTAACTGCTGCTCCTCCGCTCAGCTCTAACAATAAATTGATACATCCACACATCATCTCCATCACAGAGCCGCTGCTGCTGCTGCTCACAATATTGAGCAACATTGCCAGATCAATTCCCCAGAGATGAATACATGGTGCTAGGGAGGGACAGCATCTCCTCTCTGATAGCAGAGTATGCTGTGTGAAATATCCATGAAATATGTTGAATTCTGGAGCATCCAAAAACGCATACTGTAACATTTTTGGCTGAAATATTTTGAGAGATACATGCATGGTGCTAGGGAGGGACAGCATCTCCTCTCTGATAGCAGAATATGTAGTGCTATGAAATATCCATGAAATATGTTGAATTCTTGAACATCCAAAAAACGCATACTGTAACATTTTTGGCTGAAATATTCTGAGAGAAACATGCATGGTGCTAGGGAGGGACAGCATCTCCTCTCTGATAGCAGAGTATGCTGTGCGAAATATCCATGAAATATGTTGAATTCTTGAACATCCAAAAAACACATATTGTAACATTTCTAGCTGAAATTTTCTGAGAGATACATGCATGGTGCTAGGGAGGGACAGCATCTCCTCTCTGATAGCAGAGTATGCTGTGCGAAATATCCATGAAATATGTTGAATTCTTGAACATCCAAAAAACACATATTGTAACATTTCTAGCTGAAATTTTCTGAGAGATACATGCATGGTGCTAGGGAGGGACAGCATCTCCTCTCTGATAGCAGAGTATGCTGTGCGAAATATCCATGAAATATGTTGAATTCTTGAACATCCAAAAACACATATTGTAACATTTCTAGCTGAAATTTTCTGAGAGATACATGCATGGTGTTAGGGAGGGACGGCATCTCTTCTCTGATAGCTGAACATGCTGTGCGAAATATCCATGAAATATGTCGTTTTCAGACAAAATAGAATAAATCTCGTTATTCAACTTAGTATTTACTTTTCACATATTTTTCTAACTTTATATATTACTATCATTCACACAGCTAAGGAAGCTAAGAGATATCATGGTGGGGGTTTATGTTTATGAAAATGTTTTCAAATCTACTGAAATAACGGAAAAGTGAAATTTTTACATAAAAATTTCACAATGTATAATTACACTAGAAAGACCTTTTTCATCTAATTAAATGATAGCCAATAGATGGCATGGAGCAGCCCATTTAATATTGAACAATATTATAGCATTATCTGATCTATCACTTCAAATACAATGAGGGACAGAGATTAACTCATTAATAAAAACCCAGAACGGAGTAGATAAGTGATAATTTATCAGTATCGTTTTTAAAAATAGGAATTGGGTTAAATACCTATAAAGTCAGTCTATATCCATAATAACAAGAGAGAACTTGACCCCAAAAACTTAGGATACATCTTATCTAGCTCCTAAGATGTCAAGCACCACTCCCAAATATGGGTCAGTTTCAATGGAAACAAAGTTAATTTAGGATAACTCTTTAACTTGTCTTAATTTTAGGGACACTTTCATTTTCATTTCAAAAATGATACTGCAAGTGTTGTTGTTTTTCTTTCAATTCAGACTTAATTCAGACACTTCAATATATTGTGATTTTACAAAATGTTTGAAGGAGAGCTGTTGCCAGTGTTTTAATTTACATACCTCCTTCAAATATCTTTTTCAAGTTATTGTTTGAAAGATTCTACCAAAACAGTCAGGCTGCTTTTGGTCACTATGAGCATTAATGGGTTAAGAGAAAATCTGTCCTAGTAATTTAATTTAGGTATAAACTGTCTTTAGGGACAAGGTCGACAATTCCTTCCATACAAGAATTACATTGTATTCCACCTGCTAGTTAAAGACCACCATCATTTCCCCTGCCCTCATAGCTGAGTGGTCTAAGGTGTTGCTAATGACTGCTCGCTGTCTTTCACCACAGCCTGGTTTTGAATCTGAATTCAGGCATGTGAGAAAGTTACAGTGATCCAGGGTTAGGCGCTGCTTCGCCAGGTACTTCAGTTTCTCCCACTACTTACAATAGACATGTCATCACTTAGATTCAATATGGCAGAAAAAGTGATGAAAAACTATATCCAAATCCAAATTCTGACAGTCAGTACACACAGATATCACCTTTGACAGTCACAGTCAGACTGTGGTCTTGCCAAGCAGGTACCACTTACAGTATTTCTGGTTGCACACACAAGCAATGTTATAGAATGAATGGTATGTGGTCTCGCCATTAAACACAAACATGTACATTATCTGATCTACAGGTCAATTTCTGTGCCAAGTCATGCTCTGCAAAGCACAGAAATAGCCATAGCAGCCATACAAATTATCTGTGCACAGTAAAGTGGGCTGCTGTTAGCACACTTCCTGAAAGCAAATATTTGCTATTTAATTTCCTCAAGGGTTTCTTTCAATACATGTCTTGGAATAACCATATAGGTGCCATTACAAATTTATGGTTCTAAGTTTAACAATAGTGATGAGGAATAAGCCATTAAGATTTAAGGTAATAATTGGAGTTTTACTTTTGCTAATATTTAAATGATACAATTTCATTACGAAAATATCACTATATATATATATAGTTTATTGGCTCGTAGTTTCACTACAAAAATACCTTTATAGACAGAAACATAATAAACAGAGAAATAATATACCGCATAAAGCGTCACATATTGCAGGTATTAGACAAATTATTACTTATGGTTACAAATGCATATATTATATTCTAGAGCATGTCCTTTAAACTTATAATCCAGGTCATAATAATTGGAGTTTTACTTTTGCTAATATTTAAATGATACAATTTCATTACGAAAATATCACTGATGATTAGCTATTTGCTAGACATCAATACTAAGTTATCTTTTTTTAACAAAACAATTCGATTAGGAATGATTGAAAAATTATAATGTTCCTAATATTCTTCATGTACTGAAATGTAATTACATCTTAATAAAGCATTCAATAACAAGTAAAAGGACTTTATTCTGTCTTCTGAAGGCAATGATATTTTGGAAATCATCAAAACAAAACAGTCCTTCATCCATTGAAATGTATTTGCATTAATAAAGTTTTCAATTAAAAACACTACTCAAAGTTCTGTTCTTTGATTGCAATATGCAATCACCAAAATAGTGGCAAAACTATTAAAACTGGCAAATGTGAGACATCAAGGACTCTACTACATTTGCTGTAACAGTAGACTAATGTTTGCTCAGATTACTGTTATCACATAGGTTCCTCTAGCTAGGCAATATGTGAGCAAACACGATTAGGTCTGATTGGCGTGCTCTCCCTCTCCCCCTGCACTTCGCTTACCAGCTCACCCGACTCTTTCTAGACGGTCATATCACACACAGACACTGTGGGAAGAGAGAGCAACTGAGTGCATCTATTTACAGGATATTATAACAGTCTTGATGCTGATACAAGGCGGAATTCAGTTATACCATGCATGCACAATGCAACATTGAGCTAACTATAAACCTTAGCAGCTATTTACCCTAATACAAGCCCTGCGGGGAGTCTGCTGGCAGTTAAATTGCACTCAGAGAATGGAGTTATATTCAAAGGAAAATATGAAATATTAATATCACTGATTCTTCAGTGGCAAGACAATCCTAGACAAACGATACGAAACCAATTATCTTAAATCATTGGTTAATGCAGGTGGTTAATATGGGTTAACAATCAAACATGATGCTCTGGACATGTCAAAGCTTTCACAGTAGTCACAAATAGGCCCTACCATCCAGGTGCATGTAATATATACCTAATAAAGGCATACTTTGGGCTATGTTCAAATGGTGAAAATATAAAAATAAAACACCAACTATTGATTTATAAATTTGTACTTAACTGGAAAGTACCCGCCCTGTTATTCTCAACAAACTCGGGTCATTCAGTAAAATTTACATATTTGTTCGTAATTTCATAACGCTACGAGTATTCTCGAGGGTAGGGTAGTGAAGGTATCGCATTCTACACGAACTGCAATCTTGCAGTTGGTAGACCCTGCCTGTGCCGCTCAGGAACACGTTGAGACAAGAATTTGTAATTTTCATTTTTTGTCATTTTTTTCTGCCAAATTGCGGCTAGGGCGTATTTCGGCAGTTGTAACAGGTTGAGGAATTAGAGAAATCCTTTTTTTCGTTTGGCAACTCTTATAATGAAATAAATATAAGAGAACACATATATACCTGCGACCACACACGTAGGGCTACCTAACTTATGTACCAAAAGTAAAAAAGCTCGGCTTACAGATATGACATTGATAAATGAGATGTTAAACCGGCTGAAGCACATGTCATTTGTAGTCGTCCTAGTTATTCTCCACGAACTTTGGTCATTCAGTTAAATTTACATATTTGTTCGTAATTGCTTAATGCTACGAGTATTCTCGTGGTTAGGGTAGTGAAGGTATCGCATGCTAATGCAATCTTGCAGTTGGTAGACCCTGCTTACGCTGCCGCACAGGAACATGCTAACACTTAAATTTGGAATTTTCATTTTTGGTCAGTTTTTCTGCCAAGTTGCTGCTAGGACGCATGTAAGTAGGTGTGGATGGGAAACCAATCTGCCGCTTGGTTTCAAGTCTAAGACATCAATCTTTCATGCCCCAGTAGGGACTCAAATTCAGACAGGGGTGAGAGACAGGTAGCAGTCATTGGCAATGCCGTTGTCCGTACGGCAGGCCACGGTCAAGGTCAGAGGAGGGTATCGGGGCGAACCACCGACACACCCTCACCCAATATTAGCATTCCCCTCTTGCTCCCGATCTGATGACAAATCGAGAGGAAGCCCGGGAAAGCGCAACAATCATCGATTGTGCTTATCATACTGAAGCTAATGATGCTACTTATATAGGTAGATTGGAGTACAGTAATGTGCTTAGTAGTTGACCAAATGTTAACTTTTGCAAGTTTTTTGATCAAATAAAACTGTTCAACTTCAACTTTATCGAAAATGTAAATAATTTATAATATTTCCATTGAAAGAAATATTCTTAATTTTGTCACATTGCCGAATTAGGTACCTTATACACCTCTGTGAGTGTATTTACATCTTGTTTTGTCGCCGCACATGGCTATTAATAGAGCACAGTTCCGCATTTGTCATTCGTCGACCGTGATTGGGTCACATTTTCAAAAATTATTTACTTTGCTTATGCCACGATATAAAAACACATTTGAAGTTAGTTAGTGGTATACTATTTTTATCTATCTATTAAAGTGTTGATAACTGTTCTAATGTAATACTTGTGTTGGGAAATGTTAAGAGCTGGTTCTTCATCTCATTTCAAGCATAACTAAAATGACTGGAGAAGAGTCAGCAGGAACCAGTGACTTCTCCTGAAAATGTGTTTTTAATATAGAGGGTAATAACAAGAGACGGAAGAGAATGTCAGGTGGCGACCTCTGGCTATCTGTAACTTAACTAAAGTGATTCCATATTTAGTATGGTTTCATATTTATCGTCTGAACTAGCATCACGGTACATGTACTATCTGCGTAATAAAGGCATATTTTGGGCTAATTTCAAATGGTGGAAATGCAGAAATAAAAACAAAACAACAACTATTGATTTATAAATTTGTACTTAACTGGAAAGTACCCGCCCTGTTATTCTCCACAAACTCTGGTCATTCAGTAAAATTTACATATTTGTTCGTAATTTCATAACACTGCGACTATTCTCGAGGGTAGGGTAGTGAAGGTAACGCATTCTACACGAACTGCGATCTTGCAGTTGGTAGACCCTGCCTGTGCTGCCGCTCAGGAACACGTTGAGACAAGAATTTGGAATTTTCATTTTTTGTCATTTTGTTCTACCAAATTGCGGCTAGGGCGTATTTCGGCAGTTGTAACAGGTGGAGGAATTAGAGAAATCCTTTTTTTTCGTTTGGCAATTCTTTTAATGAAACTATGAGTATTCTCGAGGGTAGGGTTAGTAAAGGTATCGCATTCTACACGAACTGCGATCTTGCAGTTGGTAGACCCTGCCTGTGCTGCTGCTCAGGAACACGTTGAGACCAGAATTTGGAATTTTCATTTTTTGTCAGTTTTTTCTGCCAAATTGCGGCTAGGGCGTATTTCGGCAGTTGTAACAGGTGGAGGAATTAGAGAAATCCTTTTTTTCGTTTGTCAATTCTTATAATGAAATAAATATAAGAGAACACATATATACCTGCGACCACACACGTAGGGCTACCTAACTTATGTACCAAAAGTCAAAAAGCTCGGCTAACAGATATGACATTGATAAATGAGATGTTAAACCGGCTGAAGCACATGTCATTTGTAGTCGTTCTAGTTATTCTCCACGAACTTTGGTCATTCAGTTAAATTTACATATTTGTTCGTAATTGCTTAATGCTACGAGTATTCTCGTGGTTAGGGTAGTGAAGGTATCGCATGCTAATGCAATCTTGCAGTTGGTAGACCCTGCTTATGCTGCCGCACAGGAACATGCTAACACTTAAATTTGGAATTTTCATTTTTGGTCAGTTTTTCTGCCAAGTTGCTGCTAGGACGCATGTAAGTAGGTGTGGATGGGAAACCAATCTGCCGCTTGGTTTCAAGTCTAAGACATCAATCTTTCATGCCCCAGTAGGGACTCAAATTCAGACAGGGGTGAGAGACAGGTAGCAGTCATTGGCAATGCCGTTGTCCGTACGGCAGGCCACGGTCAAGGTCAGAGGAGGGTATCGGGGCGAACCACCGACACACCCTCACCCAATATTAGCATTCCCCTCTTGCTCCCGATCTGATGACAAATCGAGAGGAAGCCCGGGAAAGCGCAACAATCATCGATTGTGCTTATCATACTGAAGCTAATGATGCTACTTATATAGGTAGATTGGAGTACAGTAATGTGCTTAGTAGTTGACCAAATGTTAACTTTTGCAAGTTTTTTGATCAAATAAAACTGTTCAACTTCAACTTTATCGAAAATGTAAATAATTTATAATATTTCCATTGAAAGAAATATTCTTAATTTTGTCACATTGCCGAATTAGGTACCTTATACACCTCTGTGAGTGTATTTACATCTTGTTTTGTCGCCGCACATGGCTATTAATAGAGCACAGTTCCGCATTTGTCATTCGTCGACCGTGATTGGGTCACATTTTCAAAAATTATTTACTTTGCTTATGCCACGATATAAAAACACATTTGAAGTTAGTTAGTGGTATACTATTTTTATCTATCTATTAAAGTGTTGATAACTGTTCTAATGTAATACTTGTGTTGGGAAATGTTAAGAGCTGGTTCTTCATCTCATTTCAAGCATAACTAAAATGACTGGAGAAGAGTCAGCAGGAACCAGTGACTTCTCCTGAAAATGTGTTTTTAATATAGAGGGTAATCATATACATATATATACATATATATATATATATATACATATATATATATATATATATATATATATATATATATATATATATATATATATATATATATATATATATATATATATATATATATATATATATAATCATATATATATACATATACATATATATACATATATATATATATATATATATATATATATATATATATATATATATATATATATATATATATATATATATATATATATATATATGTGTGTGTGTTTGTGTGTGTGTGTAAAAAAACTGTGTATGTGTGTACACATACACCTTTGATGTGCATATAAATGTATCACTAAAATGTTACAAATTTTTACATACATTTTCATATGATTTGGAGAACAAATTAACATTCATCAAAGAATCTTTTCCCATTACCAATGTTTTTCTATGCAGTTTAATGCATCTGTGGTCACTTTGGATGGCCCCTTTCCTATCATTCATATTTCATAAAGACATGACGAAAAGAGGGAGTTCACGACTAAGTGCAGCCATTTGCTGAGTGTTATGACTCTCTTCAAGTCTTGGTGCTCATCCATGCAAACGAATCACTGCTGACATGATCTGAAACTTCAATGAAAGACAACCATTCATTCATTTTTTTCTTCTTATCTATATGTTTTCCATCAATACTTGCTTATTACTATCCTGTTGAAATGTTGCGAACATCAATGGCAAGGCTACATAAAGGGAGCTAAAAGTTATATGAATGCTTTTCTTAATTCTTGAATATAGCTCCTTTAACCCTTTAATGTCTAGGTTTCCACTTGTAAAGAGAACCTGTCCAGATCAATGTTAATCATTAACATAGCTTCTTGATGAATGTACTCACAAACAATTTGAAGGATATATAGTTTCTAATTAGGTTTTGGCTAACATTTCTCCCTCTAATGTATTCATTCCCAAGATTCTTTCACCTAAAATAACTCAAAAATAGTCATGCTCATTTTGGCTGCTGCAATATGACTAGGTTAATCCATTCATGCCTTGCAACCACCTTGAGACTATTGGCAGGACTTTGGATACTTATGGATATAGATTAGTTAACCCTTCCAATGCTAAGGCTACTTTTGCCACAGCACCATTAGGATGCAAAGACTTTTGAAAACCATCAAAACCTTGTCTTGTTGGTATTCATTAGATAGCTCTTACTGAGTACTCTCAAATGAGTTCCCAGATGCCAGGGTTTTGTTAATTTTTTCGCCTTTTTTGCGTCATTTTGTATTGGCAAAATTAGCCACCCGCAGCATAAGGGTTACAAAGCAAAGATTTGATAAAAACAATATCAAGGGGAGTTGTATAATGTGTTTTAATTTACATTTCACGCTTGATTTTTGTTATCAAAATAGGCTTTTGTTAGGATGATATCCCCCACCCCCCCTCCCTATTCAGGTATTTTGGCTGCAACAGGCATGGCTATGTTAATGTTGCCTCCCTTCCCTGGCACTAGTATATCTCACACAGACGTGGCTGGTGGCTGGAAGAGGGAGCGACTAAGTGTGGCTGTTTGCCGAGTATTATGACAGACCTGATGCTGATCCATGGTGGAAGCCATTGATACTGAGATAAATTGGATTGTCCACACATTGTGCATTCCCTGGCATGGTTAGCCTGTCTAGCTCAGGCGAGTGAGATAAGGAGAAGGGGGTTTGTGTCTGTGCCAATCTGGTACTGTTATATGGGCAGAACTCTAACAGTAAGTACTTCACATAATGGTCCACTCTACTGAGTTTAGGTTGTTGAAACATAGAACCAGACGCATCACATGATGAATGGTCATTAATGTGAACCAGCATAGATATAAGACTATAAGACAATGCCTCAATGTAAAACATAAGGCTATCATTGAACACATATGGCCATGAATAGATAATGGACATCATTGTCTTATCCAGCAGGGCGTCTGGGTGCCTTTTTGGACACCCAAACCATTAAAAAGAACCCCTCAGGACACCCAAATCTTTTTGTGTGGAATTTCTAAAAATCTCAATCTCAAGCTTATAATTGTTTTTATTTCATCTCCTTATACTTCCCATGACATTGTTTAATGATATCATGCCTTATTTTGATGAATTTATACATGTTTATGGTTGAAATATGAGTATATTGTGATCCCCCTTAAAAAATTGGGAGCCCAAAAATTTTACAACTGCAAATTTGAGGCACCCAGTTTCTAAATCACACTGATGGACATCTATCCACCCATGTATAGACCTATCTATAAACTATCTATCCTTCTAAATATACATACACATACACACACATGTGTGTGTGTGCGTTTGTGTGTGTGTTTGTATGTCCGTGAACCATCCCGTATAATACAGCTACTAAATTTATATTCTTAGATAGGATAAAAATGAGAATTTGGCAGTTCATACATTGCCAAGTCTACATTTAACAATACACACACTTCACTTCATAATCTCTTCGGTGAATTTAACAAGGCCATTCCAGTCATCTGTTAATATGACACAATTTCCAAATCAGACATGAATTATTTCTATCGAGCGCCATGTTATTCTAGGGAACCTATCTTTAGGTTCAGCTGAGAGCATTTTAAATGAAGTGCACACTATATCCTACTTCTGCTTCAAGTACTCCGATGACCTGAAACGGAGCAATTTTTTGCCCATGATAAAGCACTTTCTCAAAGAATACATAATTGAATGTTCCAGTAGACTTGTTATTCAACAATCAATCTTCAAGTATTTCCCATTCATTACTTGAATGGCACTGATGTTAGGTACATGAAATTGCGATATTGATAACCTTGGCAGGAGGGTTATTTGATTGTTCAAAGACAATGCTGCAGTCAGGCATGAGATCCCGAGTGCATTCTGTGGCCACTATCAGAAAGGGTAGGAAATTATTACAATAGGATCCTTCCATCAGAAGTCAAGACACAATTCACCTAGAGCTCATCCTTTCTTTTATTGTTGTTACATCAGAGAGTCATGTTTGGTAAAAGAAAAAGATGAGAGGGAAGTACCAAGCTTGCTGAAAGCTGTGTTGCCCATGTAGTGAATTTCGCAACCCCACTAATAATATGATAATATGCTCAGAAGAATTGGGAATGAGAATCTATTTTTGATGACTGTGTATAAAAGATACATTTGAAACCTCAAAAATCTGAACTAAAAGCCAAAGGATAATGTATAGATCTTTATAAATTCATAAATATGTGTAGTTTATTGCCTATATACAGGAAAGAGGAAGTCATATGCCGGTATATATCCATATAATCCTGGCCATTCCCATGTTCCTATTCCAAGTATTATCCTAACATTGACATTATATAAGGAGACTATCTACAAAAAAACACACTTGAAATTGACATTTTCAAGAAATGCATCACCAAAACAATTGGGTGTTCGGACGTGCGATTTTCAAGTAATTAGGTTTCAAAATGACGCTGGTACACCCTGCTGGCTGTAAGGCCTTGGGTAGTGCACGAAATGGCTTAGGTTTTCTGGCAAAAATGTTAAGCAATACTTCGGTTCATTTCTACTACTAGCAGTTGACTTGATGCTGGGTGCTTGAAGGGATTGATGATATGTTTATGGTGTGGGTGTGGAACTAAGTGGCCTGATAGGCTACTTTATTTTCCTGTGGCAATCACAGTAACTTGACCTTAGGATTTCCATTCAGGCCTACCAGCGTAAAATAAAAGTGTTCTAATTGACAACATGATGAGTCAAAGGAGCACTTTTTAAAACTTTATATAAGGCAGCAAACGGCCCAATTAACTTTTTTATATCAATATACAAAGTTTTAATAGAAAAAAATAATATCTTAGTGGATGGTTCAAACAGTTTACTCGAACAAGTCATACCCATGCAACACGTTGGTTGAACCACTATGCTTAATTATTTGGATTTCAGTGAACATCTATTGATATGACTATTCACTAGGATTAATAAGGGAATTTCCCTCTAACTAGGAGAGAATAGACCTAAACTCTAATCAAATGCCAACAAAACACATGATAACACATGACAACTATTCGTGATTCACA
>OZ012686.1:24756598-24786322 GCA_963942565.1 Maea johnstoni
GAGAGAGAGAGGGGGAGAGGGAGAGAGAGAGAGAGAGAGAGAGAGAGAGAGAGAGAGAGAGAGAGAGAGAGAGAGAGAGAGAGAGAGAGAGAGAGAGAGAGAGAGAGAGATTTGATTGACACTTGGTAGTAAATCTCACACTATCCACTGAGTGTTATCAGTAAGTCAGGCGGTCATGTCATGCAGGGGGTCAACTCTTAGAGTGGTATTTGCAAACATAGTGGATTTGCATGTAGAAGATATCTGAGAAGACAGCTATTGTGTCAATCAAGCCAAAGGAAAAATGTCTACTCAGGAATTATTGGGATGTATAGGGATCAGTTTACATTCCAGTAATTGTTGTTTGGGCTTAGTAAAGCTTGGACTGTTGGACAACCAAAGTTGAGGGCTGTTTCAAAACAATATGGTGCATTTGTATATTTGGGATAGATAGAGGTCATCCTACAAATAGATCATCATACTGTTAAAAGAAAATTACTAAATATCTTAGAAATTCAACAACAAACCTGCCTAACTTACCAAATATAGGGCAAACAAGTGTTGATGACCATTAATTGGCCCTAAAATCACTTTAAGAGATTTGTTCAGCAGTTAGGAATTAATTTATAAACAGGTTTTGCCAACTGTGCTTTTATCATAAATTCCAATAGTACCTGACAGTTATCTGAGTCAAAAGTGATACCCAATGACCTTCTAACAATCTGGTCCAAAGTTGCACTTATCAAATGTTACAATTAGTATGAGTTTTAATTTGAAAAAAGACATGCCCACATACTTCTGTTGAAACATATATATATAAGGTAAGTGTTATAAAAGATTATGAGTGCACAAAATATTGACACCCAGTTTTAAAGTACTTGACAAAATTTTCTGTGGGCGAGATAACTAAGGGAGTCTAATGTTCTGTTAGAAAAGAGGAGAGCCTTCGTTCAAATTGTTCTCGCACCAGTTATTGAATGAAATTCCTACAATGGTGCTTAACAGCTGAGGCACAAGCGAGGTATTAAGCCCGCACCTGTCCAGCTAGCTGTCTTTTGGATGTACAGTTTCCTGAAAACCTCCTTTTTGGACAGGCAAAATTTTCCTAGAAGAATTTTTTAATTTGAATTTTTGGGGGTAATAAACAAAACCCTTCTTAACAAACCGTCTTCTAGGATATGGCTGAAGTGTAAATTGCCCTCTTTGCACAATGTGTAATACTAGTTAGTTGGTGTAAGGATTTGAAGTAGCAAAGTAGCTAAATCTGGACGGGCAGAAATTTAGCAATTGCTGTCTTGGACAGGCATTTTCAAAATCCTGGCTAAGACCCTGGCCCACACACAGAGTAGTATATTTGGGCTAGAGGACGACCACTTGCGAGGAAACATTGTTACCCCATACTCTGAGCTGCTAGAGGGAAGAGGGGGCTTTCAAAACATATCCTACGTCAATCTTACTCAAAACCAAGACCGGAAACTTGTGTGTTTTTTTATGTATAATGCATTGTTTCGACAACTGCACTCAACCTTTGACCATAAGCATGTATTGTATATCGCTTCCCACTGAACAGAGACTAGCTGTTTGGCTTAACCTACGCAGATGCAGGGCTACCAAAATACCAAAAAATAAGTTTGGTCTGAATGGATATCTTACAAAGGATTACAATGTTTTTGAGGGAGAGGATGAGAGGATGCATAAATTCATTCAAATATTGTTTATAAAATTTCATACCCTATTTATGATATCCTTAAAAAATGTCCTGACTATTTGGCCATATCTTCCTGAACAAAGCAGTTCTTTTTTAAATCTCTGAAGGAGCAATGTGGATTCAGAACCCAACCCACAATTCTTCTTCAAATGTTTTCGGAATCTATGATTAATTCTAAAGATATTTTCAAAACGTTCATAGGTCCAGACGACAATTGTACGAGAGATCTCCTGCCACGAATGGGTTAATCCACAGAAGGTTCTGCGTAGGTGTCATACCATAAGGGTGCTCTGGGCTAGAACGCACTTCAGAGTAAAGAGAAGCCACAACAACAATAAAGAACGGCTCTTCTTCCATTCCAGCTTGGCTCACTGACAACCCTCAAGCTAATTCTGGCGGAAAGTCCCACTAAGTGCTTGGCACTACTGCAGAGAAAGAGGGGTGTCGTCGGAAATGACGGGTATTTATGATGTTTATATGAGGTGCTATATGATACCTATGCCGGTGTCTAAGTAGTTGCTACATATAGAAGTATTAAGTATATATGTGTGTATATATATATATATATATATATATATATATATATATATATATATATATATATATATATATATTATATATATATATATATATATATATACATCAAAGGTAGGTTTTTACTACATTTGCACTAAAAAACACTAGTAGCAAAGATGTGTTTGTGGTTTAGAGAGAATATGAGTGTGTGTGTGTTTATCCTTAACTGACGTAGAGAAGTTCCCTAAAACATTGAACTATTTTGTGACATTGTAAGGATTCAGTTTAGGATAAAACAGCCATAACCTGCCTACTAGTTTTTATCACTTGGTATATAGCAACAAGGAAGTCTATCATAAGGGCCTGGAATGCAAAGAGTGTACTACATGTACAATACACATAGACGCTGCTAGTTTTTTTAATTTCTTAGAAAGGGGGAGGAAAGTTGGCACAATAATACTTCGCTACTTGTTTCTCAACCTTCAAGTCTAGGATACACTTACAAAGTTTCATAGAGACTCATCAAACTGACCTATCTAGTAAGCTAAATGGTAGTTGCACATCCAAAATTCATAGCAGTTTGGATCTTAGGACAAAATGCGAAAGGCAAAAAGGAAAATATTTGGTGTGCAACACAAAATATTCATGAGTTTAAACTTAAACATTTTTTGGTCACGGGAAGAAATTGAACATTTGGAATAAACACCCAATAAGTAAAAGTGAACTGAGAAGGAAGTAGGTGAATAAAAACACAGGTCTCCTATTTAGTGATTGGCTGACAATGATGCATTTATAATCATATTTGACCCACTCATTCCATATCATACATAACAGCATTAACAATTTAGCTATAATATAGAGTTGATTTTGTAAGTTCTGCTATATTAGGCATGTATCTACACCCTGTATGTTCCCATTCTCAACGCGTATAAATGATGTTACACTTCATTGGCCTCAGTTGGGACACTTCTCTAAATTCAAGCTCAAGTGCTGCCAAAATGCAAATTGCGACACAATCACGTTTCTATCATTACTGCAATACACACACACACACACACACATATATATATATATATATATATATATATATATATATATATATTATATATATATATATATATATATATATATATATATATATATATATATATATATATATATAATATATATATATATATATATATATATATATATATATATATATATATATATGTATATATATATATGTATATATATATATATATATATATATAATTATATAATATATATATATATATATATATACTCTACATACATATATATATACATATATATATATATATATATATATATATATATATATATATATATATATATATATATATATATATATATATATATATATATATATATATATATATATTTATATATTATATACATGTATATTGTATATATATATATTCATTCACACACACATACATATTCATGTGTATATATTCAGATTGTTATATTGTAGTTACTCTATGAAAATTTTAGTGTTGGCAGGAATTACTCAGGTCAGTGGTATTTCAGGGAATAAAACCGTTTAAGGCCATTATCCATTGTGAAATAGTCCATCTCTATGTCACAGGTGTAGATAATTGCTCCATAGGCTTTTATGCAGTATTGGCTGTTATCACAAGAAGAAGAATAATGTACTGACTGGTGCCCACCATAGGGGATTGGCAATAAATGATTACTTTTAGTGAGTGTGTGCGCTAATTACCTCCTTTCCCCAGGGGTACGGCAGCACCGTTTCCTACTATCTCCCACTTACAGGCACAGATCGGTCAATCCAATTATTTCACTGCACAAATCAAACCCTCCAGTAATTGGAATAGATGTGAGACTTTCAGCACACAAATTGGGAGTCTAGGTGTAGCTAACATCATTACATCAGGACTGCACGGTACATGCAGGCGGTATGGATGGGCGTCACTGACGTTGGAATCTATATCATGCTGACGACTCAAAAGGGAGTCAATCAAGCTATAATACTGACCTCTGGGATGTTGAACAAGGTTGTTGGCGCATAAATAGCAGAAAATAATTGTCGGCGGATTAAGTTACTGCCAATCATCTTACAATGCATGTGATGTCTACAGCAATGAAACAGCATCAAATGCTAGTACTTAAGACTTACACCAAGCTATATTGACTTCTTTATAGCACAATTGTTCAATAATGCTGTGCTGATGACCCCCTAGGCAGCATCAGGGCTTGACCTATCAAATCAACTAATAATGGTAGTGCTCAGTGACTTGCCCCCCTTAGTTCTAGAGAGTTGTATTTCATTCAGCCCTGTAAGTGAATTAAACAGGTGCATGCAGACTAGCATCACATGGTTAGAACAATAGGCTGAATATTCTGATTCACTAATTGATATCACCCAGCCACCGCAAGTGCTTATCACTCAGAGAGTAGTGGTGGGTGAATAAGTCAGAAGCCAAGAGCTGAATTGCTCATTTGAATTGCCTAAATATCTAATTCCTACATCTTAGAAATGCCATGGCATACAATACAGGAAAGGACTGATGTTGGTTTGTTAATTTATGTTTAAGTAATAAGTATCATCCTAGCTAATACCTATACCCTGATATAAAAAGGAAGTATATTTAGAATGGAAATATAAGTGTACATTAACATAACTAACATAAGGATACCTTAATTGTGTTGAAAGGGTGGGAAGGGGAAGTGAATAAAAGCATATTTGTAAATATTTTTGTACATACATAGGTTGAATATGATACATAAATGTGAAACCATGGTACTCTGTCTATTCTTTTCTATCACAATGAAAACTGGTTGACAAAATACAAAATCATGGTGACTATGATGTGGATTGCCATAACTTAAATCTCATAACATCAAGCAGTTTTCTATGCAGATAAAAGCTACCATGTAGGAAAGCTCCAAAACTGACAGATAACCTGTATGTTATCTCTAGCTACATGCAAGAATGTTTGGCATCAGTGGTTGCCCATCGCAATAACTTTGGTCTATCAAAACTGCCAGTCCCTGAAATTCAGCTAAAGTGCACAATGACTGAAAGTCTACTCACCATTTTTTGGTACTTTCCACCATCAACTCCTGGTATGAAGCAGTAAATTGGAATTTGGAGGCACGTTTGCCCACACGCTGTAGACGCTTCCAAACACTCATTTTATGTTATAGCAGGAACGAAGTAATCCAGAGATGTGATAATGCTGTTGATATCAGCAGGACTAGGTAATCCTTTTATAAGTTGTAGATCGGGTAGTTCTCTGTTTACCAAATACCTTCAGGATTCTGAAAAAAAAACACAAAAAAACATCCCCATTTATAAAGAATACTGGTCATATTGTCATGAAGAATGATTCAATCAATATGAATCTAGTTGGATACATTTACATGTACAGCCAATTAAGACATAGCGGTAAGTGTCTGTGTATAATTATGGTAGGATTTCAAATAAATGTTATTATTGCTATCGTTCAATTCAAACTTAACTTATCAACCACTATTTAAAGATGAATTAACAAGGGAGTTAAAAAAAACCTTCACAATAATTTGCTATACTTTTATCTTAAAAAGAAAATAATTAAAAAGCTTAATAAATATTCCTAAGTTGAAATCTTACAATTATGATCACAAGAGCTTGTTGGCTGTTTGCATATGTAGGCACCTTATAATATGGTAAATTAAAGGCTCTAGACCAATCTGAAAAGCTTAGTACTCCTACTGAGCTTTAAATATGAGAGTCACCAGCTTGCAAGTTGTTCAGTTGTACACTTTAAGTATTTATGACCTAAAGGTATAGCATATTATAGATACTGATCAATTGTTTAACAGTGGCATCATACTCCATAATAAATTCTAGATCAGTGATGATGCCACTTCAATATGAAACCATTGTACTCTATCTAGTCTTTTCTATCAAAATGAAAGCTGGTCGCCAAAATATAAAAAAAAAATGCCACCCATCATAAGTAATTCCCATTAAGGTCCACCAATTGGCAATCAAGGACACTGAAGTAATTATCTTATGTCTAAAAGCCAAAATGCTCCAGTTCGAAAATGTTACTAATAGTCATCCCTGATATCTAAATAAACATCTTGAAAACTACATCTCATGAATTGAATTAATTGATTATATCAATGAACTGTTTTGGTCATTCTTGCTGTAGATATCATTCTTTTGCTGGCATTCAATGTGGAAACTGTTCAATGTTGCTTTTAAAGTCAACTGATAACTTTGTGTGGGTTACACATAAACTATATGTATGTATAGCTAGCTTGAATTAGCTTCTTTAGGGATATATATGGTTTTCCAGTCAGGGTTTGCCATTTCCAGGGGCCAGTGGCATATGCCCCTAAAATGGCCTAAATTTTGCTGTGGGCCCCTAGATTTTCCTGACTAGGGGCCCAAAATAGTATGTATATTAACCAGAAATCCTGTTTTTGACCACTATTTTTCATCAAAAGACCTTTTCGGGCCCCTAGCCTAGAATCTAAGTGTCAGACCCTGTCCAACTAGGGTTCCAAATGGAATTTCCTACAGTATAAGTAGATAAAAAACCCTGTTATTTACTTATTCATGGAATTGAATTAAGGCCCTCAGTAGCGCCATACAGCATGTGCTCTCAGCAGAAAGGCAAACACTAAATTAGAAACTTGGTAAAGATTCAAAGATGAGGCATACTAGTATATAACACTAATAGGCAGCAACTCAATATAGAAGTGGTAGACACCAAACTTCATGGAACGTATGGAGAACAGGAGCTAGGCCTATTCTCAAAAGATATTCACAGTGTGATACACTTTTTACTGTCTTGAATGGCTTTCATGGTCAACATGTAAAAATATGTACAAAGATTCACTTACGGGTGAAACTTTCATAAATTAGTGAATTGTTATATACAAAACCACTGTTCACTTTTTGACAACCACCCAGATGCATACAATATTTATTGAGGTAAAACTTCCATCAAAAATATGCCTACATAGGTCACAAAATGTGTCACTTTTTCATATCCTCCTAAAAATAAACATAAGAAATATCCATTTAAATCATTCACAAGAGAGACAGCTAAACATATGTAAATGCAATATACGGTACCTATAGAGTAACATGCATAGCATCAAATGATTGATCTTTTGCCAAATGAAAAATGTACCATACATAGTTTACATGTCTGATTTCATTCAACCATTGATCCAGGGCTGGGGTTTCTACACCACAGTCCAGCCAGCACTCCAGTCAGGCTGTCAACCAGGTCTGGCACAAAGGTTGGTTGTCTTCAAGTCATGCATATTTTTCTCACACTGAAACAATAAATTGCACTTAATGTCAATACAGAGGTTCTATAGTGGCTCACCTACATAACCGTGTAGCTATACGGTCTTAACTTCTCTAACGCTGTTCATAACAGCTAAATATTTCCGCAGGAGAAGAAAATTATGTTTACGAGAATCGCCATTTTGGAAATTCCTGGTCACGTGACAAAGAGAACTTCCGTTTATGTGTATTTCGATACATTTCCAATGGATACTTTGTTTCTTTTTAGTGTTTCATAATGACAACTGTAACGATATACTACTACTTTAAAACAATTGAAGAAGTACTATATGGCTGATTGCTTCTAGTTCAATTTGATATCTTTTACGCATAAATACTATCTTTTAGCTGTGTAGATTTGAGGCTTTTTACCTTATTCTGGACTTGGTAAATTAAAAATTTTCCCAGCAACCTGCCAAAACAACAAGCTAAATATATGAATTCCATGAAATGATTGCTAGACATCTATTTCGCTGATATGATATTTGAAGCCTTTTGATTATTTACGACTTTTATGCGTTTCAAAATATCTCGGCACAGACTATTTATCATTTTCAAAACTGAGACCCACAGGAATCGAGGTATTTGTGTTGTTTGATAGCAGACGAGAGACGAAAAAGATATGGCGACTAGACGAAGGAAGATAAAAACGTCAAAAAACAATGCAATTGATTCTCAGTCTTTAGGTTTGTATTCATAAATACGATTATTTAATCTCAAACATAGATTGGGCTAACTTTGAATTAATTGCGTCCCTTGTTCATCCTGTGATAATGGTTTCAACGTTTTTCGGCTGCTACTGGCGCTTGAAAAATTGAGATCGGTTGACGGGAAAAATGCTAATTACTCCCTATTTAAGGAAGTGAGATGGCCTATGTACCTCATCCTTTAGTAGTAGTTTATCCGTGCTATTGAAGTATGACGTATAAGAAGTAATCAATGGGTTTTATAAGTAGAAAAGTTTATTCAAAACACAAATGATTCGCACCTGTTCCGTCTAATATCCAATATGGCGGACAGAGGCGTCTGCACTGTTTTCCGCAGGTTGACATCTCTTCTATTACCTGTCAAACGCTTTAAAGAATTTGTCTCCCTTCAAGTCATTCGAGTCCGACTTGAATCCAATTTAAGCAGCACTACTTGGCACTTCTCTCATAGGGGGGCTAATTCGGGATGTTAATTGCAATTATTATCTTCTCTAGATAATGTTAATTCATGTTTGTTTACACATTGTTTCATTGCAATTGGTGTGGTAATTAGAATCTAATTTTAGATACAACATATCTTAAATGTATCTAATCTAGATGACAGTATTTTTAAAATGTCAAGTATAATGAATGGTATAAAGCTTTAGGGGTTTCTTTTGAATTAATACAATTTACATGACACTTGAACAAAATTTATTGGGAATATCAATCTCAGGAAGCTACGTTTTCTTCTAACCATTTGAAACACTGGATGAGAAATAAACCCATTAATGTTTACAGAAGTCTAGAGTAGCCTGATCAATTACATGAAATCTTTCTGGCAAAAGCAGAATTGAAAAGAATACCTGAATGATGGAGAAATGTTATTTGGAATTTTGAACACTACCAACAAATCTCCATGAAAATATTTTGTAATTTTTCTTCTCTAAATTTCCATTTGTTTGTCAGAGTATCATAGACCCAGACAACAATTTCTAGAGGAATTGGTTTTATAATTCATGTATGTTTACACATAAAAGGGAATTTGCTTTATAAGTATCATGATCAATATTACATATTTAATAGGCCTAAAAAAAGTTGTTTGTTTCCTGTAACCCTACCCTAAAGTTTTTTCTGCCCTCCCAACTCCCAATCAACGTAAAACATGCATAAAACACACATTTTTGACCAAAAAAATAATCAAAAAAAAATATTTTACTGACCTACCTACCCTATTTTTTCAGACCGTTACAGGAAACAAACTATTTCTTTTTTTAGGCCTTAATGTTTAGTCTATGATGGAAGTGCAACGCAACTGTTCCAGTTATAATCAGGCTAGAGCTTGTTTTACCTTTCCAGTGGGACAAGTCCAAATGGAACATATTGCGTAAACTTTAACCTTAAATGATTAGCCTTAGCCTAAACTTTGTTAAAGAATTTTCAATTATCGCTTTCTGAGGGCAAAAAACAAACAAATCCTTTCCTAATAAACCATTGTAAATTACCTGTATAGGCTGTATTGCCACAGTATGCCATTAAATGTAGTTTTTTATTTCAATTTTGGTGCAATCAGCCTTTGGCTGTGCCACCTGTTTTTTTTTATTAATATAATAACATGGATATCAGGCATTAAATGTAGTTGGTGTAAGGATACGGGTAGAAATTTAGTGATTGCTGTAACAGACAGGCAAGACTGTCTTTAATTCCTGACTTATACTGTATCTAAACATAAACTTCACAGCATCAGTGATTAGAAATTTCAACAATTGAAAAAAATTCTATGCTTTGAAGGAAATAAATGTCCAATTATGGGTTCGATTTAAATGCATCCGTCCGTGGCCTGTTTCCTAGTATCACTGGGTGCAGCCAGTGACTAATTAAGGCCAGCTTTATATTCCTATACATAGAAAGTTTATTGAATTTTTTTATTTGGGTAAACAAACCACAATTTAATAGTTCTTTTCTCTTTTTTAGAAAATGAAACCAGAATCATTGGTACCAATGAGGATCTTGATGTGAGCATTGACAGCACTGATCAGGGTTAGTAAATTCCATCGTTCTGCCAAGTAGTCCCACTTCTGAGGCCGTTGTGTGTAATTCAGTAGTGTATGTAGTTTTATTGACCGTAAAATATTATTTTACAAAACAATTCATACATGAATATAGAGAGAGTTATAACAATTAACTCATTTGAACGGATTGTAACATATATACAGATTATAACATATTATATTGTACATATATATATATTGGGGTGATTTCACTTGTATACATTATGTAAGGTGTGCACCAAATAAATAAAAGAAACATCTAGACCTGTTGCCTAAATTGAGTTGTTTCTCTTACCCCAGAGCACCACCTACACATGTAAAGTAATTTTTCACTTAAGCATGTAGAACCACATACCACCCAGAACAACCGAGGTTACTTAAGCTGGAAGGATTCCGGAAGCAGTATATTATATATAGTATGCACTGTCTGCAATCAATTACTGCATGTAGCTTGAGTTCATACCATCTGCACAATTGCCATTACTGCATTAGATAGCAGGGTGTCTTAGCATCCATTGGACAGTCACACTGAGCTCCTTTGATACACTTGCCAGGTCCCCCAGATGTTTGGCTAGGAATTTTTATTAATTACTCAATTTTCTAGGTTTTTACAATTATTTTAACATTTTCAGTATTTTTCCTTTATAATAGCACAACATTGATTCTTTCATTCCAATATGATACAATTAGCATTTATCTCCTCATAAGATATGTTAGTTTTGAGGTCTTTTCAGCTGGTTTTACATTTGGACATTGTGTATAATATTCTGTCGATGGCATTGACTGGTAAGTTGTGTCGCTCAAATTTATCTTACAAATTTCAATTTACTTGACAAAAGACATTTTAATCACTTCAGATTCTACCCGAGATAACACAGATGATGAAGATACACCTGTATCTAGTGATGGAGAAGAGATGAGTTGCAGTGAAAAAGAAGATGGAGAGTATGAAGACTTGGGTGCTCGAGTTCTTCGTCGACGTGGCCAGTCTGAGAGCAGTAGGAATGAGAGTTCTCCACACCCCAACGTTTCCCTGGATGTGCTGGCACAGGTGGCCACTGCTACCTTAGAGGGCTCTGATTCTCTGGATACCGAGCCATCAACAACCAGCCCCCCACCACAGAAAAAGGTGATATTTTGCAAAAGGATGTATAATATTTTATGTATATGAAATTTTCTGTAACGTATCTCCCCCCCCCCCCCCCCCCCCCCCCCCCCCCCCCCCCCCCCCCCAAAAAAAAATGGAAATGTTAATGCTTATGATAAATATTATATATGGCATTACTACTATCATTATTATTATTATTATTCAAACACCGACATAAGTGCTTGCCCTGCAAGTGAATTTTTGAAAAAAGGGCTTTCAGGCAAGTAAATTTGAGTTTTCACTTGTCCGAATAGGCTAGCTGATTTCCTGAACAATAAACACATTTTTATGGAGGAAATGGCATAATTACCCAGAAATATGCAAACAATGCTACACAACTGGAAAGAAATTGTTTTTTAAATCATTATATCCATGATACAAGATACATGCCTTTCTAGCATATGTTATAACTTGTTTCGGGCAATTCAAAAAAGATGTCGGGCAAGTGAAAATCATTAACTACTTGCTTGGCATGGTAAGTTAGTTCTGAAAATTATGTTGGTGCCTATTATTATCAATATTTTTGTTATAAGTACAATTGAAATTGTTATTGCTGCCATCATAATTATTATTGAATTCATAAAGAGTTATAATTAAGCAAATTTATGAAAATAGTGATTGAGGAACTGGTTTATCAAAATTAAATTCTGCCACAGCAAACATTTGAAAATAAACTGAATTTTTAATAAAATTCTTAAGTCTTTCAATGCTGTATCATTCGATCAACACTAGTTCATACTCCGATTTGTATGTCAGTTATTTGAATGGTGTTTTTTTTCTTACAGTTAAGCAAGAGGAGCATGCAGTCTCTAGAAGTGTTAAACCTGGAGCAGATCAGAATGCTGTCAGACCGGGCACTCATCAACATGTTTTCCGACATGTCAGCCAATGAGATGACCAGAAATTATACATATACATGCTTTCTGATGCCAGAGAAATGTTCCACCACCACAACAAGTTTCGGCAATGAGAATCGTGCAAGGATGAAGATGAAGACTCACCTTCTAGGTCATGTCGGAGAATTACTACAAGATGCAAACAGTAAGTCACTAT
The DNA here is from genome assembly GCA_963942565.1 of Maea johnstoni. Classification (NCBI taxonomy): domain Eukaryota; kingdom Metazoa; phylum Annelida; class Polychaeta; order Spionida; family Magelonidae; genus Maea; species Maea johnstoni. The sequence goes on from OZ012686.1 coordinate 24,769,074, forward strand.
AACTACACTTCCCAAATTGATAATAATTGTACCATAATATATTGTAAATGCAGGTGTTATTTGTAGATTTAGAAAATGAGACTTGTGTGTTATTGACTACTTTCTCTTTTTCAAATTTGTTTCTTAGCACTTAAAAAATTTAAATATACGATTCCAGATGTTCAGATAATGTGATTGTCTTTAGTCTTTCTTAGAACTCACCTCTGACACAACAAAATAAGGGATTGCCATTGCTTTCTGAGAAAATTTTATACTTTTATTTCTATATATACTTTTATTTTATTGCAGACTCCAGCAAACACCAGCGACTGAAATTCACAGCTGAACCTATTCATATCAGAAAGAAAAGACTAGCAGGTATGTGATGTCATTTTCCTACTTATGAGGCCTTAAAAAAGTTGTTTGTTTCCTGTAACCCTACCCTAACAAGTTTTTATTCAAAAAAATCCCTACCTTAAAGTTTTTTCTGCCCTCCCAACTCCCAATCAACGTAAAACATTCATAAAACACATTTTTGACCAAAAAAATAATGCAAAAAAAATAAATTTACCGACCTACCTACCCTATTTTTTTCGGACAGTTACAGGAAACAAACAATTTATTTTTTAGGCCTGAGGCAAAATAACTCAATATTAAGGTGGACATGAACTTTTGTAACAGCCAAATTGAATTTCTAGGTTTGAAAAAATGAAAAGAATTATTTCAATGGGAACTGCTTTATTTTGATTACTCTGATTGTAACCTCTCTTAAACTTAGTTTTCCTACAGCTCTGTTTAAATTTGTGTGGCAGAGATGAAATATTCATGAAAGTGAATGCTTTTTTTTATCATGATAGTGATAATTTCACAATAAAATACATGCTCTGATATTTTATGCTCACTCTGGTCAATCCAACATGCTTCATTATATAACTGGTAGGTGTAATTTGGGTTAAAACCCCTTATATGGTGCTTTAGTAAATTATTGATGTTTCAGTTGAAAAAGCAGCAGAAAAGGCGGCAAAAAAGCAACAGAGGAGAGGATTCATGTCACCATCCAGGAATGTCCCAAGTATACTCAAGAATAGGGTAAAAGAAGAAAATGCAAACTACACTGTGTTAAAATCCAGGAAATCTAAAGAAATAACGGTAGTTCCCCACAAAGGTAGACTGATCAGCTTTTCTGACCTTGCTGAATCTCAGAAAGCTGCCATGGCTGAGGAACAGGGTGGTCGGCGCTCACAAAGGCAACAACAGGCCGTTATAAAAACAGAGAGCCCCCCTGAATCATCCGCCAAACACAAGAAAAAAATACCATCTCCAATCAAACACAACATTGTGAAAAAGTTTGCTAATAAAACTGTGACTGTGAAGAAAACTGCTCGGAAAACCAATCACGTTTCTGCACAAAGTGCTCTGAGGGTGGTGCCACAGGGCCCTGGTCGGCCAGCGGTCAAAGCACAAGATACAGACAGACGTATCGAGGAAAATGAACAATTCATCATTGATTTGTTGAGTCGGAGTCAGCCTCATCACGATCACTGTTACACTACCATATTTGGTAAAAAGCGTGGTATTGAAACCATGCACTGGGAGATAGATACATCAGAGGAAGAGGATGAAGATGTGGTGTCCCGAACATCAGCTCTGAAAGTGGGTAAAAGTGGTAGTCCTGAATCCTACGATGAAGGGGAAAACACTAGTCCTAGTCCACCGACCGTACTACCTTTCGGAAGATTGTCACGTATACCTGTAGCGCCAGATGGAACACCACTCATTAGTCAGGAGGAGATAGTCTCCCAGGACAAGGATTCCTTTAGCCAGCATAGTCAAATGGAGCGTAAGTTGATATATATTTAAATATATTAATAGTTTATATGCAGTTTATATAGATCTTTCATTCATTCATTTATAGTGATATTAAAAGGTGTGGTAAAGAACATAGTTTTTGGCTACATCGATAGATGCAGTACAGATATTGCTACAACCCTTTTAGTTTCAATCATTAACTGCAATGATTTAGAGGCAATAGTTGAATGAACAATAAAGCTCTCAATGTAAGTTTATCATTTTACTAATGTAGGGTGCAAGTTGAAATAGTGTATGACAGATTACTGGAGTTATTTTTCTTTGAGGGCAATTATGTTGAAAAATACAAATTGGTTCCTGCATATATTTCAAAATATTGCATCACTTGAGACATTTACATGATGAACTACTTCATGCACTTATTAATAATAACCCAGTTGTTTATTTCAAAGACATTAACATTTTTGATATTTTCCTGTGTTTTAGGTCCCTATCCACCCATGCCTAAGTTTGACTTGGCTTTACTGGGTAAAGTGGACATACCTGAGGAAAATTCTTCTGCAGGAGAGGAGGATGAGATAGAGGAACAGAGCCAAGGGTACAATGCTAGCAACCCAAAAAAGAAAAAAAGTGATAAACCGGCAGACGAGGGGACTCCTGAATGGGAAAAGGTAATGGTGTATGATTTATTGCCACAGGGTCTTAGCCAGCAGGGTGTCTTGTTGGCACCCTGGTCCACGAAAAATACCTATTTTTTTGGGGGGGGGGGGACACCATATCTTTTGGTCAGATTCTTTTTTGAAAATATCAATTACAAGAAGATATTTTAAAAAGTTTAATTCTTAAATGAAAACTAAAACATTTGTTGAAGAAATTAAGCTAGCAAAATTAAGTTACAACTATTCCACTGGCCTGTAGCTAGTCTCACCTGAAATTAAGTATTAAATATTGAGTATTTTCACAACCATAAAAAGAAACTTTAGTGATAGCCAACTTCTCAGGTCTACCAGTCTGATCTCCAATTGTGGTTGAGTATTTTTGGAGGGTCAATTTTTATAGTAGATGTCTTTGAGCAACCAGGGTTTATATTTATTTACCATGTCCTCATTTCTTTGCTCTATTTTCAAATAGGAAGAACTACATCTCTGATAGTTGGTTGTATAGGTACATGTTTGTCTGTTTTTTTTTAAATTTTATACATGTATATTCAAGTGTGTATGTATATGTCATTCTTTAGATGATTTGCATATCTGTCTAACCTTATTCAACCATTTCAAATTTTGCAGAAAATTGCCTTACGCTACATAAGAGATCTTCGATGTGTTGGTCGCAAAAAAGATGATAAAAGTCCACTGGTTTGCAAGATATGCGAAGACAAAACTTTCACAGCCACCGCAACTCTCATGTACCATTACAGAAGTCACGCAGGTATGTGGCATAATTTATTTCAGAGTATGGTAAATGTTTCATTTCTTTAGGACAGGATTAGACAAGTCTCACCACCTGATCATACTAATAGTAGATTTGACAAACTTTGCTAATGAACACGTTTGTCAGGTTTGAACAATATTATCATGGTCTCTATCTATGTCAGTATTGTGATGTACTTCTATTTCTTCATACAAACATGTTTTGGGTCTTTGTAGACTTGGAGTGCTGAATTATATAACAAAAAGCATGCTTATTTTTTTTTAGATATTTAGGAAGTCACATTGTATTTTGAAAAACAAGTGAGTAATAGGGAAAAAATAAAATAAATAGCATGGAAAACCAATAAGATTGGAATGTGTCAGTCATATGTATTCTTATTTGGTTACTTGGGCAAGAGGTTTTATAGATATTTGCTTTATCTTTTCAGGAATCAAGCCATTTGTTTGTCTGATATGTCACACCACTTTCACAAGGCAACACAGCCTCAACTACCACATGCTCATCCACAACAATCAGAGCCGCTTCACATGCAGAGACTGTGGAAGGAAATTCAGGCACCCTAGCCACTTCAAGGTAATATGATTCTTTTGGATGTAATTCATTCATTTACTATGCATTAATTTTCACTAATCATTAATTTTCACTATTCAGTATCTTGTGCTTTGTTTAATTTTTTTATGATAATTGATGAACTGATTATTTATCTAAATCAATGTAATATTTTTCATTCATTCTTTGATTTTTTGTTATTCGTAGAAGTGACACAATAATGACATCTAATCAAGCTTATGGAATTAGATCTTGAGAGATCAACAGGATATATACGTGTTTATTTAGATATATAGAAATATATATGTGTGAGGTATTATGAATGTCATCTTTAAATTCTCTTAGACACTGGCTGGTTTGGCTAATGTTTGATTATTCCATCATTTACACAAGTAGACTATTAACTATAAATAATTATTCAAATTTCTGATATAAAATGATTATAATAAGCACATGAAAAATATATTTTAAAGGCATCACTGAGGACCTGTTTATTTTTCTTGACATAAGAGGGGTACAATCTATCAAGTTCTATCTCTGAGTAGTCTCGTTTGATTCTCAAGTTGTTTATTGAAACAGTGGCTGTATTGAAATACTTGCTTGTTGGCTTATCGAATGCACAATTGTATGTATAGGAACATCTTCGAAGGCACACGGGAGAAACGCCCTTTGAGTGTACAGACTGTGGTTTAAAATTCAAGACCCGCAACACATACAAGCGCCATCTTAAAACAAGACACGGGAAACTTCTGACCGCCAACGGTATCCGCGCCATGCCCGAAGAGGAGTACACTAAAGTGAAAACCAAGCCGTACACGGTATACAAGAAAACACCTGAATCTGCCTCTCCCTCCCCCTCCCCTTCTTCTTCTCCAACGCCATGCCATCAAAACTCTGAGGAGCCTGTGCGTCTAGTTACCCCTGATGAAATAAATACCATGTGTCAGCAAACATTTAGCAATATACCTGGAATTATGTATATTATACCCTAAGTAGGAGGTTTTCCTGGCCAAACCCTTTCCTATGGGACAGCTGACAATTATGGTGGAAACCTTGCTTATTCAGGTCTTCCTGGAATGAATTATAAAAATCTACATGTGTACATAACAAAATGCCCAAAAAGCTTAAAAGGAGGGAATGAATTGCAAAGGTATTTACTAAAAATTCTTTCACTAATGTAAATAAAGCAACCAGAAGCATACTCATATACAAAGTACCAAATACATCTGCTGGCATATTTCAACTCTGACATATGAACTACTGCGTTTTCCACCTGCTTCTAAACTATGACGTAATCTGGTAATGATAAACTAGAAAATCAGAGTTTGAAGGAACAGATATTTTTGTTTCTCTTTTATTCTGTGTAATATTTTGGCAACCTTTATTGGCTCTCTAGTTGAATAGTAGATAAGTTGTTAGTATTAATTTTTGAAGGGGTCAATGAAGTATTCAAATGTGCACACTGCATGATACAGGGTCTTAGCCAGGATTTAGAAACTGGGTGCCTAAAATTGGCAATTGTAAAATATTTGGGCGTCCACATTTTTAAGGGGGACCACAATATACTCATATTTCAACCATAAACATGTATATATTTACCAAAACAAGGCATGATAACCTTATACAATGGCATTGGAATTATATTGAGATGAAAAAAGATCAATTATATGCTTGAGATTGACATTTTAAGAAATTCCACACAAAAGAATTGGGTGTCCTGAAGGGTGCTTTTAAAGGGTTTGGGTGTCCAAAAAGACACCCAGACGCCCTGCTGGCTAAGACTATGGCATGATATCTTTCAATTGTAATTGTAATATTTATTTCAATGATACCTAAGTACTCATGGGGACTTGTCTCTGGATTTGTGATATTTTCCAAAATGATTTGAGATGAAAATTTGAATTCACAAACCATTTTAATAGGAACTGATTTGTTTAAGATACATCTGTTTTCCCTCAAATATTTTCGAAGTTCTGCATTTATTTTAAAGTTATTCCGATGAGAGTCTAGCCTTTTTGAGATGCTGAAGGCATGAATGGGGTTAATGTTGTGCTTGTTTGCTGGTGACGTGTCTAATGAAAAACATATTTGTAGGAACCAATACAATGGCAAGTAGAGGAGACCCCCTTAGAGTGTACAGAATGTGGTTTACAGTTCAAGACCCGCGAGACATACAAGCAACATCTTAAAAGGGGGCATGAGAATATCCCAACTGCTAGTGCAATACAGGAAGACAAGAACAGTCAAGTCGAAACCAAGCCTTACTTGGTGTACAAGGAAGCCACTGATTCTACCTCTCCATCCCCTTCTCCATCACCGACGCCATTGGACCAGGACACTGTGGAGAGTGTGCATTTAGTAAATCCTGGTGAAATAAATGCTATATGTCACCAGACCTTAAGCAATATACCTGGTATTATGTATATAATTCCCTGAGGAGTAGATCTTCCCAGAGAACTCTTTCTTATGGGACAGCAGACATTATTGGGAGAGATCCTGTTCTCCCAAGTTATTCTGGGGGAAAAAGAGAGAAACTACTTTAGTACATATACAAATAAGTTGATATTACATATACAAATAAGTTGAGATTTATAAAATTAAAATATATCTAGAGATAACAAGTGCATGTTAATTTCCTCTAAACAAGAGAGAGAGCACCTTTTTATACTTAACTTTTGACAGTAGAAGAAACAATTGCATTTTCTCACTTGGATTTTCTTTTACTGTACCACGTTTTTCCAAATATGTCAGAAATTATTTGACAATATTCGCTATTAATACCTTTCTGCCATTAAACTATATGAAAACAGAGGCCATTCAAAGAAAGCATTAAACACTTCTCACCTAGGCGCTAGCCCAAAATTCCCACTTGGAAAAGATTCTTTTGAAAGTTTAAGCTGTTGTTTTGAACTCTACCTGTATGTTGTCGATATAGATCTATTTTAGGTGTCCAAAAATCGTGCAGGTCCTCGGATATATACACTTGTCTACTTTTTAGAAACCCCTTATGCTGACATTTTTGCAGTTCCATTGCATTCTTTGTATCTATAAATATTGCGCTCATTTATTTTTCTCTTTGAGTGAAGTAGAAATTTCTGTGAATTGTCACTTCAGTTCAAGTATTTGGCACTTACAGTTAGTGTAAAGGATAGGCAAATTTGCTGCATAACTATGAACTATAAAGCCTACCTTTTGGTACAGGTATCATTGATTAAGGGTAAATACTTGTTATATACATGTAAATATATAAACTCATATAGATAAAGGTACTGTGTAATAAAGTATATAGGTAAGCTCTGTACACAGATATGTTTGGATTCAGTTGGAATCCTGATTATTTGAGCTGCTGTGTGTTACTTAACTGCAATTGTATACACATTTGATCTGCATTTATGCACTACAGAAGTATTTGTGATTAATGTTCAAATGATTCATATTGAATTAGGGCCAAATCAATATGTTGTGCTTTTCATGACAGGAATTTTTACGGATAACATTGATTGACCTTTACATATTAAGGAAATCTAACTTAGTAGTTTTGTCTTGAATCTCTATGTAAATTTTATATGTATATATCCTCTATTTGAGGTCAGATGTAAGATCTGCTCTATATATCTGTTATGATATTCTAATACCCATGTGATAAACTATAACATGTAAGTTGATAAATAGCAATACAGCTGCATTGGATATTGCTGTACATGCTTGTCCTAAATCAAAATATATACTAGTATATCAAAATGTCTGTTATTAATAACAGCATTGTTATCAGCTTCATTTTGCTCTAGGATTTGATACAGCATATGATATATTTATCCAAAACCTGTACAATATTTAATTAATAGAAATTTACTCAGTTGAAAATATCCTTAAAAACTTGCAAAAACCTGCAGGTTTCTCAATGGGTATCTTCCTTTTTAAGCAAATTACCTCACTCATGATGAGAGTTCCCTTTGCATGAAATAATGACATTCTAAGGAATATATGAAATCATAGAATTGAGGAATAGCTTTTGGTTAAGGTCAGGAGAACATTTCTTTAAATATTACCATAATATGTACATTTCCAATATATATCACGTCAATAGTGTTTAAGGGCACTACAGGCATGAATGGGATTAGGGATAAGACGTGTTGTGGGCCATTTGTGCTGTTATGGGCTTTTTGCCTAGAATGTGGAGCAACAATGTGATATATGACTGAAACAAAGTGTCTCCTGCAATTTGCAACATGCTTGCCAAAGAGCAGACAAATTGAACACTTAAGGGAAGGATATACTATGTATCTAGTGAAATCTATTGCATGGTTGTCAGTTAAATGCCAAGGAAGGACCCATACAACAAGAAAATGTTTATAGTATATTACATTATATCATGGTTAGTCTTTTACTAAACATTTGCAGAATTTTCTTTTTTCCATTCTCTCCATTTTTGACAATATGTAATAGATATAGATCTTATGCTGGGTTCATCATTATTCCTAGAGCTAGGGTATGTGATCTGTTAATTATGCAATATGCTTGGTATTGTGAATAACTGTGTAACTACTGGAATGCAATCTATGTGTTTATGCCTGAGTAAGAATTATCTCAAATCACTTACTTGATATTTCAAACTTTTTTTTCGTATCCTCTAAGGTATCATATTACTGTTTGCTATAAATGGATAATTGTGATGTAAGTAATTTCATTGTGAAATTACTTAAAGCTAAATATGTATTCGTAGGTGACTTCTCTTGGATCACTTATTTACTTAAGGATGAAGACTCTTCATCTTTGATAAGGTCACAAAAATATAGGTAACAAACCAGATTTATGATATAAATAGTAGTAAGGCCAAGAGGAACATATCCATTCATCATTTTCCTTGTTGAAACTTTTTTTACCTCAGCTTTTATAGATTAAATCTTGAAAATATAATTGTATCTACTATTAATTTAAGTCATTATGTGTAGATGTGACCCGTTGTAATCTGGTTTTCAACATTATCAATTGCTCAAGTTAGCAAATTTGATTATATTTTATTAAAAGGACTTTGAGATAAATATTGAAATAGGAGCAAAATTGGACAATGGTTGATAGAATCACCAAGTAGACAAGTTTTCCTTGTGAATTGGTGATTTATTAGAAAATTTACATAAATGCAGTGTCAATTTCTGTAACCGATTATGATAAATTATCATCAGTTGTCAGCCTGTGATAGTCGATCATGAAAATCCATCACGTTCTGAATAATATTAAAAGTTCGCTTCGCTAGGTCAGAAATATAAATTTGTAGTATTATCCATTATAGGCTAACCATGAATTATAACAAGGTAGAAATACCACAGCACCACCTATTAGTGCCAATCAGAACGAAATATAGATATTAAATGATAATCAGGTGTAAGATTTCTTTAATCAAACACCATGTGCTGGTATATTTTGAGAGGTGTTTCATGTTATTGGCGCATTCCAGATTTTTGGTTTCATACTGTTGATAACTAAAGTATATGGAACATTTCTTCCAAGTGTAATGTTATGATATTTTGATACAAATATAGAGTTGGTTATTTGACAGAAAATCAAGTTCGTTATTTCTGTATGTTTGCAAAAAGAGACAAGCCACTAGGTATAAAATGTAAAAGAGTGCAAACGCTTGTGTCATGTAGTCTTCAGGAAATTCATTGTTCTCAAATTGTTTTCATTGTGGTATTATTTACAATTACAGGTCGTTGGAGCTGACCACAATTTGCAATATTTCAGTTATCATAATCATTTTATTTCAGTACTACACTTTTATTTCTCCAATTGAAAGTTTGAGATAATTTGGTGTGTGGTGACAAGAAAAAAATATATATATATGTGTGTGTGTATATAAATATATATATATATATATATATATATATATATATATATATATATATATATATATATATATATATGTATGTATGTATGTATGTATGTATGTATGTATGTATGTATGTATGTATGTATGTATGTATGTATATATATATATATATATATATATATATATATATATATATATATATATATATATATATATATATATATATATATATATATATATATATATATATATATATATATATATATATATATATATATATATATATATATATATATATATATATATATATATATATATATATATATATATATATATATATATAGTTGATTATAAGTGGGTGCCCAAGAATTGATCCGAAAAAAGTTTGATTCCTTATAAAATGTGAAATCTCTTAGTCATGAGCCTTTAAGGGCAGAAAGACGAACTGGTAAATTTGTGATTTTGTTGCACATATTAAATCCTTAAGGTTTGTTTATTATGTACATATCTACTATAAATACGCTATAGGTATACATCACTATATAATGGCAATGCCTATGTATGTATCTGAGACATTATTGTGTATTTAGATTAATAAGCTATATCTATTTTGTACATGAACTTCTGCAGTAATCACACTATAGGGTCAATATTTGATCATCTCTTTGTACATGTATTATTGTGGAACACTATTTTTGTTAATAATAAATGATCCTACTCATTATATTTTCTTGTCATTGTATTTATAAAACTACCTTAGGTAATTAGTTATACAATCAGTCATCAGGATATACATTATCAAATCTAGAACTGTAAAAATGATAATTACAGATGGTGGATTCCACTAATTTTCATTTGAAGTCTACCCCTTCAGTATTCACTTACTTCCCTTGTCCTCAGTAGGGCTGTAGTAATAGCCCAGAGGTCTGTCATTGCATAGCAATTACTTGCTGGCTCTTACCACTGTGGAAAGTCCAGGTTTCAATTCCTTCTTAACCCTTCCAATTCTGAGAATACTTTTGTCTAAAGCACAAGGCTACAAAAATCTTTTAAACCATCTAAACCCTGTCATGATGGTATTCATTGGATAGCTCTTTCTGAGTACTTCCAGATGACTACCCATGTGCCAGGGTTTCAATCATTTTTCACGTTTACTGCATCTTTTTGTATTGGCCAAATTAGCCACCAGCAGCATATTAAAGGGTTCAGGCATGTGTGAAAGTTGATAGTGAACTGTTTTGTAAGCTAAGTGGCTTTCCCTTGGTGTCAGAGTTTTGTTCCATTGGCTTCTGGTATGTTACAATTAGAGTTATAATATGGCAGAAGTGTCCCTAAAAGAAATTCTTAATTCTTGCGACTAATTTTTGGTGCCACTTAAGCAGTGGTCTTAGAACTAAAACGGCAAAAATCCATATTTTCTGATGAGTACAGCTCTATGTCCATCGCCAGGAATTGATTGGGAAGTAAGAAAGTTTCTTGTTATCGCATGATTTCAAACCAACTACTTGGTGGGACCAGGGACTTGTATACGGGCCTCTGGTGCAACCCTCCATCCAGGAATGTCAAATTGAAAATATCTCGTCAAGAGGCAAACCATCTGATATTCAGGGGGGTGGGGGCTATCCTATCTTGATGGTCAGATTTTTTTTCTCGTTTGGCAAACCATAAATTCTCAGATTTCAGGGCCAGAATATCTTTTTCTTACCTTCCTCAGTCAGAATATCTTTTCTTGATTTTCAGCCTCAGAATATTTTTCCTAGCAAACATAGCCTTAACCCCCCACCCTTGGGAATATTAAATGGAGGAGGGCAGAGGCATAGGATTAGCAGTATTCTTGCTTCTTGTTTCAATATATGCATGTGTGCATTTGTATTTTTCGAATTTACATGTCTTTCTTTACCCCAACAGGCTTCATACATTATGGGAATTTATTGTCTACAACCAAAGCCATTATTGCTGTAGACCTTCACCTCAAGTTAATCTTTAATTACCCCATTACCTGTGATGCAATTGGGCCCAAAGTATGTCTTAAAAGGAGTCCACCCGGCACCGTTGTTAGCCACTGTTACTGTGGGTAGCAGGGTTATGCAGAGGTCTGTGAATTCTCTGGCCAAGTAAGGTTATATAACAGTTACAGTGATCAACTCATTCGGAATGTCTGATTGATGAAAATCCATCAAGGTCAAGACGGGGTTGAACACTAGTATTTCCTACGTCGACCAGAGGGTCCGATTGACCCTTGCCCAAAATTGCAACTGTTGATTTGAAGCTGGGAACAATCGGATCCATTTTGTTAACAAACACAATGCATACATACATACCTACACACACATACCTACCTACATACATACATACATACATACATACATACACACACACACACACACACACACACACACACACACACACATATATATATATATATATATATATATATATATATATATATATATATATATATATGTATATATATATACTAGTATATATATATATATATATATATATATATATATATATATATATATATATATATATATATATATATATATATGTATATATATATATATATATATATATATATATATATATATATATATATATATATATATATATATATATATATATATATATATATATATTATATATACACACGCACACAGGCGAACTTGCATATTACGGTCTAGGTCTCCAACAAGAGACATAAGCATTGGTACCTAGATCATCTAATCTGGTGTCTCTGGGCTGTCGCTCTTTATCATATTTTTACATTTCTTTATGACGGTTTTTCTTGTACCCTACATCATGGAGACGGATGATATCAAATGTGTCGCAGGTAACTCTTAGAAAATATTGCAACTGACCCAGGTGATATCAAATATGTCGCAGATAACACTAAGAAGATATTATAACTGGCAACTCTTAGGCAACTCTTAGAAAATATCGCGAATGACTCCGGTGATATTAAATGTGTCAAAGGTAACTCTTAGAAAATATTGCAAATGAAATGACGCGGGTGATATCAAATGTACCACAGTTAACTTTTGAAAAATATTGCGAATTAATCGGGTGATATCTAATGTTTCACGGTAACTCTTACAAAATATTTCAGATGGCTCGGGTGATATCAAATGTGTCGCTGGTAACTCTTAGAAAATACTGCGATTGACCGGGGGATATCGAATGTGTCGCATATAACTCTAAGAAAATATTGCGAATGACCCGGTGTGACATCAAATGTGACACAAGTAACTCTTAGAAAATATAGCAAATGAAATGACACGGATGATATCAAATGTGTCGCTGGTAACTCTTAGAAAATATTGCATATGACTCGAGATGAAATGGCTCGGGTGATATGAAATGTGTCTGAGGCAACTCTTAGAAAAAATTGCAAATGACTCGTAGCTAGCCCATTTCTAATTCCTCAAGTTAGGACCAAAGAAAGCTACGACGCGTGGTCCATCAACCGAATTTTAAAAGCAGGAGCATGACCGGCATTTTCTTCAACTTATTCTAGTATTGTGAACTTTGGATCACTTTTCTGCAATATCGCTGCTAAGTCGTTACCAACCAGTTGTAAGTGATGGAGGAAACCGGAATACCCGCCTAATCTTGTTAATAATAATAATAATAATAATAATAATAATAATAATAATAATAATATGATGAGGCATGGCCTCGACGACGAGCGAAGCTCTTAAGAATAAAATAGCTGCAATTTTCTACCCGTAGTGCCAGCATGTCCCGAGAGGGGGGGGGGGGGGGGCACTTTGGTATTTAGGGGGGTACATTAACGCTAATTATCAAAATTCAAAATTCAAAAATGCCCCTAAGGCCTAAAGCACGACTGATGCTTTTTTGGCCAGAAATCAGTGCTTTAGGCTTTAGGGGTATTTTTGAATTTTGATAATTAGCGTTAATGTACACCCCTAAATACGAAAGTACCCCCCCCCCCCCCCCCCGGGACATGCTGGCACTACGGGTAGAAAATTGCAGCTATGTTATTCTTAAGAGCTTCGCTCGTCGTCGAGGCCATGCCTCATCATATTATACTATTATAATATAGTAGCAGAGCCATTTCATTCAAGTTATCATACTTATACTATCGTTATCATCATTAGAAAACTACCATCTCCGCCATAATTAGATGTATAATCTACATTATCATAATTACGGTCGGCATAGCTTAATCCTATCAATTACTCCTATTTGTAGCCACTAAATTTTCATCATGCCAGAGGGCAAGGTGTCGCCTGGCCTCGGGCCACTTGGCAGCTTGTGAGGCCCGGAACAGCTGCTCAGAACATCATTTTGCGAACATCCTTGCCATTCTTGATGTAACTGGTGCTCACAGCTAAGCTGCATACTACTGGGCTGTGAATTCTACTTGCAAGCTCTTTTTCACATACTACTACTACTACTACTAGAAAAGGCCGTGATTTACTGAAGAACTCAACCATAAGAATCAAGAGTTTGACCTTTGGAAAAGATCAGAAATGCCACCTGGCGATGGGCAGCGGAACTTACTATAGATTTACCTCCTGATCAATGTTACTTTACTTGTTAGCATTGCATCAAGAAGATGGGAACCGGCCTTGAGTTTTCATCACCTTACACGATGAACACGTGACAAGGATTCCGTAATTTACGAAACAGGTGTCATCCATCCTACAGGACAGCTGAAATCTTACGTCTCAGTCCCTGACTCGGAGTACACAGTGACGACCTCTACAACCTATGTATAGACAGCAGAGGTGCGAGCAGGATTTTTTTGTTGTTTTTTGGCAATGAGCTGGATGCCAAAGAGTCCCGAACTGGAATTTCTGGACGCTGTTCATTTCGGGAAGTTGTGGTATAAATAAGGTGCCAGACGGCAGGTGGGTTTTTAGTAAACAAGAAGGCTTTTCAGGGAAGATACCAACAAACACTTCCGGCTGGAATCAGACATTCGTACATACAATTGTATACACGTAGTATGTGGATAAAAGTTGTTTTGATTTAAAAGACTTGGAACGCATGGGATCTGATCAATCAAAATGTCATTCAACCTGGATATGACGTGTTGGTTTTGTGTTCTTGTAGCACTTTTCTGCGGACTCTGTTGCCATGCAAACGAGGACATCCAAAACTGCAACAGCAAAAATTGCAAATTACCAGATTGTCTCTGTCCTAGCATGGCGAATCCGCTTGGCTTTAAAAGTGAAGAAACGCCACAAATAGTCCTCTTCGGTTTTAACAATGCAGTGAGCCAGGACAATTTTGACATATACACCAAAGAGCTATTCACACCGGACGTAAAAAATCCAAATGGCTGCCCGGTGACCGCGACGTTTTATATTTCTCACAAATGGACGGATTATAAATTGGCGAAGAAGTTATTTAAATTAGGACACGAGATAGCGACGCAAAGTACAAGCCATCGTCTTCCGCGAGACTGGTGGGCAAATGCAACTCTGACGGATTGGGCTCGCGAAATGGATGGCCACAGACGATTCTTTGCAAAAAAGGCGGGAATCCCAAGAGACCAGATACGTGGGCTGCGCGCACCGTACTTGCAACTTGGAGGCGACGTTCAATTTACTATGATGAAAAACAGAGGATTCCATTTTGATTCCTCTTTTCTCACGGGGCCGCTAGAAGAAGGTCAGGTTAACCATTTGCCATTTTGGCCATTCTCGTTGGATTTCCCGCCAAATTCAACTCTGTGCGATATTCGTCCTTGTCCGAAGAAATCCTACCCTGGGCTATGGGAGATCCCTCTCAACCGATGGATAGGACTTGATGGGAAAGGGTGCCCAATCGTCGATTCGTGTGGAAAGCCCAAGACTGAAAATGAGGCGCTCGGACTTTTACGGAGCAACTTCTTGCGACATTATCTTCACAACCGCGCCCCGTTCTCCATCAACCTGCACTCAAAGTGGTTGGAGAATTCTCGAAACATGGCGGCGATGAAAACCTTTCTCAACCAGATGGTGCTTCTAGGAGATGTCTGGATAGTCAAAGCATCGCAGGCCATCGAATGGCTACAGCAACCCCGAAAATCCCCCGAGCTTCGTGAATTCAAAGAGTGGAAGCAAGAATGCGGGCTGATTAAGGCCGAGAAACCTAGCGTGAAAAAGAGTCGCCCGGCAACTGCTCGCTCGGATCAACCTGTGACCACTCGCCCGGGTCGCCCGGCGACGAAAGTAGTCAGGGAAAGCAGTATTGAGAAGTCGACTATTGTCAAAAGCAATAGAAACAAGACAGAAACACCCAAAATACGTTCGAAGCAATCACACAACAGTTCTAGCGCAGCCCCTTACTTTTCGGTAAAATTTGAGGCTATCGTTATGTTGTTCGCAGGTCTAATTGTAGGCTATTTGTAATCGATTACCTGCATTGCTTTCAATCTTTTCAAAAACATGGCACAATTATTGACGGACAATTGGCAATATAAGAACTTATTAGGGAAGCCTTTGATAGCGGCAACACATCTGTGGACACTTTTCGGTGGTAATTTTCTTTATATCCATTTTGGGGAAATGTAAGACCAGTGACTTTTCATTCTAAAATGTACTTGCAGCCATTTCATCATATGGGTGTTACCGACACTACAATGCTCTCTACCTATTAAATTATATAGACGCTGACTATAATTCTAATTACCTTTACTCGGATGAAATTTACAATCCAATCAATGGGTGCAGCAGAAACCTTTGAGCGCGACAGCAAATAACCACGTTGTAAAATGAACTTAATCGTCGATGTTTATATATATATATATATATATATATATATATATATATATATATATATATATATATATATATATATATATATATATATATATATATATATACTGTATGTGTGTGTGTAGATATACATATATATATATATATATATATATATATATATATATATATATATATATATATATATATATATATATAAATATACATTTATATATATATATATATATATATATATATATATATATATATATATATATATATATATATATATATATATATATATATATATATATACTCCGTTCTTACAATTCACTATGTGAAGCAGAAACCTTTGAGCGCGACAGCAAAAAACCACGTTGTAAAATGAACTTAATCGTCGATGTTTATATATATATATATATATATATATATATATATATATATATATATATATATATATATATATATATATATATATATACTGTATGTGTGTGTGTAGATATACATATATATATATATATATATATATATATATATATATATATATATATATATATATATAAATATACATTTATATATATATATATATATATATATATATATATATATATATATATATATATATATATATATATATATATATATATATATATATATATATATATATATATATATATATACTCCGTTCTTACAATTCACTATGTGCAATTACTCGATGGAAAATTGCTTTATATGATGACTAAGTATCATTTCTTTATAGAGTGTTTATGTACCCTTACAGTAACGTTATATTTACCAAGCGAACAATAAAATCTCTTAGAAAAAATCTGAAAAGCTTATTTTGTGAAATAACTAAAACTATTAGTCGAGGAAGTAGTATATAGACCATAGGCAGAACTTACACTAACGTATAAAGCACCATTTGGAAAAACTATTAGAAATTC
>OZ012686.1:24786522-24836522 GCA_963942565.1 Maea johnstoni
CCCACACTTGCATCTCAAGTCTTTCTCTCGTTTTACTCATAAGTTACTCACCATAAAGGGAGCTATTCCCCACTACTATGATGGTGCTGTTGACGGTTTGATTGATGGAGATCTGAGGCATCCCGTCATCTGTCGCGCAATGCGGGGTGTTCCAGGAATTGCCGCATGTGAGCCACGGAAGGGTGGAGGTGAAGGATGCGAACAAATAGAAGACTGCGATGGCCACAATTACCGTGTAATAAATCGATATGTAGACGTTGATCAGGAAATAACTAATACCCAGACCTATAAGATATAAAAAAGTAAAGGAAATTATATATATACATGTATATATATATATATATATATATATATATATATATATATATATATATATATATATATATATATATATATATATATATTATATATATATATATATATATATATATATATATATGTATGTATGTATGTATGTATGTATGTATGTATGTATGTATGTATGCATTGTATATATGTGTGTGTGTTCTATTATTCTCGATACTTTTCAAATTAATCAACAATAAATGAAATCGTTACCAAAAGAGTCATTACTGACGATACGTATATGAGTCTATTCGTACATACCTTTGAACAGTGGACAAATCTTCCAGGCTGTTAGCGGACCTAGGCCTGCGTACTGACCGAATGAGAACTCCATGTAGAGTAAGGGTATTCCAACCAAAAACAGCATGATGAAGTATGGAATGAGAAATGCACCTGCAAATAAATGATATTATTAACTATAGAACCCGCAGGGGTTCAGAAGTAGTAACGGTTTAAATGCATTCAACATACAATTTGTATCTCTATTAAGAGCCCGGGGGGGGGGGGGGGGGGGGGTCACACAGGTACAGAGGGGGGCGCATACGCTTGTTATCAAAATTTAAAAATACCCCTAAAGCACTGATTTCTGGCCAAAAAAGCACCCTTATTTTAATAAAAACGCTGACTTTTTCCATTAAATAAACACCCCTTCTTTTATCAAAACACTGACCTTGGATGAACGGGAACACGTGTTTTAACTTTAGATTCTATAATCCTCTGCCTGTTTAGCGGCAGCAAATGGCGGCAGCAAACTCGGAAGCCCAGTCACTTCGGGAGTCACTCGGCGTCAGAGCCGCGTATATTTCGTGGATTGTAAGGGGATTTTCATCCCCCATACTTCGTACCTGGGTACAAAAAAGTACCCTTCTTTTACAAAATCGCGGACATGCGGAGGTCTTAAAAAAGACCCCTTCTTCCGCGAAATACGTAACGCAGGTGCGCCCCCACCCCCTCTGTGCCTGAATGTCCCCCCCCCCGGGATTAAGAGATAATCAACAATAGTCAGCGAGACCTTATACTTCGTAGAAGAGAAGAAGACCCGGGGACGAAGAGTAGTTCTCGATTGCTGCTAACTATCTATCCGTAGCTGATCTGCCAGATACGAAGAAGAGAATTTCAATCCGTAACATTTGGAATCAGAACCTTTGGATAAGCATATTTCCTTGCAATATTGGCTTTTTCGATCGGCTAATGGTTAACGTATTGCTCTTCAACGGCACCGTGTCTCTCGCTGATGTCGAATCCGGCTCGCGGCTTGTCATGAAGTTCCCAATAACTTGGGGTTGGTTAGGTTTTCGACGGGAGGTCCACTTTTCTTCGCCATAGGCCAGTAGCATATCAATGGTTGGTGGCGATACACAGGTAAACGTTAAATCACGGGCCTGTACGTGTAAAGATATGATTTCAAACATTTTTTAAAGTTTTATTTCAAGGTTTATTTCTGTAGAAGAAAATGTATATTTGAAATATGCGGCTTATTATGATGAAAATAATAAGCATACAATACACAGTTTTTGGAATGGCAGGCAGATGTCTCTCTGTACGAGCCGTAACAGAGCCCTAATATAATCATCATCGTACGGCACGTTCTCCATAGGCCCGTACGGTAGGTACGGGCCCATTACAGGCATATCCCATGACCATAACGGGCACTGTAACTTTAAGGCACACATATGCGTCCGAAAACCTCCTCTTGTGTACAGGACTACAGGTAGCCTGGTTCTCAGGCTGTGTTAGGTATAATGCCCCCACCACTATTATGCTATATATACTAAGTGGGTTTGATGTCTCTCTCAAACTATAGATGGAAGCACTGTTTTCATGAGTTGGGGCTTGATAACAGATTCAGACTAGAGCTGAAGTGTGTCCCCTTGAGGATTTATTCAGAACTAATACTGGAGTGAAATCAACTCAAGTCAGATCAGTGAAAGAGCCAGATATCACTAGCAAGTCTAGTGTACAGGCACCATAATCATGACACATGTAATAGCAGATTACTATCACAGATGACGATAGGACATGCATGTCCTTTCTTTCGGCTTATACGATGATCGTTAAAAAATACAATCACTTAGCTCGTAAGGTAAATGTAAATCTATGTTTTTGTGCCTGCATGATGGACTAGGTTCCTTCGAATGCATTTCGGCACTCACCCATGTATGAATATTCGTTTCGTAGTTCCTTTTTGTTTAAGGTTCTTACTTATGTTTCTTTCTTATGTTAAGATCAGCTTTTTGTTTTTGCTCTGTGATCGGCAGCTATGACATATTAATTGTGTATACCGTATGATTTTGTACTATGTCATGTGCAGTCAATAAACATACAATCCGTACAATCACTGCTCCGATAGCAGCATGTAACTTCAATCTTAATCCATGATAGTGAAATATTAAAAGGTCGCTAACATGAACATTTTACTTCTACGGGTGCGTACAAGCGATACTGTTCATGAGCGCGTACAATGATGCTGAACTGCATGTAACACTATCACGGCACGAACAAAAGCCCGCAAATATTACGGCCATGTTGTTCCCACGATGCCCACACAGACAGACATATCTTTAAAATATTGTAAAGCAAAATTTCCCTTGAGCCTGTTATACGATGATCGTAAAAGCTCGTTATGTAAGTAGTACGTCGTACGGAATTATTTATCTAGGTTCTATGCATGCACAAATAACAGGTTTGGCGTGAAAAACGTTTGGCTGCGTGGAAAGAGAACTGAGGGAGGCAGTCCTTTCAATGTGTGTATAATGAAATCGGTGTTAAAATACAACGATTAAGACCGCTGAGTTATGACGTCACCCCCATTTTGTATGGACAAGGCAGTAAGGGCAGTGACCCTGCTCTATTGATCTAAGTTAAATCGTGATAAGCCAGGTATTAGCTATTTCTATTCGTTAAGCACATCGGCGTTCTCTGAAGAATACACTATGTAGCTATTTCTTAAGCCATTTCATAAGTAACTCTGAAAGAAATTAAAGCCGATTTGCATGGCGCTTTATAAATACACACACACACACACACATATATATATATATATATATATATATATATATATATATATATATATATATATATATATATATATATATATATATATATATATATATAAATCTATATTTATCTATCTATATCTATCTATCTATCTATCTATATATATATATATATATATATATATATATATATATATATATATATATATATATATATATATATATATATATATATATATATATATACTAGTATATATATATATATACATACATACATACATACATACATATATATGTATATATATATATATATATATATATATATATATATATATATATATATATATATATATATATATATATATATATATATATATATATAATATATATATATATATGAGTGTATATATAGCGCCCTGCAAATTGCAAATTGGTCGAAAACGCGATATGATGAAAATCAGTGGGTACAGGCCCTTACCCTTGGGTAGGTCAGCAAGTTTTTTCTCGTTAAATGGTGTAGTCAAAAGTGCATTAAGCAAGGCAAGAAAGCCACCAACAACCATTTAAGTGTGTTGAATAACAGTAAGTGCCTTTAACATAATTATGCCTTGAGATCTTTGGTATTGTTCGTATGTATTACAATTTCGAAAAACTGAAATAAAACAGAAATTTACAAAAATATTTGAAAGGGAGTTGTAGTCTTTCGAATATAGTTTATATCGATTATCTGACTAAGACACACATCATCACAATTAATAGACAGTTCATGACTTCCGCATATACAGACAATTGGACGGCTTGTCCATCGACACATGTTTTCAGTTTGTTGAATCACTATGAGTACGAAACTGATGAGCTCTTGATCATAGTCTACAATGAATGAAATCCACATCCAACACCCTCCTCCCCCGGCAATGCACACGTCAACTCGTGCACTAACCGACAGCGATGTCTATACCCTTATAGTTATATTTTTAGCTATTGACTATATGGTATATACACATAGCATCAATATATAAAATGAGCATTTGAGTCGGACTGACGGCTACTCGTGCATCAACTCACCACCGCCATTGCTGTAGCAGAGATATGGAAATCTCCATATGTTTCCCAGTCCCACACAGAACCCTATGCAGGTAAGCATGAATTCCATTTTTGAAGACCATGTAAGTCTCTCGGTTTCCTTGCCGGACGTCTCCATGGTTCAGACGCGTGGTCACCAGTGCTGGCAAGACTACAGGTATAATAAAGTGTAGTGGTTCCTCCACAGAGGAAACGTTGGAGGTAAATGGGGTGTTACTCCCTGTTGATTTATTACGGTGTGTGCTATATTCATGCGGGCTAAGATCTATCGCACAACTTAACCCATTAATGATCACAGCGGCCAAAACGAGCCTGACAATTTTGATGAAATCCTTCAGGCTAAAGCAGATTTGGCAAAGTTTTTAAAGGAGAAATGTTCATCAGAACATTATCAACAACACTCTTTCAAATATTTTGTAGAATTATTCTCAATTCAAAAGTTATTGTCAAAAGTATCATCGACCCAAACGACAATTTCTGGAGGAACTTTTAAGTGTTAATGGTTTAAAAGGCAAAGTGGCTTCACCTCTCGATGACCAATAAGTTCTTTTTATATTCAGTGGAATAGGATCCGTCACAGCTATTGTCTATAGCTTAATGTTGAATCTAAGTATCCCCCAATCTATTTATCAAAACACGAATACATTTATTTCATAATTGCCTCATCGCATACTTGATCTTCATTTCCAGGAAAAAGTAGTGTGGATAGAAAGAAGGTACTAAGCGTAAAGTGATTTTGTAATGGGTACCATCAATACTGATGACATGAGTTTGTAATTATGAATACGCAAACGCATTTCTAAGGCTAAAAGAAATGCGTACCGCATTGCATCATAAAAACCGTATTTTTTTTAGCAACTTATGTAAAGCCAATACACTCATATATACCAAGGTATTCATGGAGCATACCCAAACCATTACGGCCCACCCCCATTTACTAGTAAGAGGGGTTCATACCCACTCCCCACGTGGTTTCCTACAGTTGGCCAGTTGCCAAGAAAGCTTCGATTTGTTGTTGTGTTCTAACGCAATTGCCATCCACCAATCGTAGGCTTCGGAACGTTTGAGGCGTATGACAAACAACAAACGTTTTGGTTCATTGTTTTTACTAAATGTTTACTCGCTGAGCAAATCAAGTCACTGGTTAATACTATACACATCAAGTAGGGTATGAATTCCCTCCTTTGTGTAGTAGTGCGACCCAACGTGCAGTGGATGAGCGATACATTCGAGCCATGCAATATACATGTACGACACAACGCATACCTTTGGAGCCTTTGTTCACCAAGCCTTCAGTTAGCCGACCAACCCCAAGTCACTGGTGACTTTCCCACACGTCTCAATGCTACCATTGCCACCTACCATGTTTGGGGGTACAACGCAGCGAGTAGTTTATTCGAAAACAATAGACCGCTCAACCTTAAGGGCAGCTCCATTACGTTTTAATAAAGACGGTCAGTTAACCAGTGTTCGCAGACTAAAAGCACCTCATCCATCTGACAAGGATCATTAGCGATATTTAGATGCACTACCTCTAGGTTGGAGTCAGTTGATTGCAAAAAATCCTAGCAAAGGTAGACTTCTTGTACTATTGATTGGAAATTAAATAGATAGTCAATATCACCAGGGTTGTGGAGGCTAACGGTACACGTAATTCGCCACGGGCCAAACATAGTAGTGTACTACTACGGCATTAACATTGTAATTGTGCCTTTAAAGTTATGATAGAACGTCAGGTGGAACATGTACTAAAGACTCTAAAGGGTTGTTTGCAGCGATTGAATAATGATTTGTCAGGCAGCAAGCTCTTTAGTTATAAATCCGCGACTCTTACATTGAATTGACTGTGGTGATTTAACTGAACATAAACATACCCCCTCACTCTCTCTCTAACACACAAACAAATACACACATACATTACACACACACACACACACACACACACACACACACACACACAGTCAGTTTAGCAAGGAGTCAGATGTCTTCCTATATGTATTGTACTTCATATTAAGATATTCATATTAAGGACATACATGACTATTCTCTCTAATCACGTATTTCTACGAAACTTCGTAAATGGATTCGTTGGACCAACCTCTCTTCGAAATCACGTGAATTTAAGGAATGAGGTGTTTTATTCTCACCAAAAGGGCGCCCCCTTCAGGATATTTTAGACAAGTCTTCAAAAATCACAGATTTTCGTGCAGTAATTACGGAGAAGTAATACCCTTTTGTCTTGATTTTGCATATTAAAATTGATCAGTAACTTTCCTCCTGCTCTGGTCTCTTTACACAATCCTATGCTCCAGAAAACTTTCCCTGCAGTTCCTAAGGTGACTTCCATTTCCAATATCCTTCTTGCCACCAAATCAAACAGATCTACCACTCATCACCCATTTGGGAGTGTATATTCACTGTTTTATTTGATGGCAGTAGGGATTTTGGCTCTTTAAAATAGCCGGGAAAAAACTGCTACATCAAAGGAATAATTGCGCTAGAATTTAAAATCTGCGCGTGCAGAACGGCTATAGATAGTCGACGCTCAGTCAATAGGGGTCGCTCCTTACGATTGTCGTCTTTGTTCTTAAGCAGGAGGGACTGGCACTGCACACATTTTGTGTACCGCATTCATTCCCACAGGAATTCACTAACGGGCAGGATCGTTATGAAAAAAATAGGTTGCCGTCAAACTTTGGTTTAAATTTATTTCAGGAATTTAGAAGCTTGATACACCTAGCGCTTCACATGCACATTCTGCCATAGGCTGAATCGTGATGGCGAGCATCTACGTGATAGATTGAGCCGAGGGAGGCTGCGGTGTATCCGAGTATAAATCCCAAGGTATATCATATACGCCACAACACTTTTCTAAAGATTGACCTTTGACCTTGAATCATCATATTGTTTGCATATTAGAATGAAATTGTATTAATAAATGTGCTGAACGGCAATACTCAAGACCTGCAGAGTTTATCATCGGTACCCGACTACCACAAGAGCTACAACTTATAGCTTCATTTCATGCCAGTGACAAGCGCCCAACATAACAGTAGCAGTGGCTTGCCACACCATCCTTGCGTGCAAGCTGCTTACTCAAGGTATTTAAGGGCTCCAACTCTCAATGCACCTTAAAGCAGCTTACAGGCAGATTACCTGCACAGTGTCGCAATGGTTGTGAGCTTAACCACAACTGTACATTATTGCTGCGATGCACAAATATCCTGCTCAAACCCACAAATAAAGCCGTTTTCTGTCACGTGGACCACTGACAGGTTTAGCGCTAAGTTGACTCTATTCCACAAAGCTGTTACCCATGGGTATAGGACAGGAAGGCAGTCAGCCATGGTACAAGTTACACACACACACACACATACACACATATATATATATATATATATATATATATATATATATATATATATATATATATATATATATATAATGGGTAACAACGTGGGTGTACCCCACCATTAGTGGATACTTGGTATAAGTATAAAAATAACGGTAGACCATGGTTATTAATGGTAGGACCAATTGTAAGGTGAGTAGTACCATAATACTGTCGATTTTTTTCTGACAAAGTGATGAGCAGGGAGGGCAATATTAAATGAGCCGCCCCATGTAATTCATATCATATATTAGATATATATTTTTGTGTCCTGTATGCATTCTTTTGCATCAATTTTTGATACTTGCTAGCAAATGCATGATATTAGCATCGCATTTTTATATTATATTTCGGATACCATTGGTTGTTATATCCATTGATTCCATAATGGATGCGACATTCATAGAGGGATGTCACATCGGATGATGTATTAATTTAGTATGTGTATATTCTCCTATATTTGAAGCATAAATCTTGATGCTATTTATGCTCACGGCTTTGCGGGACTATCAGCAAAGTTGGTGGTATTCCTGGTGAATGGTTGGCCAATGAATATCAAATGCGCCCATAATTTGTGATGCATAAGTATAATCTCGTGTCAAATATCAATCGAATTAAATGTTTGATAGATATTTTAAGCATAGTTTAATTAAATATGGGGATATTAGTCAAACAGATTTAATATTTGTACCATTGGGATCTAAGATGAAAGATGAAATTGCTTTCACCAAAATCGTTGACCTGTGCATTTCCGTATTCAATGTATCTGCATCAGGAGTGGGTACATTTGAAATGGCATTATCAGTACGCTGCTATGGAGCAGTTGCGAGATTATTTTCTAAAATATTGACACATAAAATTGTGACTTCACAAAACGTGGCAGTTGGTGTATCTACCACTTAAATGTCGGAGTTGTCCTTCTTCTCACCTTTGTATTTTAGGTTTGAAGTGACCTAATATAATCATACTGTTATTATCCTTTGGAGTGCGACCAGTTGCTAGGTGCTGAAACCAGACATCAACGTTTGGTATATTACGTTTGAGACTGGTTAGATGAATTGATGTTTATCCATTTTTGGGAAAACAAATCTGCATACATTGAGTAGTGGTGGTGGGGTCCGTATTGGATCTGCCCTTTTGAGACATGGTAGCCCGAGTATGTGGCATCCTGTCGCCAATGGTATGTTGTTGCATTGGTTCATCCGATCCATCAAGATCTGGCTCCATTAGTCCGGCAGCCAAAACCCATTTTGGTGGTGAACCTGTTTTTGTCAGGTATAGTTTTTTTTATGATTGATTATAAGAGAGTAAGGCATGCCTTTTCAGAAAATGCCGGATGACACCCCAGCATCCTTGAGCATTTTGAGATATTGGCCCCTCTAACCCACCCCCCTGTGAACAAATCAGCATATGTCGCATTTCCAGGCCCCTGTATTTTAAAACCAGAAAGACTTACAAAGCTGATATTTACAAACCCAATAGCAAGTATAGCAAGGACTTCAGGAATAACATTCAAACACATTCTCATTTTTCAAATTGGCTGGGGTCACCCTTGAAAGTAAGCGATTTGTTCAAAAACGGCAAACATTTTAGCGTTTTTACGTATTTTCAGGACCCTTATACCTCAAGATGCAAAAGTCGCACAACCCTCCCGTTCATCAATGAGCAAGAGTTTTATGTATATTTTATTTAGAAATACTACCTGATCTTTCCATTAGTCAAATAGGAGCTTGTGAAAATGGGAAATTATCTCTAATACATGATTATTTAGCATTTTTCGAGATTTTCGGGCCTGTAGATCTCATAAAAATAAGAGATACATGAGTTTATTTCTCAATCAGTAATAACGACTATTTAACAAGGATGCCCTAGCTGATAAATGAGCTGTCTCTTGTGTTCAAAATGTTTAGGTAGGAGCTTTGAAACTTAGCATTTCATTATTTGACAATAATGTAGTAGAGTCAGGCAGTCAAAACCCATTGTGAGGGGGAACCTTGTTTTGTCAGGTATAGCGTATTTATGATTGATTATGATAGAGTAAGGCATGCCTTTTCAGAAAATGCCAGATGACACCCTGGTATCCTTGAGCATTTTGAGATATTGGCCTCTCTAATCCACCCCCCTGTGGACAAAATAAGAACAAATCAGCCTATGTCGCATTTTCAGGGCCATGTATTTTAAAACTGGAAAGACTTACAAAGCTGATATTCACCAATCCAATGGCAAGTATAGCCGGGACTTCACAAATAACATTCAAACACATTCTCATTTTTCAAATGGGCCGGGGTCACCTTTGAAAGTAAGTGATTTATTTAAAATCGGCAAACTTTTTAGCTTTTTTCGTTTTTTCAGGACCCTTATATTTCAGGATGGAAAAGTCGCACAACCCTTTTCGTCATATATGTGCAAGAGTTCTATGTAAGGAGGATACACATCATTTAGAAATGCTACCTGATTTTTCAATTAGTCTAATATAAGCTTGTAAAAGTAGGAAATTACCTCAAATACATGATATTTGGCATTTTTCCTGATTTACGGGCCTGTGGATCTCATAAAAATAAGAGGTACATGAGGTTATTTCTCAATCAGTAATAAAGACATATTTCAACAAGATGCTCTAGCTGATAAATGCTCTTGTGTTCACAATGTTTAGGTAGGAGACATTGTATTTCATTATTTTACAAAAAAACAAACAGATTTTTTCGACATTCTTTCTAATTCATCGAACCTTCGTTTCTCAAAAATCAAATTATATACAATGCTGGAATGTTTCACATAATTATAAGAATATATAGCAAGGATATAGGGTATCATACTCTTTCCCACAGATTATCCAGGTGGGCAAGTAACATAGAATTAGGAATTTTATTGAGGCCCCTTTTATTGTCACATTCAAGAGAAGTTGTCTACACCTTTGTACATCAATTTCTGATTAACAACAAGCTTTTTACCAATGAGCCAGGGATTTTAGTCATTTTTCAGGGTTTATTTTGCATACTTTTGAAATGGCCAAATTATCCACCAGAAGCGTAACGGTTGAAAAAATGATATAAAACTAGAAAGAAAACTCTATATTTCCCCTATTTTTCTAGGAAGAGCAGTGTGGCCCAAAACGTGATTTTTCAAGCCATATCTTATGCTCAATGGAATACTGAAATTCTGATCACTTCCATTTTGACCCCAAAATCCCATTATACTTAACTCACGTTCTTTTCATAGTTCCCATGCAATAAAGAGATGCAAAGGGTGTTAAGGCTTATTATTTATAAAAGGCCATTTAAATTTTGGTGGTGCCTAGTTTGCCGAACTCTTTCAGGTTTCACCAACTCTTATGCATATTTTTCACCTCCTATTTATATAGAGATTTATATATGCTTATATTAAGAAATAACCTCATGTACATGTACCTCTTATCTTTATGAGATCCACAAGCCCGTAAATCAGGGAAAATGCCAAATATCATGTATTTGAGATAATTTCCTACTTTTACAAGCTCATATTAGACTAATTGAAAAATCAGGTAGTATTTCTAAATGATTTGTATCCTCCTTACATATAACTCTTGCACATATACGACTTTTCCATCTTGAGGTATAAGGGTCCTGAAAAAAACAAAAAAAGCTAAAAAGTTTGCCAATTTTAGACAAATTGCTTACTTTCAAAGGTGACCCCGGCCCATTTGAAAAATGAGAATGTGTTTGAATGTTATTTGTGAAGTCCCGGCTATACTTGCTATTGGATTGGTGAATATCAGCTTTGTAAGTCTTTTCAGTTTTAAAATACAGGGCCCTGAAAATACGACATAGGCTGATTTGTTCTTATTTTGTCCACAGGGGATGGGTTAGAGAGGCCAATATCTCAAAATGCTCAAGGATGCCAGGGTGTCATCTGGCATTTTCTGAAAAGGCATGCCTTACTCTATTATAATCAACCTGACAAAACAAGGTTCCCCCTCACAATGGGTTTTGGCTGCCTGACTATACTACATTATTGTCAAATAATGAAATGCTGAGTTTCCAAGCTCCTACCTAAACATTGTGAACACAAGAGACAGCTCATTTATCAACTAGGACATCCTTGTTGAATAGTCTTTATTGCTTAATTGAGAAATAACTTCATGTACCTCTTATTTTTATGAGATCCATACACCCGAAAATCTCGAAAAATGCTAAATGCTCATCTATTTGAAATAATTTCCTCCTTTCACAAGCTCATATTTGACTAATGGAAAAATCAGGTAGTATTTCTAAATAATCTACATCCTCCCTACATGAAACTCTTGCTCATTGATGAATGAAAGGGTTGCGCGAATTTTCCATCTTGAGGTATAAGGGTCCTGAAAATACGTAAAAACGCTAAAATGTTTGCCGTTTTTGAACAAATCGCTTACTTTCAAGGGTGACCCCAGCCCATTTGAAAAATGAGAATGTGTTTGAATGTTATTCCTGTAATCCTTGCTATACTTGCTATTGGGTTGGTAAATATCAGCTTTGTAAGTCTTTCTGGTTTTAAAATACAGGGGCCTGGAAATGCGACATATGCTGATTTGTTCACAGGGGGGTGGGTTAGAGGGGCCAATATCTCAAAATGCTCAAGGATGCTGGGGTGTCATCCGGCATTTTCTGAAAAGGCATGCCTTACTCTCTTATAATCAATCATAAAAAAAACTATACCTGACAAAAACTGGTTCACCCCCAAAATGGGTTTTGGCTGCCGGACTACATGGGTTCTCCGAAGTGATGTTCCACATGTTCAGACATTAGATAAGATAGAAATGTATGTACGTGGGAATGTCCTACAATGCGACCAGTTAGGAGCATCCTTAACATCAGCCTATATATATATATATATATATATATATATATATATATATATATATATATATATATATATATATATATATATATATATATATATATATATATATATATACATATATATATATATATATATATATACATATATATATACATATATATATATATATATATATATATATATATATATATATATATATATATATATATATATATATATATATACATATATATATATATATATATATAAATATATATATATATATATATATATGTATATATACACACACACACACATATATATGTATACATATATATATATATATATATATATATATATATATATATATATATATATATATATATATATATATATATATATATATACATATATATATATATATATATATATATATATATATATATATATATATATATATATATATATATATACATACATACATACATACATATATGTGTGTCTATACGTAATGCATTACTCATTATCATCTGCTCTCTTGTGATCTTTGATGCTGATTGGTCAATAGGTGTAACACCTATAGCCGTTTTCACTTTGCAGAACTAATATCGAACCTCTATATCCAATATTACCTCTTGGCGCACCAGCATAATTGGTATCATCACTTGGCCAGCAATTGTTTGGCCACTACTAATATTAGTGGTTAAATAGGGCATATAGGGGTCTGGTTAACTGAAAAATTCAAAAATGCTCCTAAAAGTCCTTCATTGATGTCTGCAATTCTGATGGAAGGCGAATTATATTTGTTCAACGTGTTATTTAGTCTTTACACGATAAAAAGATATTTAAAAATTACATGTATTTCTAACCATGAAAGAACAGATGACAACGTCGTTACACCCTGTTTGAAAGTGCAGTCCGGCTTGAAATCAACCTTCATTCGTCCGTATCATTCGCACTACCAAACTCTTCAGTTGTAAAATTTGTTTATATCTTTCATCCCGTTAAAATGTTGCATTCACCCCTTAATATGTTGTTATTCTTAATTTTTTAATAAATTACTGATACTTTTTTGTCTAATTATGATGTTAGATTACAAATATATATTATATAGCCTAACATCCTTTCTGTTTTATGCACGACTAGCTATTTTCTCGAGATATCTATTTACCCTTTATTTGAAAGTTTCATAAACCAATTAGTCTGTATAGTGTATTACCATTGAACCGCCAAGGTGCGGATTTTTCGTCACTTTTTCAGCGGCTAATTTGTGACTAGCCAGTTGTAACTGATGGAGGAGCTTGGAGTACCCGTCAAAAACCACTGCCTAACACCAAGTCACTGGCAATTTCCTCACGTGCCCGGGCCCCGATTTGAAACCAGGAAGTGGTAAGAGACAGCTAGCAGTCAGTGGCAAAAGCTTGGTATTAATTTACAGATTTGTATTCCAATTCAGTATTTTTTCAATATTATCATATTATCATCAAGAGCGTCATTTGATATACATATTACGGCTTACAACCCAGATCTGTTTATGTCGGGATTCAACTTGTTATAGAATCATGAAGGGATGCCTCTGGTATCATACACACTATTCGGTTTAATTGTAGTCGATATTGATTTTATAGAACAAATAAATCAGACCAAAAGGGATGATGTATCCTATTTAGCAATCAATCTGTGATGTACCAAAGTAGCAGACTGAATTTATTCTCCGATCAGCTTTTTACTAGATTCCTCTTCAGTTAATACAATTATTTTGTTTCCAAGACCCCCTGTCACGAGGACAGTATGTATTCTCAGTTCTAGATCAATTGAATTATGGTTACTTCTTGAAGGTAATTTTGTGGCTTTAGGGCACAAGATATGATTTATATTCTTCTGAAATAAGGAAGTAATCAAGTGCGATCGTGGGTATAGAAGTTCAGTACCCCATTTGTACTTTTGGGGTTTTGTTATTTTTAAACATTAATCAGATCTTTTTCCATGATTTTGAGGATATCGAAAAATAGATTTTAGAAGTAGAAATATAACAAAGGAGAACTAAAATTACATAAAATAAACACTTTGAAACTGGGTTGGGTCAAAAGATTCTTAAAGAGCTCTAGTGATAAGACAATTCTCCCAATATATTTTGGACTTGACGGCTTTTTAAAATATAGTCCTGATTCCGTAAACAGGATTGAAGAAATGACTGACAACACTTTGAAAGCTACAAAGTACCAGAAAAAAAGCAACTTTGGAATGCTATCTCTGGTACAACCCCACCTTCAGTTTAAAGAGGGGCTGGCTAGAGAAGGGGATAGTCGTAATTTAAGATCTAATTGACCATCTAAAAATCCCTTAAGCAAAACTGTAAAAACCAAAAAGTTCCTAGAGTGGAGGGATGTCCCAGACCATGCCATTCCCTCACCGAAATCACTTTTCTAAATATAATCTTGTCAATAAACAACACGGGGGTATCAAACTTGTATACAACACTAATGCGACAAGGAAATCTAATCTAAGAAGAGATTAACTCGAAATAGAGTTAATGTTCTCGTTTATTCACTTTACACCACACTAGATATAGAGGAATTTGTAATTTAGACTTTTCGGTAGAACTATTTGGATCTGAAAACTACAAAAACGCAGTTAGAAACAAATCCTGTTGTGCTAAAATATGGTCGAATTCCCAACGTTATAATCCTAAAGGTCAAGAAACCATTTACAACTCTTTCAAAAGAGAAACTCTACCATTACTAATTCATATTCAAAACGAGGTTAAAAACTAATATTACCTTGAATAATATTTTCACTACACAAACAGGAAAAGACAAAAATCTGACAAGAAATGGCATAGGGTAAAGGTTTATTTAAACGATGCATAGTAAAATAATTTGTTATGCAATTTCCATACAAACTATACCATAATTTGATAGAAAACTACATTACTGTATACAGTACTTGTATTTTCTTTATTACCTTACTTTTATCTACAACATTCCAATGTAAGTAAAATTGACACTGTAACACATCTCAATTTATCTGTGTACTACTGACACACATTTGAATACACCATAAGTTCTAAAAATGATTTGTGTATTTCCGGATTGGCTTTGATATTCCTTATGTGTTTATATTTGTAAGTATTTGATTAATTCAAAGCAACTTACGAGTTACCCATCTATATTTTGTTAATATTACGAAAAGAATAAAGCTTTATCCTTAGGGATCTGAAGAATTGTGGGTCATCATTGTAAGAGGCATAGTTGTGTACTTAAGTAAAGTGAATACTTTTGGGGACTTCAAGGTTAACGACAATTTAGTGGCCATCAAGGTCATAATTGTAGACATCAGGAATATATACTTGAAGGAGTTGATAATAACAACACACGCCCAAGCAATGTTCAATGTTTTTTACCACCGATTAGAATTGTGGCGTTCCACTTGTTTCTCAGAGTGCTGAATTCCTTTTGTATCAAATAAGTTTCTTGTAGGTAGAATATCTCCATCCAAATCTCTTTCTAAGTTAAAAATATCCTGACGTCTAGCAATTTGTCAAGTACCTTTATACATTGATGAAGTAAATACTTAACCTATCTTCCATGTACAAAATAAATACTTTCTACACCATGGGAGGCAAGGGTGCCTTTAGAGGAGTCCAGGTTCAAGCATGTCAATTCTTATAATAGCACACAAATAAGTAGTTGGGCATAGAACAAACATTTGAAGGAAAGACAAAACAAGTAAGTGAAAATACATGTAAACCAATGGTGTCTGTGTTTAACTGACTCATTGCTGCAAAGTATTGCAGAACATGATGAAGGATCTGCAAAACTACAACT
Source organism: Maea johnstoni (assembly GCA_963942565.1). Lineage (NCBI taxonomy): Eukaryota > Metazoa > Annelida > Polychaeta > Spionida > Magelonidae > Maea > Maea johnstoni. The sequence continues at coordinate 24,802,962 of OZ012686.1, forward strand.
TATTAACCCTTCCAATGCTGAGGCTACTTTTGTCCAAAGCACAAGGACGCGAAGATTTTTGAAAATCATCTCAACCCTGTCATGTTGGTATTCATTGGAAAGCTCTCACTGGGTACTGTCAGATGAGTACCAATATGCCAGGGTTTCAGTCATTTCTCAGATTTTTTGCATTCTTTTGTATTGGCCAAATTAGCCACCAGTAGCGTAAGGGTTAAGCATTTGGAGAGTCAGAGTGATGTACAATGTATTAATTAAATGGAAACTTAGCTAATTATAATATCTATCTACCCAGATACAATGAAACCAACACGATGCCCAACATCACCTTTCTACTTTGAATTCTGAACCAGTAACGACTTAAGACTATAATTAATGTCTTATTTTGAGAGATAGGTAAAGATGACTGTTCACTAATAGGATAAATTTAAACCTATTCCAGAACCTACTAATGACCCTGATCCTACAGTGCCGGCATTTAATTCCTGCACTAAATGCGTGGGCAGCCCGGGCATAATACACGACCGGACGTCCGATTGCCAGCCAATTTCCTAAGCATGGGTGAAAGCACACGTCCCAGACCTAACAACTGAACGTTGCTTTTATTCGCAAACTACATGGGTCGTTGATGTGCTTGGCTTCTGTTTTTGACATGTTATCCAGGCGTGTTTTTACAACCAGTCATTAACGGATGTCCAGTCGACTGGTGCAGAAATTAAATGTCTGTACTGTACCAAAGCACACTTTAAGGGTGATTCATTATATCGTCTGCCACTGACCCCAGTGACTAATATAAATATCTACCCTTATCACCAACTCCACTCTAACTCTAGCAACTGATTGGTCAGATTCTTTGTTGCACTGAACTGCATTGGACTTTACCATTGCTTTAAACAATTGTCAATGTTAAGAGGCCAATGTTAATCCTTTTTTGGGATCGCAACAATGCTGTTCACAAGGTTCATTGTTAGGACATCAACATTACCACTGTTACCACTGACTGCTAGCTGTCTCTTACCACTGCCCAGGTTCGAACCCCGGCTGGAATATGTGGGAAAGTTGCCAGTGACTTGAGGTGAAGCGGTGACGGAGAATCTAACTTTCAAATTCCTTTATATATAGTGCTGTGTAAATTGAATGGATGAGAAATTTCAAGCCATCAAGTCTGTCTCCATAATTTTTTCTTCATCCTTTCCCTCCTCCTTCACTCTGTTTCTACTATGCTTATCACCAAGTGTTGACGTGGTGCTTGTGATCCAACGCTATATAAACGTAAACAAAATAAGAGATAACCTTAAGTATATACATATTTATCTACCTATCTATCTACCTACCTACCTACCTACCTAAATACATACACACACGTATATATATATATATATATATATATATATATATATATATATATATATATATATATATATATATACATATATATATATATATATATATATATATATATATATATATATATATATATATATATATATATATATATATATATATATATACATATTATAGAAAGGTATTGCGGTTCATTAGGGAAAGACATATATTGACATACTTTCTAAGGAACTCTGGGGTTGAACAATAACCCAGTTTCTCTCAACATAATCAGGGTATATACACACCTGCACGAATGATCCGTCATACTGTAGAAGCTTGTAAACCATGAAGCATGGTATTGGCACGAGTGTTGAGGAAGCCAATAGCCAGCCAAGTATGTTGCTCCAATCGGGGTATACATATTCGCCATACTTCAGGCCTGAGGCTTTAGACATCATAAATGCTGTAACGAACTGCAACGAATCATACATAAACATGTCAAAAACAAGCAAAATGTTTTTGAACATAAACCAATTCATTTCTTAAGTGTACGCATGGTATAATGCTTTTGGTAATATCTTAAGGTGCTTCAGTACAGCATAAGCGGCGCCACTGGTCTCTACAAGCGGCTGCAGATGGTCTGACTAGTCCAAACCGCAGACACCCCAATCTTAAGCAAGGGCGCGTTTTTTCAACCTTGACCACATTCATGCCTGTGATCCCAAACATTTACCTGGTTAATTAAGGCATTCTCCGGTGTTCTGCGTTATTTCAAAATTAGCCAAAAGTGAACTGTTGGTCGAAAACCAATTGAAAATCAATGAACGTCTCCTTTGCAAGCCCTATTAATGCACGACTGAAATTAAGTTTATTTTGGTCACAGGCAATTTCAATATTAATTTCTATATAAATATATGTATATTTTCTTTGTATCCAAATAAATTTCAGCAAAGGAATTTTGAGTGGTTGGAAAGGAAATACTACAGAAACTGTCTGCTATGTGCGCATGATAGACAGACACGCCACTAGCAATCAATAACTACCATTCTCCGCTCTACAAGAATCAACCCTTGGTTTACTGCATAAAAACGAGGTCCAGTGATTTGTCGTAATACCGCTAGATGGCAGTACAAATTTAATTTACGAGGATGCCGTTTTGCGAATTTCAGATAAACAACAACTCGAAATTCTAGTTTTACTGGCGTTATATGTATCTTGTTTTACTGCGCACAGGCATACCGCAATCGTAATTAATGAGACAGTTGCTAGCTTGAGTGTGGGACCATGAAACACGTCCAGCGACAATGCAAATGGCGACCGAGTGAGTATTTTGGTGCACCTGATCAGTTCAGGCATAAACTGTATGGAGATGGCAGCATGATATGAGTTTATTTTGCGGTATGCCTGTGGGTATGGTTACAAACAAACCCATATTGGACTTCAAAAACCTTACTGTTGCATAATTTGGTCGTCAAATCTAAACGTCTGGATGTTGTAATTTTCCCTTTATTTTGATCAATATTTTCGTTTGTTTTGCACTATCCAGCAGTTCAATGTTATGGTTTTCATGCAGGTTGGGTGTCTTCGTGCTCTGCACCTATGCATTATATAGACCCTCGGATATGATGGGCATACAGCCTGATACAGGCTGTATTCTAGGGAGGTCGGTTAACACTCTTTAAGCCCCTACTGAAGCACCTTAAATAAAAAGGAAACGTTTTGGAAATAGGCTACTCTTGCTTAGTAATACATTAGGACACACACAGACACACACACTATATATATATATATATATATATATATATATATATATATATATATATATATATATATATATAAATATATATATATATATATATATATATATATATATATATATATATATATATATATATATATATATATATATATATATATACTAGAGAAAGAACCCGTCCTGCAGACGGTGATCACAAAATATCTTTTAATGGCAAAATCTCGTCGCACCCAGATATACCTGCGACCACACATTTAGGGCTACCTAGCCTATGTATAAATAATGTAATGTAATATATATATATATATATATATATATATTTATATATATATATATATATATATATATATATATATATATATATATATATATATATATGTATATATATATATATATATATGTATATATATATATATATATATATATATATATATATATATATATATATATGTCCTTTTTCTCATTATTGTATAACTTGATTGGTTGTGCTCAAATTTTCGTATAGAATATACATATGTAGATCAGATAATCAAAGGGAGACGTACTGCAATGATGAGAGGTGAAACCCCTAGCCAGCAAATCCTCCATGGCCATGCTGGCACTTTCCCAAGCATCTCCTTGATATTGTTGCAGAATTTCTTGTGACCTTAAAGAACAAAAAATTAGTTCTTACTACAAATTGACCTAGAATATCTGTATTTGTCCTAAATTGTTAATTTCTCCCCCACTGCAATAATATAATAGTAAGGCATTTACAGAATGACATTCTGTAAATGAACTCACGAACTGTTCCTGCATGGTATCTGGTGTGAACTATAGACTCCCTGGATGCACAAAGAGATAATACATAGGGCATACCAAAAGAAAGGATCCCTGAAAATTTGAAAGGATTTCATTGAACGTTTTTAAGATAATTTGCAGACAATCTAGTCAGGGCCATCAAGCAATTTTTAACTTTATACCGTGGTTGTCTGCCTTCCACCAATTACAGGCTTCGAAAAGTGTGTGGTATTTGACATAACCCACACTTTACTGGCCTTTGATCTCTAAGCTGGCCAAACCACAAAGGGGTTACCCAGGGTTCCTGGTTAAATGGTATATGTATGCGTTAGCACAACACAAAGGGTAGGTAGATGTGTCTTTGTTACTCACCTATAAGTACTCTTCCCTACAGGTTTTGTAGTTTCACATACACAAAGAAATACCTTTTACGCATCATAAGACAACAGGATTCCTTACAACAGATATATGATTGAACAATTATATTTCAGAAATAATGTACATCGGGATGGTTTACTGAACCTATTCATGCCGGAACGTCTCTTTGACAAGTGTCCTCTGGACTATGGAAGTAATCGCAATAATTCACTCTGTAACATACGTGTCAATGGCAAGATGTTCACACCACCAAGATGTCATTTGATAACTCGCAGAAGATATATCTAAACGCATACTATTTCACTGTATTTGATGTTTTGTTAGTCACTCAGGTTATTTTTTGATACATTTTTAATATGGATACTTTCCTTCACCTTTGTTTTGATATTCTTTAAATGCAAAAAGGCAATTTCACACATACATACATACATACTTAAATACATTCATACATACATACATAAAGACCTACATACAAAAAACTTCGATGTTTTTTTTATTCTAGTTCCTATTCAAAAGCATCCATTCGAGTCCTTACCATAAACGTAATTGATGACAACACACTCCACGATTCCTACTACAAGCACCCCAAGCCCCACACTGTACCAATCCATAAGATTGATGGCATACATCCCACCCTGAAAATGCAAGAATATACATAATATAGAGTAGAACCTGTGTATGGTTGTGGCTTCACGATATGCAAATAACACAAAATGGTCGTCCACATTGACTTATAACATAATTGTTGCGGACAGAACATTATTCCAGTTCTCTAAGGTTGTTGTATTGTGCTGCCATCTGTAGGGCTGAAGTCTAGTTTTTTTAAAGAACTTTTGATAACCCAGAGTTCGTTTATATTCTTTAAACTCTGAAGTCTAGTTGTTTTAGTTTCTGCCACTTACAATAGAGGGCAGCAGTGTTGTTGGATTGCACATGGCTACCACGTCCATGAATCTTGGAGCGTCATCATTTGAATTGCAGCTGGGATGGCTGTAAGCCATTGAACCTACCTGTCGCCTGTCACTCACTGGTCACAGTCACCTGTCACCCACTGGTCACATTCACCAGTCACAAAAAGTTCCTTGCTGTTGCCACACACCACCAATAAAATTGGTGGTGCAAACAATAGAACAGAATTGTTGTCGTCAATCATCAAATGTTGCCCAGTCCATAACCATGTCACCTGCCACAATAATCATTTTTCAAAATCTGCAAACAGTTTTTGTAGATTTCTTTCTTTATTGCCACTAAAGATCTCTCATTTTTTTCATTGAAATAGTCGCCATATAGAGTTAAAATTAAGCGAACTCAGGTGGTTATTATCATGATTAGAGAAGATGCATTTGATTTGTTATTTCTTGAATCTTACTTTTAAAGAGAAAAAAAAATGCTTTTGACATATCTGATAATTTCACAAAAATCGTACAGTTTTGAAATGTAACAACGGCCAAACAAGTTAATAAACACACAAAGAATGTCTGTTATGTAGGAGCATGTTTACAAGTGAAAGTAACATAATGCGGCATGTACATAAGAACCCAAATTAAAATGATGGCACAATTCACTTGAACATTGCAAATATTTATAAATATACTTATGACATATACCGTATTCGAGTGTATTATAAGTCATGATGTTGGCCATGCGTGGATGATAGATCGGGGACAAAGTAGCTCAGTTGGTTAGGTGTCGGACTAGTAATCATCAGAGGCGCTGCTTTTAAAATGACTCATCGTCCCTAATTTAAGTATGGACATTACTGCTGATAACACTGTGAAATAGCTGAGGAATTCTTCCAAAGCTAAAGGCCAGTACGCGCATATCATTGTTTGCACTCTTTAATATCACTCTGATCATATCGTGTTAGACGACTCATGAAAAAATGAATACATACCGACGTTGTAAAAATTAATCCCAATAGGAAGAAAGTGCCACAAAGTCCAAGGCCTACAAAGTGTCTCCTATGTTGCAAATATTCGGGAAATTCATCCACGAGCATGGTGCTTAAACATTCAACATGCATCATCTAAAATATGAAAAACGTAAATTTACGTTCATTCCATTCCAAAATCACATTTGCAATTTACAGCAAAAACAAAGAAAATAAATTTCTAAGCTCTGCTCTTTTTATGTCAGGAATTACTTCTGAATAAATATTATAATAATGCCGTAGAAATCATATTCGTAAATTTCACCTAATCATCAAATTTTTTCTCTCTCTATATCTATTTATCTTTCGATCTATCTATCTATCTATCTATCTATCTATCTATCTATCTATCTATCTATCTATCTATCTATCTATATATATATATATATATATATATATATATATAATATATATAATATATATATATATATATATGTGTGTGTGTGTATATATATAGTATATATATAAAGTACATATATATATATATATATATATATATATATATATATATATATATATATAATATATTTATATACTAGTATATATATATATATATATATATATATATATATATATATATATATATATATATATATATATATATATATATATATATATATATATATATATATATATACATATTGTCTGGCCTGCTCTATCTCAGAACTTGTTCTTACCACGCTGTCCGCTCCAACGAGGAAGAGCATGAAGAAGAAGAGTGCTGACCAGAGGGGTGATATTGGCATTGCGGCCAAGGCACGTGGGTAGACTACAAATGCCAATGTGGGGCCTGTAAGGGGAATCGAGAAAGATGAACACATATTCCAGGTTATTTATGATAGAAATTTGACAAAATGTGACTGAAAGCATTTCAAAGTTCGGCAAGACCATTTGCATCTAACATACACACAGTGTAGTTAATTATCAACATGTCCGCAAATGTGTCGGGTTACGTGTATGTCCTAGTGTTCGATGGGTTAAGACACGCGTTCTACTTTATAATAAGGAGAGTGCAGGTAGTAATATCTTTAATCACCATATCAGATAATATGAAAGGCACATCCATATTTCAGAATAAATCAATACCAACAAAAAACACAAAAGGGAGAATAACAAATTAAACAGATTAAAGAAGAACAAAGAACTGTAAAGTTCTTCCGTGTGACTATGCACTTTTCTAAGCGTCACACTCTAATGCGTGAATGTCTTTGATCATATCTACCATAATTCCTTCATATTCGGGGCATTGCATCAGGGTGTGGTGCACAGTCTCCACAGCATAGAGGTCATACTGGAAGCCTACTCTATTAAGTAAGCACTTTGAGATGTACATCGTCACCCTTCAACCTGCTAGAAAGTGCCAGCAATTTCAACATATACTCACATATTTTAATCTCATCCAGTTATATATCACTCAGGTGCCACCAGCTTATGTAGATAGTGCTTGAAAATAATTTGTCTCATGACATCATTTACTTTGTTTGATTCCCCAAAACAATCCTCTAACTTCCAGGCTCACACACAAATAAATGTTGTCCGGGTCTTTTTGCTCATTATAGGGGTACCATGTGCCCCTATATGTGCCGCCTACAATGACCTTTACTACACCCAGGAGGCCAAACGTCTGAAAACTATCAAGTATAGTATGTATAGGGCTTTTTAGACAGGGGTAACTTTTGTTTCTACGTCATCCTACAGGTGAGCTACGGATGCCGCTTATTCTACAGCACAAGTTGGATTGCTCTAATGACACTAAACGTTCGTTAATAAACATTGTATACTTTGCAAGAGGAAGCAATACTAGTATACTAGTATTACATTATATCATGGTCATCAACGTAATTATGAACATTAAATGTATGGCAGTTTCTTTGGGCCATTTTACTTATTTATGTGTTGCTGTGTATACAGTTTAGCATAGGCAGGTAGCTATACATCACCCACCTGAAGTAACAACGTTCTCCATATCTTCGCCAAGTTGGTTGGCCATGAATCCAAGCATGGGAAAAACAGCAAAACCTGCGTAGAAACTAGTCAGGCAATTAACCAAGCCAGTTATGACAGCGTCTCTGAAAATGTAAAAACAAAACAGAATTAGGGCATCTTTCTTATCTTTTGTTGTTTTGATCGATCATGATGTGTACAGTTTTCATTTTCTTTTTTCTTCTACAATCTTCTAGTAAGAAAACACACATGGCATACAATAAAGGACGTAAAGCTTGTATGCTTCGATCAATCTGTTTTAGTTGACAGACCCTCGATGTCCATACATTGCACACGCACATATAGATACATACACACATACATGCAGGGTCGGAGAGAGAATATATGATTACATATGTCCCACAGCTGATTGAAAACAAAAAATCAACATATTGCCCTGCGAGCAGGTTCATTCATGTTACCAGAAAACTGAAAGACCAGTCCCTATTCTAAATGCTTCAATGATCAATATGCTCGACCAATGACTCCAGATGTAGACCTGTTTCTTTCTGTGATAAATGAAGTGTGACCATTCAATATAGATTTAGAAGGGGTCCAAAAGTGGCTAGACATAGTGTACAGATTAGCATGTTCATTGCATATAAAGTCATGTGCATGAGAAATTCTCAATTTATATTGAAGAGTTTCAGGAGTATACAGATTTGGAATTCTAATGTTGAAACCATATTTTCATGACAAAAAGACTTTTAACTTTTGAAAATCTTTTGTATGTTTAATTGTATGTCAATATAGTGATACATAGTGTTGATTTCAGAGAAATAGCAGACAACAATGATTGAGTGCAGGGTATAAATTTACTTTTATGAAATTATGTTTTACTATCTGTTTGTGCACAATCAAAATGGAATCGGAATGTATATCATATTACTGGCAGTTTCCTCTGGAACTGTTAACAGTGCCCAAACAAAAAAAAGAGAGAGGATTCTCATACAGGGAGGAACAGCTGCTCCTCATATGTTCAACAGTTGAGCAGCATGTATATAAGCATTGTCACTATTCACCATTATAGTTTCCTCTGTAATTATTAACAGTACATATAAATAGTGTCACTATTCTTCATTGAAATAAAGTGTTAATCTATAACATTTGTATTCAGATTGTTGTCTTCCTGTTACGATGGAGGTATTTCTCTAAATGATAATGATTATAAGTGTTTTGCATATGAAATAAATGTGGGATAGTGCTTGTCTTGAGAGCATTGTAAATTACCTTTCTTGCTCATACATATGATGAAGTGTGGCAATGGAACCTTTTTCTAAGTCATGTTTTCCTGTTACAAAAGGAGTAGGTTTCGAAACCCAGTGTAATTACCCAGTCTTCAATAGAGTCCCAAAGTTCGGCAATATTTGCGCAATTTAAGAGCATATGTTCGACGCTATCTGTGGAGATGTTACAGAACGTGCATAGGTCTTGACTTTTATGCCCATTTTGCAGACCTTTTCATTTGTATAGAATCTCCGATGTAATGTCCTAAATTGGGTATATTTTAGATAGCAATATTTGAAGGTAACGTGATGAAATTAGGAAGAATGAGCAAGTTCACAAGAGCAGAAATTCAGAATTGCTTTTTTTCCACTTATCACTGACTTCAACCTAAATTTGATTCCCTGTACCATGAACCTTTTGTAAGGATTAGAAACATCTTTGATGTCTATACCGATAATGTACATGCAGTTTTAAAATAATTCCCTGAAGCAGTGATTTAATAGTCTGGAATTTCTCTCCAATTTAAATGTTATTCAAGTACATGCCCCTGCACCCTTGCACAGCACCAAAAGTCCAAAAAGCATCGATACTGGAGACTCCACGTCCTACCCCTAATACTAGCCTCCCACATTTGGACAAATGCCCATCAATCCAAACAGAATCAAAAGCCTTGGCAAAATAAAAAAAGCAGTGCCATGATCCTCCAATGATGTAGCCACAATCTCTCTCAGCGAAAAGACTCGCGTTAAGACGACATAAACCCTTCTTACAGGCACTCTGTAAGCTGAAGACAACACCAGCATCCTTCCAACACCCTTCCAGTCTTTTTCAGACCAGAGTTTTGAAGACTTTATTGAAAACTGAGAGGAGGGTAATCCCCCTATAGCTGTTTGGGTCCAGCAGACTCGCATCTTTCCCTTTATAGAGAGAATCCTGTACACCCTCACTAAAACACTTTGGTATGTACTCTACTTCTCTCACCGTATTAAACATAACTATAAAAAACATACTAAACCAATCTTAGCCGTATTTGCCCTGCCAAGGGATCACTTCTGTCTCTTAAAGCCCCAATTTTAACTACTTAAGTCTTGTCATTATCAATTGCGAACCCAAATATCTTTTCGGAACACTTTAAAATCCTCATTGTAAACACCAAACTTGGTGCAGATGGCTTTCCAGTAACTCTTAAGTAAGATACATGTATGTTGAATGTCTGGCCTATCGATAATGGCCAATGGATAACATTGAATGAATAAACCTTCAGGTGGTGTTGTCCGATAGTTTTCATTTTTCTTTTCAAACCCAAGTATCACTAATTACAAATGGGGAGATGAGTTGAAATGGTCGATTTTTAAAGATTTGAATCTTTTTAAATGTATTACTGACCTTTCTAATTCTCAATGCTATAGATGGTATGTTAAAGACTATGTACTGCTTTGGGATTTGGAAGTTTGATTATCATCACTTCATCTGTCATATTAAGGCTAAATTGTCAAATACTGTATGCTACCCATAGTGTGACATTGAATGAGATAATATTCTGTGGAAAATGAGCTATTACACCACATGTAAGTATGATATTTAGAAGTAAACTAACTACATACTAATTCTTCAGGGACAGCAGCCATTTGGGTCAAAACAAAGATGTACAGCAATAATGGAACCATATCACACAAATTAAAGGCGTTAATACTATAGATAACCAGATCAAGCATTGTTGCATTTACAGATCAAAATTCATCATATACAGAATCACTGTTAATAATAACTCGTCATTCTATGGCATTTTAAGTCCTACTCAAACTTCAACGTGTGCTAAGAAAAAAGCTATGACACGATTACTGATAGATCACATTAGTTGTTCCCTGACTTCTAAGCTCAAGTAAAATGGCCAAATACAGAAGTAGAGACGAGTTTGATAGCGCAGAATCTGGTTTGCAATTAGCAGTAAACTATACACGTTTGACCTCACCTGAAAGTATTGTTGTGGAAGTCATTATAACTGGAGAAACAAAGGAATGTTCCGAAGCTAATGCCAATAGATAGGATTATCTGAACTGCAGCGCTGTACCACACCTAAAATACAGAAAAACACAAATAAAGAAATTTAATACCGAACTTAAAGTACAAACCGTATGCACATCTGATATCAGTCAAATTGAAGTTTTTCATTACCTTACATCGATCAGTCTGAATACTTTATGTAGTATGCTGGTGATCATTTACCGCGTTTTGGTTTGGCCTAACTGGTGAACCTCAGCCAGTTAGCTGTGTTTTGAAGTGACGTATATATATATATATATATATATATATATATATATATATATATATTTATATATATATATATATATATATATATATATATATATATATATATATATATATACATATATATATATATATATATATATATATATATATATATATATATATATGTATATATACATATATATATATATATATATATATATATATATATATATATATATATATATATATATATATATATATATATATACATATTATTTATGAGTGTTATAATTTGATCTATTAATGATATTTGATGGACGAGCGATTTTATTTGTCATTGTAACTTTCATATCATGATAGCATACAACACATGCTGAATAAAGATACATTCTTCCATATGTGTTTAACCATGGACACGCAATTCCCATTAATTTGATGCGTACTCACTTTTGTGTCGGAGAGGTGTTCCCAGCTAGGTGTGAGATAGTACTCTATTCCCATCATTGCACCAGGCAGTGTCAGACCTCTTATCACTAGTACTGTCAGCATCAAGTAGGGAAATGTTGCAGCAAAGTAAACCACCTATTCAATGAAATATATGATATTAGTTTCCAGCTTTAAGTGGACTGTCTAGTGGTCTAAAGTCTTGGCACTGACTGCATGCTGTCCCCTTCTTGCCTAGGTTTGAATCGAGGATTGTGAGATTGTTGCCAGTGACCTAGGCTTATGCGATGCTTTACTTCGGGTATTGCTATTTCTCATTTCATTAGAAACTTAAAGATCGGGTCACTGTGGCAGATACGTGATATTAAAACAAACTTCAACATTTTCTCATTTTACTGGAATGCGAGCATTCTGGGGCATTGTACGCACAGAGGGAGACACTCCCCTAGCATGGTTCAGTTTCTGCCTCGCCCCCTCGCCTGGGGCTAGGCAGGACACAGGTTGGTTTCGAACCCCTTCCCTCTGCTCTGACTTGCTTCCATTACATTGTTTGTTCGGGGCGCGTGCTGCGGTTTTGTATCTTTCTCCGGCAGCCAGGGGGCCTACGTGACTTTGCCCTCCCAGGCACCTTCGGTGCTCGGTCACGCGCGGCTTGGGGGCTTCAGCCAATCGCTGCAGGCCCCGGGGCGCGTGGCGGCCTTGTACGTTTCTCACAGCGGGAAGTCAAGTGCCGCTAATTAGCACACTTTTCGTTACTGTCACGGGGCTCGCACGCTTCGGATTTTCCTCTTGATTTCCACGCGGGTCATACACAAAAATGCCCCGCTCACGGACATACAAATGCACAGCATGCGGCACTTCGCACGAAAGACCAACGGGCAAGCATTGCCCACGGGCCAGAGGGGAGGAACTCGACGTACAACCGAATGCAACCGAGCAGACGGGCGAGTTGGCCAAAGCATTGCAATCGCTAAAAGCACAAATGGACGACATGTCAAAGCAGATGGGCGAGATGCGGCATGAGGCCAGAGAGCCAAGAGCGCGGGGCGAGATGATGGAAGCCGACAACGATGTCCAGGAGGAACGGGAGGAGACAGACATGGCAGCCGAGAATATTCCCTCAGTCCGAGAGCTACGTAGGGACTATCAATTGGGAAGAGAGGTCAACAGGCGCCTTGCAGAGCTCGACTTCGATGACGAATGGGCAGACACACCGAGAAACAGCACAGGCAGAGCAAGAGGTAAGCGTTCGGGCGCCGCCAGAACCGTGCAGGACAAGGTACTGCGAGATATTGACTGGCCACACTTCCATATCTACACCCCCCCGGGGGAAGAACCCATGACATTCGAGAGACTATCCATACCAGAGTTCGTATATGGATATTTGCACATGGTCGACCAGACAGATGCTAAGTTCGACCGCCAAATCATGTGGGACTTCCTTAAGAATTTAATGGAGGATGCAGCGGAATTCCCGTGGGCTAACGTGCTAAACTTCTTTCTCATCGTAGGGTCGCAGATCGAAAACGATCGCCTAAAGTGGTCAGACATGGGGACAATAGGAAAATTGCGCGTTAAACACGCTCAAAAGCACGAATTGGTGGTCAAGAAGGAGCCCTCCCCTGTAGTGACTACAGCAACGCCCACCGAAAAGCTCAGATATTGTGGCCCCTACCAGAGAGGACAATGCGCCGAGAGGGGGGACCACGGGGGCTTGAAACATATGTGTGCCTTCTGTTACAAGACGAAGGCGACTCCTTATCCGCATCCCGAGGCAGATTGCAGACGCAAGGCGGCCGCAGAACAGCCAAAAAACGCCAGAGGGGGGGAGTAAACGGGGCTCCCCCCCAAAGCATCATGGAGAGCTCAGCCACACCGGGGGAGGGGGAGTGGCCCAACAACACGGGGCATCACCTGCAGCAGGACGGTGGGGTAGATCGCGATCCAGCCACGGATATGAGCACATTACAACGTGCTTATCGAGAAAAAAGGCAAGATTGGTGTAACAACGTTGAGGCAGCGAATCGTCCGGTGGAGGGGGTAGTGCGGGTGCCCCACCCACCAGAAGAAGAGGGGCTAAACTGCCACCAGGTCGTCCAGAGTACCAGTGCCGGGGAACGACAACAAACACTCACGCACGAACTCACAGGGGCCATAGCCAACGGTGAACTGCAATCGACAATGGCTAGGGCAGAGAAAACGGGGCAACTGAATGCTCAACACGGATTTAAACGAGGGACTTACACACCTCAAACGGACGGTATCCAGCCAGTATCGGGACCGGACAAGGGTGAGTACGGGGCCGATGAGTTCGGACGATTTCAGCAAACGAACTATGCGGGGAAAACCCTCAATCTGGGCACGATAATGAACACTGCCGAACATTATAAGACAATGTCCGACGTAGACATGGCTGGGGTTAGAAATGCCAATAGGGCACTCAGGTACATATTTGATGTGGTAGCCAGGGACGGTCGTTTTAACCATAAAGGGGCCAGAATACCTCTCCCTAGCGGTATGAACATAAACAACTGGAGGGCGTTGCTTAAAGGTTATGGGGATAGCAATGTCTTACAATATCTGGAGTTCGGTTGGCCCATTGGGATTGACCGCCGGGCCACCCTGTTTTCGGAGGGAAACAATCACACCTCCGCCACCGCCCACCCTCATGATATCACACATTACATAGTCACTGAACTAAGTCACCAGGCCATGTTGGGACCCTTTGCCGGTCCCCCCACCAACAACGCCCATTATAGCCCGCTTATGACTAGACCCAAAAAAGATTCCAAATTCAGGCGGGTTATAATCGATCTTTCATGGCCCAGGGGATTTTCGGTCAACGATGCTATTAGTCGCAAAGAGTACGTGGACGGGCCCCTGACCATCTCCTTGCCCACTCACGATGATATGGAGAGAGCTATTGTCAGAGCGGGCAGGGGCTCGTTCATGTACAAGACAGATTTAGCCCGGGGGTACCGGCAACTCAGGGTAGACCCCATCGATTGGCCCTACCTTTCCTTCAGACACGGCGACAATCATTTTATGGACATTTGTCCGCCCTTCGGGTTGCGCTCCTCGGCCATGGCGATGCAGAGAGTGTCACAAGCAATCGTGCATATCCATGGTCGGAGGGGGTACGTATCTCGAGCCTATATCGATGACTTCGGGGGCGTCGAGAGTACTCAACCCAGGGCACAGAGGGCACTCGGTGCACTCCAGGACATAATGACAACACTGGGGGTGGAGCAGGCAGAACACAAGATCTGCCTGCCATCCCAGACAATGATATGGCTGGGCATATTTTTCGATACGCTAGCCATGTCAATGGAGATCCCCAAGGAAAAGTTACGGGAGATCATGCTCTGTCTGAGGGAATGGGACTGCAAACTCAGGGCCACCAGAAAGGAAATACAATCCCTGCTCGGGTTGCTCAATTTCGTGGCCTCGGTGGCGCCACCGGTCCGCCTATTCACGAACCGCATGCTGGACGATTTGAGGGAGACTGGTCCCACGGGGGCCACCTCCCTCACCTATCAGTTCAAAAAGGACGTCCAGTTCTTCCTGGAGCTATTGCCCATGATCAACGGCCGAAGGATCATGGGCAAGACGATAGTGCCTTACCAGCACCAGGTCGAGCTGGACGCCTGCTTGTCCGGCTGCGGTGCCGTGGCGGGCGATCAATTCTACGGAACCCCCTTCCCACAATTTGTCTGCGACGCAAAGCATTCAATAGCTCACCTAGAGCTATTGAACATCGTCGTGGCGATCAGGACTTGGAGGGAGCGCTGGTCGGGTTGGGTCGTGCAGGTGTATTGCGACAACCTCAACTCCGTTTTTGTCATCCAAACCGGCAAATCGCGTGATGTTTTCATGCGAGAGTGCGCTAGGGAGATATTCCTCCTGACAGCGGCTAGTGACATTGAACTCCAAATTTGTCACCGGCCCGGGTTGCAGATGATTTGGGCCGATGCACTCTCCAGGGAACACACCCAGGGGAAGTATGCCCAGTTCGTAAAAGAGGACCCACACCTGCAGGCAGCTACTCGGATCAGGGTTCCCCCAGACCACTTCGCTTTGAGAAATAAATTGTAGTAAACCTTTCCAAACACTTTACTGACTCAGCCCCCGCTTTCTTCCGCGAATTGCAGGTCTTTGGACACTCGGCAACAGGGCACGGGTCAGGCAGACACAGGCTTTTGCCCCCGGCACGCGTAAGAATCACCTTTCACACCTTAAGCTTTTTCTCCTTTTTACAGCGTTTTATGCCCTGCCCAATTTGCCCGTTTCGGCTGCCACGCTGCTTTTGTATATAGAATTCTTAGCCTGCTCCTACACTTCCTCTAAGGCAGTCACCAACGCTTTAGCTTCGTTGAAATTTCATCACGCACGTTTGGGGTTCCCACTGTACCCTTTCGGCGTCTTGCAGGTAAAAATTGGCCCTGCGCTCGTTACCCTTCACACTCAGGACACCAGCCGCCCCGGCCCCCCCCTTTCCGGCCCGACTCTTGGCACCACTCTTTCAGGCGGCGGAAGCGTTGGGGCCCTGGACTCTACCCTTCAGAGCACTTTTCTTAATGGCCTTTTTCTCTTTCGCCAGGCTGGGCTCCCTCTTGCCCCAATCGGCGGGTGCCTTTGACGGCACTCGGTTCCCTACATTGGCAGACCTCCGGGTGGGTGAGGGGGGAGCCTGGCTTCGACTTAAATTCTCTAAAACTCGACAGGCCAGCGATGGAGGTTTTTGGGTCCCGTTTGCCCGGGCTCAGGCGCTGCCCTGCCCTGTACGGGTCGCCGGCTCTCTGCTGGCTAGGGCTGCGAGGCTGGGCCTGGGTCAAGGGGATCCCCTCTTCGTGGCTCTGGGGAAGTCAGGGGCCTCGCTCAAGTTGCTCACTCAGGGCAAGGCGCGCGATCTTTTAGGCAGTTGTCTTTTGGCTTTACAATTGCCCCGCACCGCCTTCACTTTTCACTCCTTTCGCCGGGGGGGCTGTACGTTCGCCTTTGATTTGGGGGCGGCTGAGTCCGACTTGGCCTTACAGGGAGATTGGCACAGCACCGCGATCAGGGCTTACTACCCAGCTTCTTCAGCACGGCTACGAGTGGCTGAGCGTTTAGCCCACGCTTCTCTTTCTTAGTCACTTCTACTACTTGCCTGCTTTAACTAACTGTTTGCCGGTTTAAACTCAGAGGTGAGCCCAACGACTCTTTTTGGTACTTTTGACACCAGGTTCGAAATTTGCTTGCTCTACGCGAGTTGGGCACACCTCCCGCACACACTTTGCATGTACGGTTTTGGCTATGTGGGGGGGAGCAGGTCGCAGAGCCCAGCACACTCTTTCTAAATAACTTACTTCAGGGCTGGTACTGTGAGCCTGGTCCGCCCAGGGTACGCATTCGCTGCTTTGCACGATGCTGCAGGTTACGCATGGTTTTGGTGCTATATGGTAGTTAAATGTTCTATAGATATGTTTGCATGTATATGGTATTTAAGATGGATACATTGTATCGATTGTTGGATACTTTGTATCGTTTTGTTTAATAAATGTTCTTGACTCCAACTTCACTGTGTCGGGTTCCTTCTTTGCGGGTAATGTTACTGGAATGCGAGCATTCTGGGGCATTGTACGCACAGAGGGAGACACTCCCCTAGCATGGTTCAGTTTCTGCCTCGCCCCCTCGCCTGGGGCTAGGCAGGACACAGGTTGGTTTCGAACCCCTTCCCTCTGCTCTGACTTGCTTCCATTACATTGTTTGTTCGGGGCGCGTGCTGCGGTTTTGTATCTTTCTCCGGCAGCCAGGGGGCCTACGTGACTTTGCCCTCCCAGGCACCTTCGGTGCTCGGTCACGCGCGGCTTGGGGGCTTCAGCCAATCGCTGCAGGCCCCGGGGCGCGTGGCGGCCTTGTACGTTTCTCACAGCGGGAAGTCAAGTGCCGCTAATTAGCACACTTTTCGTTACTGTCACGGGGCTCGCACGCTTCGGATTCCCACCCGCCCGTCCCCATTCTTTTCGAGAGTGGGGGGGGGGGGGGGGTGGGGGGGGGGGGCAGGGGAGGCAGAGCAGGGGGGCCCGCTTGGCGGTACAGGGCCTACGCGGTTTAAACTCAGAGGTGAGCCCAACGACTCTTTTTGGTACTTTTGACACCAGGTTCGAAATTTGCTTGCTCTACGCGAGTTGGGCACACCTCCCGCACACACTTTGCATGTACGGTTTTGGCTATGTGGGGGGGAGCAGGTCGCAGAGCCCAGCACACTCTTTCTAAATAACTTACTTCAGGGCTGGTACTGTGAGCCTGGTCCGCCCAGGGTACGCATTCGCTGCTTTGCACGATGCTGCAGGTTACGCATGGTTTTGGTGCTATATGGTAGTTAAATGTTCTATAGATATGTTTGCATGTATATGGTATTTAAGATGGATACATTGTATCGATTGTTGGATACTTTGTATCGTTTTGTTTAATAAATGTTCTTGACTCCAACTTCACTGTGTCGGGTTCCTTCTTTGCGGGTAATGCTTTCCAATGACGGCATGCATTCAAACTATCACCTTAACGCTGAAAGGGTTATATTTCTTTCGAGATGAATTATACGCTCCTTTTGGAAATTCGATCGCGTAAAGGGACAGGGGAGCACATGAACATGCTAAAAAAAGTTGCCCCCACCTCGGGACTACGTCAGTGAGAGGACACCCTTGGGAAAAGCGAATAGACTTATAAAATAACAAGTCTGTTGGAAAATATACAGTTGACGTAGAGAGAGAGAGAGAGAGAGAGAGAGAGAGAGAGAGAGAGAGAGAGAGAGAGAGAGAGGGAGAGGGAGAGAGAGAGAGAGACGGTTGATAAATGATCCATACAACGGCCAAAATAGTAATAAAGTGAATTCAACGGAGTCTCTCCTACCCTCCTGCCGTGAACAACCATCAAACCAATTCACCTTGCCAGTAGTTTTTATTCCATTTGAGACAGAAAACGCAACAATTGTCCAAATGAACAAGAGGCACAGTGCAAGTTCCCACCGCACGCCGCCCAATGAGCTGATTCCATCACTCTCGTGCATCCCTAGGACTCGACGCCTATAAAAGTTGAAAAGGACTGTCATTTACAAAATTCCACAATTCGTACAACGCTTTGATTGTAACGGATTATTTTGGTTATTTTCAAAAAAGAAAAAAAAGATTCAAACGAAGACTTACTTCGATAATTTCAAACTTATATCTAAATCAATAGCAATATAATCCTATTACGACTAAATTAAAATGTATCGTGTAACTATGTTCGTAGGTTTATAAGATGATAGGAACATCATTGTGACATATTTCCCATGAACTTCTTGAGATATTCTACTTACATAAGGTACTCTTCCGCTGGTGAAACCCTTTTTGCCGCCGATGTTATGTTACCAAAGCCACCTAGATGAAAAAACATCGTCTCACTAGAGAGTAGTGTAGGAGATTAAAAGATTGTGATAAGTCAAATATACCTATTGTTATGTCTAGCTTCCTTTCTTTCCAAGTGCCATTAATGTTGTGAAGGACATGATCATTACAGTATTTGAGCTTCCTATAAAGTTTGGAACACCCTTTACTGTCAGTATTCAATGTAATATTAATAGAACTATTACGTGGCTTGTGACTTTCTGTTTAATCCTATTGTAATTTATGAAGTTGATTTTAATATTGTGCAGTGATTGTATCTCTTCTATTGGCAAAAGAGTTATCATTAGAATAAGGAAATCGACAATGGTGGAAATTCCATTCTCTAACCAATCTCTTCTGGGAGGAAGACTGAAATTAGGATTGCACCTTAGGGGAGTATTTAAAATTGCATCTTTGTCTAGTATGATTTCACTTTCTTTCAGTCATTTCTGCTGTGCGTTCCAGAAAGTGAAATGATTTATCTAATTCAAAGTCTTTCGGAAAGACGGTTCATTTACTCTCTGAGCATAGAAATCTTTTTAACCAAAAAAGATTAAGTGTTTTGTCAAAAATTTCAATGTTGATAAATCCCTCCTAAAATTTCTTTCCTCCATTATGGAGGTTTTCCACTCCACGAAAAGTTAGAAAAAGTACTGTTGATCTCTCTTACACAGAGAAAATTAGGGCTAGGAAGAGACAGAAACATACGGATTATTTTTGATAGAAACAATGATTTGATAACCGTTACTTTTCATAAGGAGTTAAGTTTCGTGATTGCCAAGTACAAATTAATTTCTTGATTTCACCCATCTTATAAATTGAGTTTAATAATGTCAAGGGTCTCCATGCCAGTTATTGATATTGCATCTTAATTTACCCTGCTAAGGGATATATGAGATATACTCCTTCCAGGAAAAGATTAGACATGTGTTTGTTAATTATGGAAAATATCTGAAAAACTTTAAAGTGTCAAGAAAGAAATTGAAAGATTTGTTAGAAAAACGGTCTAGATCAGGTTCCTTATCTCTCACTCTTGTTTTGTTAGTTCCTTACCATAAAGGGAGCTGTTGCCCATCACTGTGATTGTGCTGTTGATGGTTTGATTGATGGAGATCTGAGGCATCCCGTCATCTGTGGCACAATGCGGAGTGTTCCAGGGGTTATAGCATTCGATCCACGGAAGGGTGGAGGTAAAGGATGCGAACAAATAGAAGACTGCGATGGCCACAATTACCGTGTAATACATCACTACGTAGGCATTAAGCAGGAAATAACTGATGCCCACACCTATAAGATAAAGTTGGATGAATATGGTTTGGAAAGTGCTTTTTGACCTATGCTTCCATAGGCAATAGTAAAAATCTGGAAAAGGTGCATGTCTATATCCGAGACTGATATGTACGGTTTTCCTCGTGTTTGACAAAACTAGCCACAAACATTAATTCACATTAGACAATGGTCTCTCTCTCTACACGCACATACATGTATATATATATATATGTATATATATATATATATATATATATATATATATATATATATATATATATATATATATATATATATATAGATAGATAGATAGATAGATAGATAGATAGATAGATAGATAGATAGATATATTCAAATTGAAATATAACTAATGGTAATCATTTAATCTAATCGTACATACCTTTGAACAGCGGACACATCTTCCAGACAGTTAGCGGACCTAGGCCTACGTACTGACCGAATGAGAACTCCATGTAGAGTAAGGGTATTCCAACCAAAAACAACATGATGAAGTATGGAATGAGAAATGCACCTGCAAATAAAATGATACCGTTTTATCAATCCCAAAACTAGTCAGGAAAAGTAAGGCTCATTAGTAGGCCGCGGGGCCTTTTATAGGTATAGGGTAAGAGTAGTTCTCTGTTTTGAAAATAATCCATAAAGGCTTTCATAACTTAGACCTGGGCTGTCGTTAAAATGATAGAAATTTCCGACACACCAACAAATAATGTATGGGTACATTAGATTTCATTTTTTCACATCCATGTCGCAACTATTGCGGAATGACCCCTGTCCAAAAGACAGGCTGGATGGGTCCTGGCAAAATCTCTGACTGGGAGTGATCTTTTAAAATCTTTTTTACAGATATAAGTTTTTACTGATGTAGGAATATGACATGTCAACCTGTTTATGTGCAGTAGTTCAGGGCAAATGATATTCCATGAAAGCTTCCTATAGTTAAGATTATCAATGGACATTTCATTTTATCTTTCCGGACTAGGCTGTTGTAGGCCATATCAGCTTGTATACCCACGGCAAAGTGGAGTATGTTCCTCCCCCATTGCCCCTTCTACTTGACACCCATTGTCGTTGAAAGAATGTATATCTAACCACCCCCCCCCCCCCCAGCAACAATTTATAATAATGTTTCCCTTAAACTTTTTTTATTTATTTTGGTACTAATATCATATTGAACTTGAAATTCGAGAATTAGGTTTATGATAAACAGGTTCTTATCCTTAAAAAGGGAAATATAAGTCAACCTACTCAAGGTGTGTTAGCACAGATCAGAAAGATTAAACATTAAAAAAGGAAAACTAACAAAGCTTTATGTCAAATATGTGTATTCACATGAGAAATAAAAGTTCAAGATCATTATGGTGTTTCCTGTTCTTGTGCAAATGACCCTTCCCCCAAATTCAGAACTTCCCATACAGATTTTTTTAAGTTCTTGAATGCCCTCGATTTTTGCCAATTCTTTCAAAAATTTACTCATTTCATGTCCAAGTATTACAGTAATGGAGGAAACTGGATACCCATCGAATACGATCACCTAACCCCAAGTCACTGCCTCTCTGGTAACTTTCTCACATGCCCCAGCCATGAACCTCAATACTTCCCGGGTTCATATCCTGGCAAGTGCATGTGAAAAATTGCCAGTTACTTCGGGTTAGGAGACAGTTTTCGTCGAGTCCTCCGCTTTACACCACTGCTTACAACTGGCTTGTCACAACTTAACTGCAATTTGGAAGGAAAAGTAATTCTAGATACAGTATCAAATCTGTATCCTGTAGGCTTTAAAAGGAAGTACTTGATTATTTTCCCTGAAGTCCAGCACCATCAATATACCTAATATAAGCAAAAATGTGCCCCATAGACCAGTCTTCTAACCATCAATAGCACACTTTAAGATTCAGGTCATGTCATGCTGTCCCTAGCTTGTCCTTTGTTTGGGCATTCTGTCTAGATAACCTGCTTGGCAAGGAAGGTTGACTGAACCTGCATAATATACAGATTATGTTATGTATACTACTTATAAAAATCTAACATACAAGTATCTTTGTTGAAATCATATCGAGGTGAAAATGAAAGGTTTTTTCAGAAAGTCTCGAAGGGTGTCTGAGTGTTTTTCAATGCTTAGGGTATCCACATGATACTAATACACCCATGCTTTAGGCCTTGAAGGCTGATTTTCGTTTGAGCAAAATCATGTTATGTCCCGTGTACATGTGATAAAGTGACTCACTGTTATACAAACAACATCATATAAAGAAGCTAGGAAACTAAAGGGTAAGATCGCCTGGTGACCAGAGGTAACGGATTATATTTATCAGGCTATCTTCGACTGAAAAAGCTAAATATCAATTCGCTGAAAAACTATTAATTCCAGGTAATTCAAGAAACTATAAAAAGCAATTCCAAGTAAATCTTAATTCCTTGTATGCTATTGTGTATCAGATAATGGGGAGGATACACGTTTAGATATACCAAAATAACATACAAGGTCTTTAAAAAAACAAGTACAACGATATTACAATGCCTTTTAGTTTTATTCAAAAAGTAGACAAAAAAATATTGAGAAAGGAACTTTATTGAACTGTCATTTATCCTCACCAGTGTCATGCTCTGATTCCAGTGGTTCATACATGTAATTTTCTCTCCCTCATGTTCACTAAGATTTAAACTAAAGAAGAGAATGATGAATCAATTTCGGCATTAGCCATTACGTTTGTGCGAGGATGATGCGGCAGCCTCTCCAATGTCCCCATATGACGTCACACCACAACATAACTATAGGAAAGGAAAAAAAAGTCTTTCCACAAATGCAAGGCTTTTTCTTGCATAATAGCACAGACATACTAAAATATCCAATATGTCTTACTAGTCTGCATCTAACTCATTTTTTTCGAAACTTTTTTATAAGCCCTTTAATAGCCATTGCCCCATTACTATGTATGGGTAACGCATTCGGCATGCCAGACCACTCAGTCATGGAGGCAATCCCTTTAAGCATAGATATGCCTTTCGGCATGCAAATTGTTAGACTACCCAGTCATAGAGTTAATCCTCTCTATGCATAGATAATGCATTCGGTATACATAGCGTTAGACTAATCAGTTATGGCGGCAGCCCCTAAGTACATGGATACGACAAAAACCTGCAAAATCCAAGACGACTCGGTAATGGACGAAATACCTATGCATGGATAAGGCATTCGAAGTGCAAAGCGTTGGACTGCTCAGCCATGGAGATATCATATTCGTCTGCAAAGAGTTAGTCCTCCAAGTCAGGGAGGCAGTTCGTCTATTTGTTTATGATGAATTCTCTATGGAAGGATAACACATTCGGTGTGCAAAGCGCTAGATTGTTCAGCCATGCAGGCAGTAGATAGATAGCTTTTTTGGAGAGAGGGGGGACACTGAGCACTATCATATATCAACAACGTATAGATGGTGCCCACATCATACTGATACAGATTATCTTTAACCTGCTCTTCGACAATTTAGCCTATATCTGAAAGGTTTTCTGATTAGAAAATACATTAAACATCACATGAGTACCCCCACAGCAGAGAGATTGATTTTATGGGCCAAAAATGAAAAAAAAACATGCATAAATGTTCATTTCCCAGAAGTATGGACTTGAGACCTTTAAAAGTTACTGCCCTATCATATGTCCACAATCCCTGTGGATATCGAATTTCTTTTGTGTGAAATGGGGTGAACGACCTTTGTTAACATGGCCTACATAGATGAGCATCCTCCCTTTTTCTTTCTCCGAAAAATCGTAGTCTATTTGTTCGATGTTCTATTCAAAGTTGTTAGACCATGTCTTTGCTCCACATGTGAACACGTTAAACAAGAGCTGCTAGTGCTTCCTATAGCTGGTACCAAAGAAAAAGAGCGTCGCTATGCTTCTTCTGACCTGATTCTGTACACAATTGCCAGTGATATAGAAATAAGTTTGGGCTGAAGTCCAGGCATTGGGGACAGGAGGAGGATATACAGATAGCGATCGGATATGACTGGCTAGGTGTACCACCCATATAAATATTTACACCCTAATGCGACCATCTGGGCAAGATCAATTTGTAAAAGCGCCCACTTTATTTCGCTTTGCATAATAAATTGATTCTCCTCCCATAAGAAAATTTTGTGTAGAATCTCACTAGCTACGGGGCATGGAAAATCGCTGGTGAAAAACCTACCGAGTAGTGAAAACACACTGGTGGAAATTTATTTTTGAAGAAAGGGATGACTTTTCACTAGCCGAAACCAAGAGATGATTTTTGTTTAATAAGTTAACACCCTATATACTAAAACACTCACTGGTGAAATGCGACACTATGAGGCAGGATAAATAACAAGCAGTGAAGTAAAATATATCCGATAGAAAAGCTGTAATTTCACAAATGTTGTAGGTTTATACTTATACAATACACCAATTGTAGAATATCGTCCCTGACAATATAAAACTATATACAGTACAGGCATTTAATTCCTGCTCCAGTCGACCGGACGTCTGGCAGTGCCTGGCTGTATAAACACCAATTGGTTACTTAACAAAGATAAGACAAGCACATCAATGATCCACATAGCTTGCGAATCAAAGCTACGTTAAGTTGTGAGTTCACCCATGCATCCATGCCCAGGAAACTGGGTGGAAATCAGGAGTGTGATCGTGAATTTTGCCCGGGGTGCCCACGCATTAAGTGCAAGAAGTAAATGTCGGCACTGTACCCATGATAATATTTATTTATATATGTTTCAATATTAATTCTAGTGTAAGAATTTATTTTCAAGACTTTTCTTTGTTCAACAAGTTGTTATTACATATATTCATATTTGTTTATGTTTATTTCACAAATTTTGATGTAATAATTTTTTAGTTGTTACTTCAGTCAACAAATATCTATTCATTCATTCATTACAATAATGGATATGGGGTGGAAACGCACTGCGCCTGTTTTGCATTTTCTATATTTTGTATATTTTTTCTCTTAACAATTTTGTATCAGTTATGTTATCTTATGCAAAATATAGCTAACTCAACTGTCCAATTATGTAGGATGTGAACATTTATATACAGAATGCATCAATTCCTATTGTTGGAATATATTTTGATTCCATCATATTTCAATATAAGAAAATTATTTATGCAAATATTAATCACCGCTACGCACTAGAGTGCTCTGCAAAAATACAGCATTGATACATGGATGTAACATTCTACTTGCAAAACCCTAGGCCACTCACTCATGGAGGAAATCATATGCACGGATAACGGATTCGGCGTGCATAAAGTTAGACCACTCAGCCACGGAGGCTGTCCCTTTATGCATGGATAACACATTCGGCGTGCACAGTGTTAGACTACTCAGCCACGGAGGCAGTCCCTTTATGCATGGATAACACATTTGGCCTGCATAGCGTTAGACTACTCAGCCATGGAGGCAGTCCCGTTATACATGGATAACACATTTGGCCTGCATAGCGTTAAACTACTCAGCCATGGAGGCTGTCCCTTTATGCATGGATAACACATTCGGCGTGTATGGCGTTAGACTACTCAGCCACGGAGGCTGTCCCTTTATGCATGGATAACACATTCGGCGTGTATGGCGTTAGACTACTCAGTTATGACGGCATAATATCTGTGCAAGGATACGACATTTTATTTGCAAAGCATTAGACTGCTCTGTCCTGGAGACTGCCGCTGCGTGATGCATAACGCACTCGGCGTGCAAAGCGCTAGACCTCTAAGCCATGGAGGCAGCCATTCTATTTGGGGATAATGACAGCAGCCATTAGACCGTGCAAAGCATAAGATCTCTCAGTCATGACGGCAGTCCCTCTGTGTATGAATATGTCATTATTTAAAGTACGAAATGTTTGACGGTTCAGCAGTGGAGTGCAGTAGCGCCGCACTAGTGATCTAGGTTAAGTCATGAATAGACTTCACTTCGGTATATATGTCAGCATCCCCGAACCATCTATTCTGTAGCATATTGAGAGAAGATTACATATAAGGCGTGCTGAATATCGCATTAAACTCAGGCAAACATGTGTTAGGCGACGTGTTGAAAACGACGTCTTATGAAAACTAGTGAACATTTTATCACGGTTTTGATACTTACAATTGGAGCAACATTACGAAATTCTTTCAAAATTCATTCGTCCACTAAAAACATAGACGATCGGCAACTTACGCCCCCCCCCTTTTTTTTTTACAATAGTTCACTTTGCTTGTTAAAGGCTAGTGGAGATCAGAATAATCATTTGGAGCAGTGTTTATAAAAAAAGCTCTTCCAGACTTCACTTGGTTAAAATATGTTGGCGTGTCTAATTTTCATCATCTTTTTATTCAAAGCAGGATGCACAGGTACATGTAACAAATGCATGGCGTTTTGTAATCACAAATGAAAATAATCTTTGTTAGTAGTACTAGTACGTTGAAACAACACATATTCATACCACAAACTGATTAAAACATGTAATAAATGACTCCATTTTACAGCAGAAATAGCACGGACAATCCTTTGAATGCTTTCGGAGAGGGCATAATGCATGGCAAAATCAATGCATAGTTTTTTTTTCTCTAAAAATGATATTGCCAAATGTGAATACAAAAAGACAACCGTTTTCCCATCACTTATTGTTTTCGGTGTGTTGAGTAACAGTGAGTGTCCTTTACCCATTGTTGCTATGAGATCTGAGGAAGAAGTGTCGTTTGTACAATACTTTGAAGAAAATATAAAAAAGCAGGAATTTAAAGAAAAATGACAATGAGTAGTGATACTGATGAACATAATAATCTCGTTCAAATATCGTTAATAATTGACTTTATGATGAAAATAGCATCATTATAGAAGGTTTTGGCTCCTACATATTCAGATATGAATGGGTAAGATGCAAGATTTGCATATCTGCAAATGTTGACATTTAGATCCAGTTCCAATATTCCATAATCATTCAAATCCGGCGTGCATCACAACCCCATTATCTTATCATATCTGAAACCAGAATTAAGGGGTTAAACTTTAACCACTTACAGAAACACTGCAGGTTAGAAATGGGCGATCTGATCTCTCCATACAGCTTTGTTGTCTCCAAGAACAGAGATGCATTGATGGTAGATATAAGATTAGTGATGCAGGGTGTTATGTTCTGGCTACAGTTATTGCTACAGTACAGAATTTCGATTCCTTTACCAGTCGACCGGACGTCTGCCAGTGCCTGGTTGTAAAAACACCAATGGCTAACATGTCAAAACATATCAAAGCTACGTTCAGTTGTGAGGTCATCCATGCATCCATACCCAGGAAACCAGGTGGAAATCGGGCGTGCAGTCGTGTATTATGTCTGGACTGCCCGCGAATTTAGTGCAGAAATTACATGCCGGCACTGTACTGTTACATTTCCACCATAAAATTAATGCTCGTGCCCTGGGCAAAGGGGGAATTCGTATATATAAAGATGACATAAACGTATTGGTCAGCTTAGAAATGCAGGTCTACAATAATGCAAAATGGTCAAAGGCCAGTGAAAGAAAAAAATGGAATATCTGTCTGTAATGGAATTTTAAAAATAGGCATATTTACTTGCTATAGTCTTAAATAATTCTAAAATTCACAGAATGTTATTAGTATCAGGAATTATTGACTTGTTGGAACGAAAATACCTGTAAAAGCATCAGCCCGACTATAAAGATCAACGCGGACTTTAAATAAAGCATTAGTAAACTTTGAAGATTTGAAAGATAATACTACATTAATCGATGAGCTGTCTATCATATTCTACAATGTAATTAATCAACATCCAACACTCTTCTCCCCATAATACATCAAATCAAATCAGATCGTGCATCAACTCACCACCGCCATTGCTGTAGCAGAGATATGGAAATCTCCATATGTTTCCCAGTCCCACACAGTACCCTATACAGGTGAGCATGAATTCCACTTTAGAAGACCATGTAAGTCTCTTGTTTTCCTTGCCGGACGTCTCCATGGTTCAGGCGCGTGGTCACCAGTGCTGGCAAGACTACAGGTAAACAGTATAGAGTTTCCTCCACGAAGGAAACGTTGGGGAAAGTGGGGTGTTACACCCTCAAATTCATTACGGGCTGTGCCACTTTCCCAAGAGGATCACGCACATGTAGGCCTAGTTATGATCTATAGGCCACCCACAACGGGAAGTGGCTTCTCCACTCAGTAACCAAAAGGGTTCATTAATACTTATGCTTACTCGCTGACTAACTCAGGTTACTGACAAATTGGGAGGGTATGCATTCCCTTCTTTGTGTAGTGGTGTGACCCAGAGAATATCCGAGGCTCGGTGATAGGACGGATGAAAGGAGTGGAAAGTAATTTAGGTTAGTGGCGTTGAGCACAATATAGTGCATCTAGGCAAAACATGGTAGAGGGTGAATAGCGCGCCAAAATACAGGCTGGCGCGCAAGGTGCTGCTATTATTTAGGCCAATGTTCAAAGTATATGAATACACTGAGCAGCATCAAGGGTACATTGTCTAATGGTCAAGCACTTTTTTGCAACTTACATATCCAACCGTCATGATTAGGTGACGTGACTTTAGGTACATCATTAAATCCAACTATAGGGCATTAAATATATTTAATGAACCAAATCAACCATCAGGCAACATCGTTAAATCCAGCCATCTGGCACCATATATGTTTGGTAAACCAAATTTACCATTAGGAAGTGATATACATATTCTTTAAATCACACTTGGCAGATTTTGCATTCAATGAATACTTGTTAGTTTTAGAGAATCAACACTTGGCTTCCTGGGTCACGCATTGTGACAGGGCAACAATTTTGCACACTATAGACTTTTGCACCATATAGAATATCAAGAATATCAAGGATGAATGTCATGTTAAGGTGCTTCAGTACACGGGGGGCCACGATCTCTTTTCAATTGGCCGCAGACGAAGTCCAGCCGTCTCGACCGCAGACATTCCACTTGTAGGCCAGGGCGCGTTTTTTCAACACATTCATGCCAGTGAGCCTGAACACTGACCTGCTTATAACCTTGTGATCAGAGCAATTGTAAAAATATTCAAAAGAGAACTGTTGGTCGAAATTAATTACAACCGTATAAGAACCGTAGATACATGAAATAATATTTCTTTTCCAAGCCCTATTATTGTACGGCCGAACCTAAGTTTATTTTGGGTCACATATAACATCATTCTAATTTTTTAAACATTGAAATCTACTGCATCAAATAATTTGGAGTGGTTAAAAATCAAATACGACAAGAGAGATTCAGGAGAAATGATCCGTTGTGTGCGCATCCTAAGCAAATACTAGTAGGTCACTCGCAATGTCAAACAACCTGGAGTCTAATAGTCAAACAACATTTGGTTTACTGTTGCATAAAACGAACGCAAGTGACTGACAGTGGAAACACTAGATGGCAGCACCAACCTAATACACACGTGTGCTGTTTTGGAAATTTAAGATAAACAACAACTCGAAATTCCAGTTTTATTGACGTATGATGTATGTTACATCACTGTGCACAGGCATACCACAATAGTGAATAGTGAGGCATTCGTTAACTCGAGTATGGAGTGATGTAGCGTGTCGTACGACAGTGCAGGTAATGCAAATGGCGACCGAATCAGTGATTATACTACACTTGGTCACTTCAGGCATGAACTGTATAGAGTTGGCAGCATGATATGAGTTTATTTTGCGGTATGCCTGTGGGTATGATTACAAACAAACCCACATTGGATTTCAAAAACCTTACTGTTGCATAATTTGGTCGTCAAATCTAAACGTTTGGATGTTGTAATTTTCCCTTTATTTTGATCAATATTTTCGTTTGTTTTGCACTATCCAGCAGTTTAATGTTATGGTTTTCATGCAGGTTGGGTGTCTTCGTGCTCTGCACCTATGAATTATATAGACCCTCTGATATGATGCGCATACAGCCTGATACAGGCTGTATTCTAGGGAAGTCGGTTAACACTCTTTAAGCCCCTACTGAAGCACCTTAAGTAATGAGTGGAATAATTCTTATCAAGTAACCCATGAGCGGTAGTAATTCCATCTTCCACAGGTGTTTGCAACACTTATATACTATTTCAAACGGGATATTATTAGGGCATTCACGTCTCCACACAACTTAGGACGGTATGGCCTAGAATGACTTTATGTCATTCAAGTTTAGTGACACAGCTGATGATGACAGTAGGTGTGATAGACCACATCCCAATGGAGTTCTGTAGGAGAACGGATAAGGTTAGTTTGGAAACAAGATAAACATTTAGTTGTTTCTACCAAAAAATAGGAAGAAATACAGCCAAATCCAATCTGAATCAGCCTGTTAAACCTCAATTGAGCACGGTATGGCCTAGAATGACTTTATGTCATTCAAGTTTAGTGACAAAGCTGATCATTACAGTAGGTTTGATGATAGACCCCATCCCAATGGAGTTCTGTAGGAGAACGGATAGGGTTAGTTTGGAAACAAGATCTACATTTAGTTGTTTCTACTCAAAAATAGGAAGAAATATAGCCAAATCCAATATGAATCATCCTGTTAAACCTCAATTGTCCCAAATATGTTGTTATACCACCCGTACTTTCCAAATACAATGAGTTAAAACGTCTAGTTTATAAGTTCTTCTACGTCGTTTGTGACCCCCTAAGTACACGTCACTGTGTCCTCTCAAATCATTCGTTTTGTGATGATGCAACCTAGACGATACGCTCGAAATATAGCGTACTGTTGAAGAAAATACATACACTTGAGGTTTTCTAATGTGGCGCTGAATAGGGATTTTGAAACTAATTGATAGGTATTTAAACCTGTCCTGAAACTCAAAAGAATTGCATAATACTCCGGGTCACACCATGGTGGGTAATTGTGCCACACAATCTTCAAGTAAACATGGTATACATTTATCAGTGTCACTAGTAAGCAAGTAAAACGAAATATGCATTAAGAAAAATGAAAATCCGATGAAATAAATGGAAATGCGTTGAGGAGAATTTGGTTTATCACCTGCAATGATACTTTGTGCAAGAGGGAGGGAAAGGGAGGTAGTTATCAGAGAATATGATTCCAAATAACTAGCAAATACCTCTACTGAAATTAAGAGAAATCGATAAGTTGAGGTGAAGTTTCAAATAAATAACATTGTGTACCTATACTGGAAATGTGAGAGGTGGTGGACAGACCATTTTCGTCAAATATAAAGAAGTAATGTATATGTAGTTATTTATCCCTGTCCAGAGAGAGAGAGAGAGAGATAGAGAGAGAGAGCATCATATAGGTAGCCTTATATATACCCCGATATGTACCTTTCCTGAAAATGAGGGAGAACAAGAAGTACAATATCGCAGATAGAAAGAAATCCTTCTTGAGCTAGAAAATGGTTCTATTCCTAACATTATACTCTCAATTATTTCCACTACACAAACAGGAAGAGACTACAATTTGACAAAAAATGGCATAGGTTAAAGGTTTATTTCAACGATGCATATTGATATAATTTGTTATACAATTTCCATACAAATGGATTCCAAAATTTCAATATTTACATTATCAATGAAATAATACCATGATTTAGTAAAAAAGATAATTACTGTATACAGTACTTTTTGATACCTTACTTCTATCTACAAAATACCAATCTATGTAAAATTGACACTGGGGCATATCTCAATATATCTGTGTACTATTGATATGCATCTGAATACACAAAAAGTTCTTATAAATGATTTGTGTATTTCCACATTGGCTTTGATATTCCTTATGTGTTTATACTTGTAAGTATCTGATAGATTCAAAAGAACCTACCAGTTATCTATGTCTGGCAAATACTATGAAATGACCAATTTTTCCCTGAAGGATCTGCAGAATTTAGGGTCATCATTGTAAGGGGCAAATTTGTTTACTTATTAAGTAGAGTGAATACTATTGGGGACCTCAAGGATAACGAAAATGTAGCGGCCATCATGGTTCTACACATCATGCATATATACTTGAAGGAGTTGATGATAACAGTACACGCCCCTACAGTGTTTGTTTTATTACCTCCGCTTAAAAATGTAGGTGTTCTACTTGTTGTTCTCTCTCTAATTCAATAATATCCTGACGTTTATCAACTTGTTTAATACCCTTACATTGGTGAAATGAATAATTAACTTATATATATATATATATATATATATATATATATATATATATATATATATATATATATATATATATATATATATATATATAAATATATATAAATATGTATATAAATATATATATATATATATATATATATATATATATATATATATATATATATATATATAAATATATATAAATATGTATATAAATATATATATATATATATATATATATATATATATATATATATATATATATATATAATGTAAAAAATGAATATTTTCTACACCACGGGAAGCAAGGGTGCCTGTAGAGGAGTCACAATTCAAGCATGTAAGTTTTTATAATAACACACAAAAAAGGATTTGGGCATAGAGCAAACATTCGAAAGAAAGACAAAAACAAGCAAGTGAAAATACATTTCAACCAAAGGTACCTGTGTTTAAATTTCTCAAAATACTGACTTATTGCTGCAAAGTATGACAGAACATAATGAGGGATCAGCATAACTACATCGTATTAAGCATTTGGAGAGTCAGAGTGATGTATAATGTATTGATTAAATGGAACATTTACGTATTATCTATATCTTAAAACCAAGATACAGTAAAACAAACAAGATCCCCAACATCGCCTTTTTACTTAGAA
>OZ012686.1:24839022-24841757 GCA_963942565.1 Maea johnstoni
AAGCATCTCCTTGATATTGTTGCAGAATTTCTTGTGACCTTGAAGAACAAAAATTAGATCCTACTACAAATTGAACTAGAATGTCAGTATTTGCCCCAAAAAGTTAATATCCCCCCGCCGCGATAACATACCGTTAGGACTTTAAGGAATGATAATCCGTAAATGAATTTCTGAACTGTTTCTTATGGTATCTAGTGTGGCCTGTAGACTTCCTTGAAGCATGACGAGATAATACATATTTTTTACCATAAGAAAGGATCCCTGAACATTCAAAAGTATTTCATTGAATGTTTTTAAGATATCTTACAAACAAGCCTGTCAGGACCAGCAAGTGATTTTTAACTTAAACCTCAAACCATGACCATGTAAACAGTTGTTTACAATCAAGAATTCCCCCTATTGTCTTGACAGTCAATTCATTTACGTTAGAAGAGAAATGGAAGCATATTCTCCGATGGATTGACCAAACACTCCAAGAATAGCTTTCTACAGTGGCTGGTTAGGAGGGAGACCAGAAGGAAGGAAGGAAGGAATTGGGTTTCATATCGTTTTCAACAGCTTAGGTCATATCGAGATGAGATAGAAACCCGGAACCCGGGTAGAATTCCCCTTCTCTTTGCGAATACTTCCAATTGGTCTACGAGTTACAGAAGAACCACAGACATTCCTCTCCAACGCTTCAAAGGACCTGTTCTGGTTTACTATACAAATTACCATTTTTTTCTAAATTTCATGAATTTAACCAAAACTCATATGACCATGTAGCTGAGGTATTGCTTGTTCATAATTGCTAACATATTTCCCAACCCTCGCCCTGGATATTGCATATGACCACTCTGAAATGACATGTGTCAGCATAATTGCATTAAAACAAATTTCAGCTGTAACTGTACCCAGTTGATCAAAAACCTATGTTATGGGTAAACTATGAAGATGTTGGAGGAGATCCAGTAATGACATTTCATAAAAGACTGTTCTTATGGATTTTGATGAAAATCAGAAATTTTCAATGTAGTGACATTGACCTATGACCTTCAACAAAATGGCTGCCCCCATGCCTACTAATGAGATTTGAGCCTGTGTGGAAATGGTTCGAAATAGTAACTTTGCCCACCGAGCACGTTCAAGCCATGTTAATATGTTGTGTACTATTTATAAATACAGGTTATGTGAATTTCATTTGAACACGCTCTCTGGGCAAAAGGGTGAATTTTGTGATTTAGTGACCCTTGGTCACTTGTATAAAATGCACCATACTAGACAGTTCAAAAGAGCACATGCAGGGCACTCACAAAAATGAAACTCAGGTAACCTGACCTGTAGCAGTTCCCTAAGGATTCTTTGTCTCTCAAATGACCTCACTTGATAGTGTATTGTCCTGCATATGCTCTTTTGAACTACTAGTATATAGTTTCGTGAATTTTATACAAGTGACCAAGGGTCACTTGTATTATGAACACTGTTGTATTATGAACACTATTGTATTATGAACACTATTGTGTTCATAATAGTCAATACAAGTTCACACATACATACGTACATGCATACACACATACGTACATACATACCTACAAACAGACCTACATGCATGTACAAACAACTTCAATGTTGTTTTTTCTTATTTTAGTTAAGTTCCAAGTCAATAGCATTCATTCGTGTCCTTACCATAAATGTAATTGATGACAACACACTCTATGATTCCTACTACAAGAAGCCCAAGCCCCAAGCTGTACCAATCCATAAGATTTATGAGGTACATCCCACCCTGAAAATGCAAGAATATACCTAATATAGAGTAGAACCTTTGTATGGCTGTGGCCGCAGACTAGCATTGCCAACGAATAACACAAAAATAGTGGTTCAAATGTACTGATGACATAATCATTATTCAAACTTTGCAAAAGGGTTTCGCAGCTTTTTTTCTTTTTTGTCACTAAAGGTCTTGATATGATCACATATCTCAAACATACTTTTAATGAAATAGTCGTCATATACAGTTTAAAATTACGCGACATTAGGTGATTATCCTGATATTTAAAGACGATACGTTCGATTTTCTATTTCTTGAATCTTATTAACGAGCGAAAAATATGCTTTTGACATAGCTGACACTGCACCGAAAATCGTATAGTTTTGAAATGTATCAGCTGTCAAACAAATGAATTAACACACAGAAAGATGTTTGTCATGTAGGAGCATGTTTACAAATGAAAGTGACAATAGGCGGTATGTGAATACGACATCAAATGTAAATAATGGCACAGTTGCAATTGAACATTACATAGATTTACGTATACCAATAGATAATGACATATATTCGAGTGTATTACAAATCAAGATGTTGGCAATGGCGCGTTTATAAAAAAAGGTTAGATTTGCCGAATACTTTCTAATAGAAATAAATCACTGTAAAATGTCATCATTGTGGTTTAACTATGCTTTACTATCCCTTCTTACTCTCTAGACGTGTGTATTGACCCAGAGTAGTATTCTCATTGCATGGTGCGATAGATAAGGGTAATATTTTACACAACAGATATTACGATGAATAGTTAAGTTCCTCCTTTCAACACCAGAGGCGCTTTTGACAAAACTTTTGATATACAACATCGTCCTTAATCATAGTATAGACATTAATGCTGATAACACTGTGTAATAGCTGAAAAATCCTTCCAAACTAAATACAATTACATGCATTTCCTTGTTTGCACTCTTTAAGGATTAAATATTACGCA
>OZ012686.1:24841957-24851957 GCA_963942565.1 Maea johnstoni
GTTTACAATCAAGAATTCCCCCTATTGTCTTGTCAGTCGATTCATTTACGTCAGAAGAAAAATGGAAGCAAGCTCTCCGATTGATTGACCAATAAATCCAAGAATAGCTTTCTACAGTGGCTGGTCAGGGGGGAGACCAGAAGGAAGGAAGGAAGGAATTGGATTGCATATCGCTTTCAAGAGCTTAGGTAATATCGTGATGAGATAGAAACCCGGAACACGGGTAGAATTTCCCTTCTCTTTGCGAATATTTCCAATTGGTCTACGAGTTACAGAAGAACCACAGACATTCCTCTCCAACGCTTCAAAGGACCTGTTCTGGTTTACTATACAAATTACCCATTTTTTCTAAATTTCATGAATTTGACCAAAACTCATATGACCATGTAGCTGAGGTATTGCTTGTTCATAATTGCTAACATATTTCCCAACCCTCGCCCTGGATATTGCATATGACCACTCTGAAATGACATGTGTCAGCATAATTGCATTAAAACAAATTTCAGCTGTAACTGTACCCAGTTGATCAAAAACCTATGTTATTGGTAAACTATGAAGATGTTGGAGGAGATCCAGTAATGACATTTCATAAAAGACTGTTCTTATGGATTTTGATGAAAATCAGAAATTTTCAATGTAGTGACATTGACCTATGACCTTAAACAAAATGGCTGCCTCCATGCCTACTAATGAGATTTGAGCATGTGTGGAAATGGTTCCAAATAGTAACTTTGCCCACCGAGCACGTTCAAGCCAGGTTAATATGTTGTGTATTATTTATAAATACAGGTTATGTGAATTTCATTTGAACGCGCTCTCTGGACAAAAGGGTGAATCTTGTGATTTAGTGACCCTTGGTCACTTGTATAAAATGCACCATACTAGACAGTTCAAAAGAGCACATGCAGGGCACTCACAAAAATGAAACTCAGGTAACCTGACCTGTAGCAGTTCCCTAAGGATTCGTTGTCTCTCAAATGACCTCACTTGATAGTGTATTGCCCTGCATATGCTCTTTTGAACTACTAGTATATAGTTTCGTGAGGGTGAACAAGGGTGAACACTATTGTATTATGAACACAATAATAGTCAATACAAGTTCACACTTGTATTTATACATAAAATGTATGATTTTTTGTAATTGAGAAATTACAGTTAATAAATATACATACATACATACATACGTACATGCATACACACATTCGTACATACATACCTGCAAACAGACCTACATGCATGTACAAACAACTTCAATGTTGTTGTTTCTTATTTTAGTAAGGTTCCAAGTCAATAGCATTCATTCGTGTCCTTACCATAAATGTAATTGATGACAACACACTCTATGATTCCTACTACAAGAAGCCCAAGCCCCAAGCTGTACCAATCCATAAGATTTATGAGGTACATCCCACCCTGAAAATGCAAGAATATACCTAATATAGAGTAGAACCTGTGTATGACTGTGGCCGCAGACTAGCATTGCCAACGAATAACACAAAAATAGTGGTTCAAATGTACTGATGACATAATCATTATTCAAACTTTGCTAAAGGGTTTCGCAGATTTTTTTTCTTTTTTGTAACTAAAGGTCTTGATATAATCACATATCTCAAACTTACTTTTAATGAAATAGTCGTCATATACAGTTTAAAATTACGCGACATTAGGTGATTATCCTCATATTTAAAGACGATAGTTCGATTTTCTATTTCTTGAATCTTATTAACGAGCGAAAAATATGCTTTTGACATAGATGACACTGCACCGAAAATCGTATAGTTTTGAAATGTATCAGCTGTCAAACAATTCAATTAACACACAGAAAGATGTTTGTCATGTTTACAAGTGAAAGTGACAATAGGCGGCATGTAAATACGACATCAAATGTAAATAATGGCACAGTTGCACTTGAACATTACATAGAGATACGTTTACCAATAGTTAATGACATATATTCGAGTGTATTACAAATCAAGATGTTGGCAATGGCGCGTTTATAAAAAAAGGTTAGATTTGCCGAATACTTTCTAATAGAAATAAATCACTGTAAAATGTCATTATTGTGGTTTAACTAAGCTTTACTATCCCTTCTTACTCTCTAGACGTGTGTATTGACCCAGAGTAGTATTCTCATTGCATGGTGCGATAGATAAGGGTAATATTTTACACAACAGATATTACGATGAATAGTTAAGTTCCTCCTTTCAACACCAGAGGCGCTTTTGACAAAACTTTGATATACAACATCGTCCTTAATCATAGTATAGACATTAATGCTAATAACACTGTGTAATAGCTGAAAAATCCTTCCGAACTAAAGACAATTACATGCATTTCCTTTTTTGCACTCTTTAATGATTAAATATTACGCAGGATCATATCTTGTCAGGTGACCTATGATAAAATAAATACATACCGACGTCGTAAAGATTAATCCCAATAGGAAGAAAGTGCCGCAAAGTCCTAGGCCTACAAAGTGTCTCCTATGTTGCAAATATTCGGGAAATTCATCGACGAGCATGGTGCTTAAACATTCAACATGCATCATCTAAAATATGAAAAACGTAAATCTGGGTTCATTCCATTCCACAATGACTATTCCAAAATCACATTATAATTTTCAGCAAAAAAGGCGTGTGGCGTTTTAGATAATTAATATGCATCAAACAGATTTGATAAGAAAATGTTGCATTTTGGATTCTGTATACAAGAACTTTAAATTAATTCAAATAATTTCAAGGCATGGCTCTTCTTATGAAAAAAATACAACTGTATATATATATATATAAATATATATATATATATATATATATATATATATATATATATATATATATATATATATATATATATATATATATATATATATATGTACACATATATATATATATATATATATATACATATATATATATATATATATATATATATATATATATATATATATATATATATATATATATATATATATATATATATACATATATATATATATATATATATACATACATACATACATACATACATACATACATACATACATACATACATACATACATACATACATACATACATATATATATATATATATATATATATATATATATATATATATATATATGTGTGTGTATATATATAAATATATATATATATATATATATATATATATATATTTATATATATATATATATATATATATATATATATATATATATATATATATATATATATATATATATATATATATATATATATATATATATATATATATATATATATATATATATATATATACATACATATATATTGTCTTTCCTGTAGTTTCTCAGAACTTGTTCTTACCACGCTGTCCGATCCGATGAGGAAGAGCATGGAGAAGAAGAGTAGTGACCAGAGGGGTGATATCGGCATGGCGCCCAAGGCACGTGGGTAGACTACAAATGCCAAAGTGGGGCCTGTAAGGGAAATCGAGAAAGATGAACATATATTACAGGTTTGTTAAGATAGAAAATGGGACAAAATATCACAGACAGCAATTCAAAATATGGCCAAATCACTTTATCACTATAGGTACATTTGTTTTTTAAATACCATACATCTCTGCTAAATATACTAGGCTAGGGCAACTGGATGTAAAATTTGGAGTTTTTGCAAGATAGTGCCTTACAGCACACGACTTTCATTGGTGGAAACTTTCATCTAAGAAAGTAGGTCACAATGGACAGGCTGTCTCTACTTTGTTGACCTACTTTTATGGTCTTAGTCAGCAGGGCATCTGGGTGTCTTTTTGGACACCCAAACCCTAAAAAAGCACCCCCAGGACATTCAATTCTTTGTTCGGAATTTCTTAAAATGTCAATCTCAAGCATATAATTGATTCTTTTCATCTCCATATGATTCCCATTACATTATATAAGGGTATCATGCCTTATTTTAATAAATTTACACATGTTTATGGTTGAAATCTGAGTATATTGCAGTCCCCCTTAAAAATTTGGACACCCAAAAATTTTACAATTGGCAATTTCAGGCACCAAATTTCTAAATCCTGGCTAAGACCCTGCGCTACTTTCGTTAGTAGTATTTCCACCACAATCGCATGCTGTAAGGTATTATCATGCAGAGACTCCAAATTTTCTATCCAGTTGCCCTAGCCTAGTATATTTAGCAGACATGTATGGTATTTATAAATCAAATGTACCTTTATTGATCAAGAAAACCTCATTTGAGGTAAAATACTGTAAAATAGAAACTGTGTTTATTTATAGGTCAGCTCAAGCAGCTAAGTTAAAGAAAACTTATAAATTACATCCCCGAGGCCGAACCTCTAACAAATATCAGGTAGCATGTATAGGGCTTTTTCTAACAGGGGTAACTTTTGTCTTTATTAGGTCAAAGTAGTTTCTTACTTTAACCTTAAAAATCATCTTAACTACGTTTTTGTCATTCATGCTGAGTAGTAATGAGAAGAGGAAGAGTATTAAATATATACTTTTGTATATAGTGAAAGAGTCTGTTATCGTTTACTGGCGAAACATGTCTTTAGGTAAAGTGACAGGTGTCATTGTTAAGAAATGTCATTGCCAAATATGTACCCTTGATGGCGGGCATGTTGTGATATTTAATTCCCTGCACTGGAGGACATTATGGGAATTTAATGACTGGTCACATAGTACAAATCCTGAATGCTGATTAGATATGCCAGAGGAAGCAATACTAACATATAACATTATATCATAACCATCATCGTAATCATGAACATTCAAGGTATGGCAGCTTTTGTGGGCCCTCTGAATTATTTATGTTATTGATGTGTTTGCAGCTTATCATCGACAGAATTCACAGACCTGAAGTAACAACGCTCTCCATATCTTCGCCAAGTTGGTTGGCCATGAATCCAAGCATGGGAAAAACAGCAAAACCTGCATAGAAACTGGTCAGGCTATTAATCAAGCCAGTTATGACAGCGTCTCTGTAAAGGTAAAAAATAAAACAGAGTTAAAGCATCCATTTTAGCCCTTTGTTGTTTTGATTGATTTTTTCTTCTACAATCTCCTGGTGAAAGACACCTATGACATACAATAAAACGAAAGTCAAGCTTGAATGCTTCGATCAATCTATTTTAGTTCACAGACCCTCTATGTCAATGCATTGCACACACACACACACACACACACACACACACACATATACAGATATATCAAAATAGACAGATACACACATATATACAGAGTCGTAGAAGGAGAGAGAATATATGATTAAAATGTCCCACAGCTGATTGCAAACAAGAAATCAACATATTTCGCCGAGTCAGTTCATTCATGTCACCAGAACATTGAAGAACCAGTCCCTATTCTTAATGCTTCAAGCTCTATGCTTGACCAATGACATCAACTGTAGACCTGTTCTTTCTGTGATTAGTGAAGCGCGACCGGTCAATGTAGATTTAGAAGAGGTCCGTAATGGGTTAGACATAGTACATATTATGCACCAGTCAATTGAATCCCTGGGAGGGGGGGGCCGGGACTTGGCCGGGAAACACGGTGCTTCTGCTAAATACTGCTTAAAATAGCTGCCCGGTGTACCGGGATTACTGTGATTTATTGCTGTCCGTCGTGGCGGTGCATGATAGGCGGGGATTTGAATAGTGACGTCATATTTTGGGTTCTAGGACAATATCCCCCCGGACAATATCCCCCCGGACAATATCCCCCGGACAATATCCCCCCGGACAATATCCCCCCAGGACAAAATCCCCCCGGACAATATCCCCCCGTTCCAATATCCCCCCGGACAATATCCCCCCGGACAATATCCCCCCGGATTTTTTTTTTAATTCCAGTGTTTTAAATTATCCTAAATCATGTACCGGTAAAAAAATATTAATTAAAAAAAAAATTGCAGTGTTTCAAATTATTCTAAAAAATTTTTCAAAAATTCAAAAAAAAATTAGCATTTTAAATTATCCTAAATCATGTGCCGGTAAAAAAAAATTCAATTAAAAAAAAAATTGCAGTGTTTTAAATAATTCTAAAAAACTTTCAAAAATTCAAAAAAAAATTAGTGTCTTAAATTATCCTAAATCATGTGCTGGTAAAAAAAATTCAAAAAAAAAATTGCAGTGTTTTAAATTATTCTAAAAAACTTTCAAAAATTCAAAAAAAAATTAATAAAAAAAAAAATCTTTTTTTTAATTCCAGTGTTTTAAATCATCCTTAAACATGTGATAGTAGAATTTTTTTTTGAAATTCCAGTGTTTTAAATTATCCTGAAACATGTGTTAGTAATTTTCTTTTTGAATTTTTTTTTTCACCGGCACATGATTTAGGATAATATAAAACACTAATTTTCTTTTGGAATTTTTGAAAAAATTTTTTAGAATAATTTAAATCACTGCAATTTATTTTTAATTGAATTATTTTTTACCGGCACATGATTTAGGATATATTAAAACACTAAAAAAAAATTTTAATTTTTGAAATTTTTTTTTAGAATAATTCAAAACACTGCAATTTTTTTTTTAATTGAATTTTTTTTACCGGCACATGATTTAGGATAATTTAAAACACTAAAAAAAATTTTAAAAGTTTTGAAAAGTTTTTTTAGAATAATTTAAAACACTGGAATTTTTTTTTAATTGAATTTTTTTTACCAGCACACAATTTAGGATAATTTAAAACACTAAAAAAAAATTTTAAATTTTTGAAAATTTTTTTTAGAATAATTTAAAACACTGCAATTTTTTTTTAATTGAATATTTATTACCGGCACACAATTTAGGATAATTCAAAACACTGGAATTAAAAAAAAAAAATCCGGGGGGATATTGTCCGGGGGGATATTGGAACGGGGGGATATTGTCCGGGGGGATTTTGTCCTGGGGGGATATTGTCCGGGGGGATATTGTCCGGGGGATATTGTCCGGGGGGATATTGTCCGGGGGGATATTGTCCTGATACCATATTTTGTTGCCACGATTCCAGTAGGCCTACCAGCCGGGCGCACCCGGCCTATGCTAGGTCCACTGTGTTGACCAACTACGGACCTTCACCCGGGGGACTTCCCGGCGCGGGAGAATGAGTACACAAAAGCAGAATTTTCACAGTCACATGGTGCTGCAGGTGTTTCATAATGGACGTCAGGTGTTTAATAAAAGTAATGTGAAGGGCGTCTTCTCCAAGTCTAAAATTTTATTTTTATAACTGCTGAAGGTTTTGTTATTTGTGATGTAACTGCTAAGATTTTTGTGGTTTATTTTCACAAAATAAAAAGTTGAAATCTTAGGAACTTGTGTATTCTTGTTGAGCATGCCCCAGGAGTGGGGCATACTGCCACAGAATTGGTCCCTGCCAGTGGAGATGAGTGCTATCTATTGATTTTTTCCTGAGCAGTATCCCCGCATGTCCCGCCCCCCCCCCCCCCCCCCCCCCTCCAGGGATTCAATTGACTGGTGCATTAGTATGTTCTTTGCATATGTAGTTATGGCCATGATAAGTTCTCAATTTATATAGAATAGGTTCAGGAATATACAGATTTGGAATTCTAATGTTGAAATCCATATTTCCATGACAGGAGGACTTGGTGCATAAGACTTTCTAGTAATTATTAAGTGAGATACATTTATGTTGAATGTCTGGCCTACAAAATTACTTTAATGTATACAATTTAATGAATAAACCCTCAGATGGTTATGTCTTGCAGGTAGTTTCCATTTTTCTTTTCAAACACAAGTATCACTATTACAAATGGGGAGATGAATTGAAAATAAGATGAAATGGCAGATTTTTCTGTAGTTGTTTGATTTTTAAAATTTGGATTTTAAAAATACAATCCCGACCTTTCTACTTCTCAATGCTATAGATGGTGTTCAAGGTATAAATCCCATTGATGGAGCGCACTGTAAATGTCTCCACGGATGCTACTTTCTAAGGCTTGGTAGATGTGTACAGTACAGACATTTAATTCCGGCACCAGTCGATCGGACGTCTGTCAGTGCCTGGTTGTACAAACCCCCAGGGACAAATTGTCAAAGAAATAAGTCAAGCACATCAATGACCCACGTAGCTTGCAATTCAAAGCTACCTTCAGTTGTGAGGTCATCCATGTATCCATGCCCAGAAAACCGGGCGGCGATCTGCTGTGTGGTCGTGTATTAGGCCCGGGCTGCCCACGCATTTAGTGC
Source organism: Maea johnstoni (assembly GCA_963942565.1). Lineage (NCBI taxonomy): Eukaryota > Metazoa > Annelida > Polychaeta > Spionida > Magelonidae > Maea > Maea johnstoni. The sequence continues at coordinate 24,850,140 of OZ012686.1, forward strand.
AGGAATTAAATGTCGACACTGTACATGTTGGCCAGGCTCTTAAGCTGAACTGGCGGCGTGCTAGTGGTCAGACTAGATCAAGTGCCAATTGTTTGTAATAGGGCCAGCCATGATAGGCAAACTATAGTCTGTCTGACTCGAGTTTGGCAACCGCTTTTTCCACTTTTTTTGTGACAAAACGTTCGAGTGTATTACTTGGCAAACCTCTTTGGAGAACTACTACGTGTATGAACAAACATACTTTCTGTCTCAACTCCGCAAAATGTTGATTTTGCTGATTAGTGTGTCTGTTTGTCTGTTGCGAACAATACAAACACGCGAGATTGTATTGTTGGCAATGGACACATTTTACAATGGAACCTAATGAGCAAAATCAACATTTTGTGAAGTTGAAACAAAAAGTTTGTTTATACATACACGTAGTAGTGCTCCTAACATGTTTGCCAAGTTTGGATGGAAAACTCGAACGTTTTGTCACAAAAGAGTGGAAAAAGCGGTTGCCAAACTCGAGTCAGACAGACTATAGGCCAGCTCAAACTATTCAGGTCCATGTTACCTGTCACTATGTACTGCTGGATTTGGAAGTTTGATTATCATCACGCATCCGCCATATTTAGGCTAAATTGTCACATACTGTATGCTACCCATTTTGTGACATTGAATGAGATAACAAAAATTCTGTGGAAAATGAGCTATTACACGTTTACATGTATTAAGTTGATTATTAAGAGATAGACTAATGATATACTTATTCTCATGGGATAGCAGCCATTCAGGTTGAAATGAAGATGTATAGCAAAAAGGGCAACATATTACATACTGTAAATCACATGGCCTATTCATTATATAGCGCAGTTACGGTACTGCCCTAGATAGCGTGATCTAAGTATAGCGGTGAACGGGAACAGCAGCAGGAAGTTCAATTAAGAATTTAATAAAGACGGGGATTTTACAATAGCGCATATGGGCAGAGCGCTATTATCGCTATCTTATTGTTCCCGCTATAATTAATTGATTTACAGTATATGAAACGCATCAATACTATAAAAGACTAGATGAAGTATTGCATTAACAGATCAAAATTGATCTTACACAGAATCATGTGTTAAGAATGATTCTAGTCATTCTATTTAACGAGAAACTCCCACTCAGACCTCTACATGTGCTAAGAAAAAAATTACGACACCTTAGCAGTGACTACTGATATATATCATTGGTCGTTCCCTGATTTCAAGTATAATGGCTAAGGATAGAGATGGGGACTAGTGTGATAGCGCACAGTATATGAGTTACAATTAGATGTAATAATAAACGATTATTGACCTCACCTGAAAGTGTTGTTGTGGAAGTCATTATAACTGGAGAAACTGAGGAAGGTTCCGTAGCTGATGCCAAGGGAATAGAATATCTGAGTTGCAGCGCTGTACCAAACCTAACAAGCAGAAAACGCAAATAAAGGAAGCTCATGCGCCAAACATATTGAAACGAAGTATAATACCGAACGTGTATGCAAATTGAAAACATAGCACTAATATCAGTCACATTACATTTTTCATTACTTTACACCGATCTTTAATCCGAATATTTTGTGTGTATATTTTATTTATGAGTGTTATAACTTAATCCATAAATGATAGTTTATGGGATAGCGATTTTCTTTGTGAATGTACCTTTCATATCATACATTCTACCATTTGCGTTTTAATCACGGACACAGAATTCCCATTAATTCGATGGGTACTCACTTTGGTGTCGGAGAGGTGTTCCCAGCTAGGTGTGAGATAGTACTCTATTCCCATCATTGCACCAGGCAGTGTC
>OZ012686.1:24856957-24864457 GCA_963942565.1 Maea johnstoni
CAACTTGTTCCTGCAAGTTAGTACCTTACAGTACTCGATTTTGGTGGAAATTCTTACCTAAGAAAGTAGATCACAATGGATACCATGTTGACCTACTTTATATATATATATATATATATATATATATATATATATATATATATATATATATATATATATATATATATATATATATATATATATATATATATATATATATATATATATATATATATATATATATATATATATATATATATATATATACATATACTAGTATATATATATATATATATATATATATATATATATATATATATATATATATATATATATATATATATATATATATATATATATATATATATATATATATATAGAGAGAGAGAGAGAGAGAGAGAGAGAGAGAGAAGAGAGAGAGAGAGAGAGAGAGAGAGAGAGAGAGAGAGAGAGAGAGAGAGAGAGATATATAGATATAGATATAGATATATAATCGTTATCAAAAGAGCCATTATGAATCTATTCGCACATACCTTTGAACAGCGGACACATCTTCCAGACGGTTAGCGGACCTAGGCCTACGTACTGACCGAATGAGAACTCCATATAGAGCAAGGGTATTCCAACCAAAAACAACATGATGAAGTATGGAATGAGAAATGCACCTACAAATGAAATAATACCGTTCGATATATTCCAAAATGTTCAGTAAAAGAAAGTTTCATTAGTAGTCCGAAGTACCTTTCGTACAAGTAGGTAAAAGGGTAATAATCTCGGCTTCATTACTATGACCTGGGCTACCGTGAACGTGATAGAAATCTTAGACAAGCAAACAAAAATGACCACCTAATTGTAAAGGGTTGCCTCATACCTGAAGTAGGTATCTTGACCGATGAAATATGTAGAAAATCATTTCTCCCACTCTGAGGTGTGTTTTACAGTTAAGGATCAGTCGTCCTCAATGGGGTGTTCTTCAATGGGGTTAAAGGTCAAACTGGTGTAATTGTCCAATCAGATCCCTCAATTTCAATCAATGGGTCACTGCTGCTGGGTCAAAGGTAGACCCAACAATAGCGCGCGTGGATTTGGACAAGCGTCACGTACGTGATCTGGCGCCAGTTTCTGGGGAAACAAACGGTGCACGTCACAACAAACGCGTATTACCATTGTTGAACTAGTGCGCGGGTGACCTTTGGCTGACCTAGTTTAACTACCTAACTTCACGGTAAAACGTGTAAATTTCTCCTTTTTATCGTGGGAGAAACAGGTTCTATCACTCGTGGATGGAAAGAGGAGGAATCTTGCACTCGTGAGTGATTTTGTGTCTTGGGACTCGGCAAGCCTCGTCCCAAGACACAAAATCACTCACTCGTGCAAGATTCCTCCTCTTTCCATCCACTCGTGATGGAACCTCTATATCTGTAATAGATAGGACGAAACCCTATAGAATTACGTATTGTTGCTATTTATTTATGTCTTAGGATTTGGATTTGAAATTTCGTTTTTCGTCACATGTTATGCCAATTGTGCTGATTCGCGACTAGCCAGTTGTAAGAAGCGAAGGAAACCGGACCATCCGGCGAAAACCACCGCCTAACTCTGAGTCACTGGGAACTTTCTCACATGCCCAGGCCATACAATAGGAGGCCGAATCACTCAATGTAGAGATCATTGCGCTTCAACTGCTTGTTGTTACTCATCACCACCAGAGGTCATGAGTAAGAGATTGTATTGAGGCGTGTAAGGAGGGTGCCAGTGACTTGTGGTTGGTCGGTGTTTTTTCACGGTATTCTTATAACTTTCCTCCGCCATAAACAGCTAGCAGGTTGCAATTTTGCCTTGATAATGGCAGGCAAAGTGACGAGTTATTTTAACCCATGGGTGCCTGGCACAAAGATATCCCAACTGGCTGAAAATCAGAACATGAGAATTCTAAAAAAAGTATATATTGTAACATCTATGAATGTGTCGTCATTTTCGAGGCACGTCACAAAATGAGCATGTATCTCTATGTAGTCCCTATCACATGTGTTCTGGCTTCACGGCATTTTAGCCACAGAACGTCTGACCTAACCGCTGAAAGCTGAATCGTATTGTTATTAGTCTAATAAGTTATTTTAGAGAGGAACATTACCTACGAGTTATTTATGTCTCTGAGTTATTTATGTCTCTGTGTCATTTTTTGCCTCTGTGCTCTATACTGTGAAGTATTTTTTGTCTATATCTGTAAATGAAATAATTCATGAATAAAAAATGTGACCTGATTGCCGAGTGGTTTAAGGCTTTGTATTTAGAATTTGGAAATTTGTCTTTCGTCACATTTGTACCATATCGTAGATAATTCGTGACTAGTCAGTCGTAAACAGTGGAGGAAACCGGAATGCCCGGCGAAAACAACGGCCAAGCTCCATGCAGACTGCGTAATTAAAATGACCGCGTTTGTTGGTAATGGAAAATATCATTCAAAACAAAGGGAAAGTAACAGCATCCAATTCGTTTCTTTTGACGACCAAATGCAACGTTGAGGTTTTTGTAGTCCAATATGGGTTTATGTGTAACCATACTTTGAGGCATATCGCAAAATAAGATACTCATGTGAAGCTGCCACCTCCACACAGTTCGTGCTTGAAGTGATTAAATGCGCTTTAAGACGATCAGTACCATTGCAATCTAGTTAGAAGCCACATCCCCAAACGTACCTCACTGCAGCATAATCATATAGCAAGGTGTATCTTGGGATTGTTGAGTATCATTACGTAGAGAATATCATAGCCAACCGTCCTTTGTCAATTCATATTCTATTTCATTTCGACATTTACAACTTTTCAGCTCTTGTCAACCGTGGTGAATTGGGATGTTCCATAATGTTCGGAAGTTTTGAACAGCTCGTGATTAGCCATTGATTGCATGAAGCTCCTACATGTACATGCAGGGCTAAGCTATGGAACATATACACGGCATCAGACCACTCCGTCAGGGAGGCAGTCCCTTTATGCATGGACAAGGCTTTTGGCATGCAAAGTGTTAGAGTGCTCAGCCAAGGAGGTAGTCCTCTCAATGCATCGATAAGTCATTCGATGGGCAAAGTGTTAGACTGCTCAGTCATGGAGGCAGTCCCTTTATGCATGGACAAGGCCTTTGGCATACAAAGTGTTAGAGTGCTCAGCCAAGGAGGTAGTCCTCTATATGCATCGATAAGCCATTCGGCAGGGAAGGCGTTAGACCGCTCAGTCTTGGAGACAATTCCTTTATATATGGATAACGCATTCATCGTGCATAGCGTTAGACAAATCAGTTATGATGGTGGCAGCCCCTCTGCGCATGGATAATATATTCTACTTGCAAAGTCCTAGACCTCTCAGTCATGGACTGGCAATCCCTTTATCTATGTATAAGACATTCGGCGTGCTAAGCATTAGACCGCTCAGCTATGAGGGCGGCGGCCCCTCTGTGCACGGATAAAACATTTTACTTGCAAAGCCTAGACCACTCAGTTATGAAGGGAATCTTTTTATGCATGGATAAGGAATTCGGCGACCAAAGCGTTAGACCTCTCAGCTATTGAGACGGTCCTCTCTATGTATGGATAACGCATTCAGCGAGCAAAGAGTTAGACCGCTGAGCCATGAAGACAGTCCCTCTTTTTAGGGATGATGAATTCGGCGGGCAAAGCGTTAGACCTCTGAGCCATGGAGATGGTCCTCTCTTTGTATGGATAACGCATTCAGCTAGCAAAGACTTAGACCGCTGAGCCATGGAGACAGTCCCTCTATTTGGGGATGATGGATTCGGCGGGCAAAGCCTCTGAGCCATGGAGACGGTCCGATCTATGTATGGATAACACATTCAGCGAGCAAAGAGTTAGACCGCTGAGCCATGGAGACAGTCCCTCTATTTGGGGATGATGAATTCGGCGGGCAAAGTGTTAGACCTCTGAGCCATGGAGACGGTCCGCTCTATGTATGGATAACACATTCAGCGAGCAAAGAGTTAGACCGCTGAGCCATGGAGACAGTCCCTCTATTTGGGGATGATGAATTCGGCGGGCAAAGCGTTAGACCTCTCAGCTATTGCGACGGTCCGATCTATGTATGGATAACACATTCAGCGAGCAAAGAGTTAGACCGCTGAGCCATGGAGACAGTCCCTCTATTTGGGGATGATGAATTCGGCGGGCAAAGCGTTAGACCTCTGAGCCATGGAGACGGTCCGATCTATGTATGGATAACACATTCAGCTAGCAAAGAGTTAGACCGTTGAGCCATGGAAACAGTCCCTCTTTTTAGGATGATGAATTCGGCGGGCAAAGCGTTAGACCTCTGAGCCATGGAGACGGTCCGCTCTATGTATGGATAACGCATTCAGCGAGCAAAGAGTTAGACCGCTGAGCCATGGAGACAGTCCCTCTATTTGGGAACTATAAATCCTCCCTGCAAAGCGTTAGACCTCTCAGCTATGACGCCAGCCCCTCTGTGTATGATTTAGTCATTGGAAGTGCAAAATGGTAGACAGATAAGCCATGGAGGGTAGTAGCGCCACAGAAAGGGATCTAGGTTAAATCGTGATTAGTCTCACATGGGTTTATGTGTCTGCGTTCCCTAAACAATAGGTTCTGTAGCGTATTGCTTTAAGCCAGCAAGTAGCTCTGAAAGGGGCTTGCTGATAATCGTCCTTAGTCACGGTTTTAATACTTTCAGTTGGGGCGACGTTATGGTAAAACCCGTCTCTATGTCCGGGTCATTTTAAAACTTGAATATCTGAAAACTGAGTCAAGTGAAGACAACGGAACTTATGCTATTGTATACGTTACATCTCATAATTGCCGAATAATGTTAAACTTATCCATAAGTGGCTATTTTGGTGTGTTTCGTTTTCTTTTGGAAAAATGTCAAAACTCCCTATTTACTTGAAAACCAGACTACCATTTGATCAATCATGTATTAGGTAATGTCCAAGGTCCTACCTCAATATGGGATCTGCACGATGAGTACTAGTATTTCATAAAACATTTGAATGTTCCCATAAGCCTCAAACTTACTAACAGCACGTGGTTTACATGGTAAATGGTGATTTTTCAGGTCCTGTCATAATTCAAGGTACCTGTGACATGACATTGGTCCTAGTGGGGGTTCATATCTGCCATGTTCGATAACATTGGCTTCGAAGACTATCGTTATTCACCTTCAGCCAAAAGATGAGATGAAAGTATTAGTCAAGGTGATCTAGCTCGTAGGAATTTGCATGGTCGAAGCCGAGAGCTAGGGTTGAGTTGATCTAGAAAAAGATATCGTCAGGGGACGTCTCGCCCTTTGTGTCCCAGACCATGCGTCAATAGAAAGTCACTTGACCGAATTTCGTGGCCAGTGAGCACACTACTCATGTGTACTTTGTTTTGATGTCCGTATGCAAGGGCCAACGGAAGACAGCCGATAGCACCACCACCTAAATTTCCACTTCAAGAAATTCTTTCAAATTTTATTCGTTCACTAAAACATATTTAATCCGCAATGTATGCATCTATTTAACAATAGGCCACTCTGTCTTATAAAGCCAACGGGATTCTGATTTGTATAATCAGTTGGAGCAGCGTTAATATCAGAAACTCTTCCAGACTTCATTCGTTCACTACGACATGTACACTTGGTCAAACTAGCTTAGCTTATCTCATTATAAGTAATTATATTTTGTCATTTGAGTGACACGTTTTAGATATTGAAATGAAATAGAATATGGGTTGACGAAGGACGGTTGGCTATGATATTCTCTACCTGATAACAATCGAGAATCTGGAGATGCACCTTATTGTATGGTTATTCTGCTGTGAGGTATGTTTTGGGATGTTTTTATTTTCAACTACGCTGCAATGGTTCTGATCACCTTTGATCCGGCGTTCAATTTCAATCCCATTATTCTGTCATATCTGATACCAGAGGGAAGGGGTTAAACTTTAACCACTTCCTTACAGAAACACTGCAGGTTTTGAATGAGCTAACTGATATGTTCTTACAGTAGTTTCTCTCTGTTACAGTGCTTCAATTTACCAGAGACATAGGATCGGTAATGCAGGCTGCCACCAAAAAAATAAAATGGAATACCTGAACTGGAATGATAAAAATATGCAGATTTTCTTGCTATGTTTTGAAATAATTCTAAGGGCAACGGAATGTTATCAGTTACAGAAATAGTTGACTTGTTCGAGCTAAGACACATATGGAAACTTCGAAGATTTGAAAGATAGTCACTCGTAATCGATCTGTCTTTCGTATTCTACAATGTCCCGAAAGTAACGTTCCTCCCCACAATACACACGTCAACTCGTGCATCAACTCACCACCGCCATTGCTGTAGCAGAGATATGGAAATCTCCATATGTTTCCCAGTCCCACACAGTACCCTATACAGGTGAGCATGAATTCCACCTTTGAAGACCATGTAAGTCTCTTGTTTTCCTTGCCGGACGTCTCCATGGTTCAGGCGCGTGGTCACCAGTGCGGGCAAGACTGTATTGTGTAGTGTAGTGCTTCCTGCAGTGAGGCAAGAATATATTTAGCGAAGGTGGGGTGTTACTCCTGGTCAACTTAACAAGGGTGTGCCATGTTGAGTTGATGTTCGCTGGTGATCGAGAGAGATGGCCTAAAGCTTATACCTGACTGCAGGACTGTTCAAGCTGTCGACTCGTCGACAGATTTGGCGACAGGAGCTAAGAATTTGGCGACTGCAGTTTCTTGTCGACAGAATGGCGACAGCAATATTTCCAGTTATTAACTTCTCACTGAGAGTTTTTAAAACGTGTCCTAGCATTCTCTGCGCATTGCCAGATCCCTCACGTACTCAAGCTAGTGGCTGTGCGGCTCCGGTGTAACAGTGTTACGTGTGCACCAGTCCTCACTGACCCGTGCTAGTCACCCCCGGTCCACTGAACACCAGTTGCGAGTGTCATGGTTGTTGTAAGTGACCCCCTGTATTCCTCTACATAAATATGTGTTGCTCCAAAGTCATTTCTAGTAGCTAACATATTATTCTCCCACCATCTGCCAACTTTCGACTGTGGTCTATAGCAACGGATTATATATATATATATATATATATATATATATATATATATATATATATATATATATATATATATATATATATATATATATTTATATATATATATATATATATATATATAGGAGCAAGTCACATACTCAGTCTCAAGTTGGCAACCCTGGGTTTCATGCTTGTGCAATCCTCAGCCTGACCATTCACCTCCTGGTATGGTCACTTCCTGTGTAATCCAGGATATATATATAGATATATTATATATAGATATATATATATATATATATATATATATATATATATATATATATATATATATATTATATCATATATATATATATATATATATATACATACAGTGGAACCTGTCTACATTGAACACTCACGGGAAATGAAAAAGTGTTCAATGTACGCAGGTGTTCAATGTATCCAGGTTCTAAGTAATCGGAGGTCGGGTGAAATAGAAACAGAATCAAG
>OZ012686.1:24865872-24880872 GCA_963942565.1 Maea johnstoni
TATATATATATAGGAGCAAGTCACATACTCAGTCTCAAGTTGGCAACCCTGGGTTTCATGCTGTTGCAATCCTCAGGCCGTTATAGAGACTATTTAGGGTAAAAGGTCCTCACTCATGCTACATGTTGAGACTTGAGTGTCCCTGACCCTGACCCTCCACCTCTTGGTATGTGTATATATATATATATACACATATATATATATATACACTCACACACACGACTGGCGGGTCACCAGAGAGGGGGGTCACTGAGTTCTATCACTCCTGTTCAAACAGGATGCATGAGGATATGAACTAGGGATCCCAATGCTTGGGTAACACCAGCAAGCAGTATCGTGTATGGGATTATTACTGGATATTGGTGTCACTTTGTTGTTCTTACACATGTTTTTGCCTAGACCGTTTCCTTCATGATCACACAAACGTCTATGATCTAAGCCATCACTGAACAGAATAACAAACCGAATATTTGAGAATCTGGTAGCGGATTTAGATAAAAAACAAAGGGTTGGCAAATCAAATTTCGCCAGATCACAGTTCCTTTGAAAATGTTGATTGTCCCCTAACTGCTGCCAGTGCTTTAATCCGCATTTTGGGTTTTTTATGGTAATGGACTTACTTGAAAATATTGACACATCTAAGAGTAGTACTGAGTATTATTATGATGGTACTTTTGCGATGCTTACTGTATTCTTCATCAAGGAGATCTTTCAGAAGACTTATACTCTGTGTTGGCCCACTAGTCAAATACGAATCAAAAGGGTTAACCCCATATCCTGCTTTAGAAAATAGGCATGGAAGTTTCACAAATCAATCATACCACACTGACATAAACCAAAAAGAACTTATAACAAACAGCCCCGAAATATATATATATATATATATATATATATATATATATATTATATATATAATATATAAATATAAATATATATATATATATATATATATATATATATATATATATATATATATATATATATATATATATATATATATGTATATATATATATATATGTATATATATATATGTGTATATATATATATATATATATATATATATATATATATATATATATATATATATATATATATATATATATATATGTATATATATATATATATATATATATTGTTTTAATTTACGTTGGCACTGTTTAATGCTCTCGTTTGCTTTTGATGATAGGAGGTTAAATTAATTTTTGATAAAACGAATGTTAAAACGTTCAAATGGGCAAGTTTCATGTTATTATTTAAAGTGTTCAATACGTGTCAACTGAGTAGTTGCTTCTTATATTTTAAACCGTAATTCCCATTCTAAGTACTTCTCTACTTTATCTAGTTATCAAGAATACAGAAATGAATGTAAACTCCCTTTTAAAAGTGATAAGATAGCAACATACCTTGGTTACCATTTTCTATCTAAAAAGCGCCACCTTGAGTGGATTAGAGTAACTAGATGCTAATGATATATGATAGGGTACACAGTGACATTTGACAAACATACTAAATATAAAAACTGATATCTACGAGCGTATAACGTCAACGTCTATAAAACATCAGCATATTGCAAACTGTTGATAAGTTGCGCTAATGTAATTAATGTCGTCCGTCTATCATTGTACGAGTTCGTACTATCGTACTAACACTGTTATTATAGCAGCGCATCCTTGTTACTACATGTGGTGTACGAGATAGCAAATCTCATTTTGGCTACAGGCATTTTTTACAAATAGGTTAGTTCTTTTGTACAACCTCTCTCTCTCTCTCTCTCGTGATGACAAGTGATAGATAGACTCCACGGAAGCTGTCGGTGGTGTATATGATATACCCAAGTGTAACTCTTACCAAAGGACGAGCAACCCAATGGGTATCCCATACACTACAAGGGGTCTATGTAGCTTGTACCGCAGTTGCTTGCCTTCCACCAATCACAGCCCTTGAAAAAGTGATGAGAGAGGACTTAAATCCTAGGGGCTGATAGGAGATAGTGGTTTTCCTTGTAAAAAGACCTAGGTCTCTGCTTTGACGAAACGTTTTGACCATTATGTTCATCTCATATTTACATGTATGTACAACCAGGGCGGATTCAGCCTTCCTGTGAATTTGATAGATGCACCATCAGATTATTGAAGAGATCACCATTTATCTTTCTTCATTTAAATGCCAGGTTGTTTTTACTGCATTTCGAATTGATAATGAATTTGCTTGTTTTTTTTGGCAAGTGATAGAATGGGAATTAATCACGAGTGGTAGGTGATACAGTGCTCCCCCAGTCAGCAGCCAAAACATTGCACATGTGATCAATTCCATTTACAACATTGTTCGCAGATGTTGACATACATTTTTAAAAAATCTTTAAAAACGGTTCGCCACCCCTTTTTCTAAGGGTGGCCCAGACATACAAGAAGGATAGCTTTTTTGTATATGCAGACGACACAGATAATATACTAGTAAATGATGAAATGAAATGCAAATGTAATACCTTCCTGTAATTGGGCGATAGACAATAAAGAGTAAGAAGTGTAGGTTTTCGGTGGTTGCTCCAGTTTATAGAGGAATCGAACCCATACACGCCCCAGCCTGGGATTGAACACTGGACCCCATGCCTCCCAGCACTCAGGCCAGCAATCTTGCCACTGTGCCATTGAGTCTGGTTTGCCATCAAATCTAGTCAGGTCAGAATGTTGTCATACATAACGACCAGTTTGTACGAAAGCGGCTTATGGGATAAGATTTTTCACTTGGGTTTAAATCTACAATACTGCAGCAACTATTACGTATCATATGGTTGTATGAGTTCCCTTTGACAAAACCGGTACCTGACTGGTACCTGGAAAATGCCAAGTCTATAAGCATTGACAGATTAACAGGAAAGGAAGTGGTATTACTTCAATTCGCTCCACTCATAGCAGGTTTCTTAAGCGTCATTCAAGTATGAACAAATGGACAAATATCTGACTAAGTCTTGGACACAAATGTGGCAACTGACGTTTGATTATAACCACCGGCAGGGGCGGATACAGGCCTGAATTTGACTGGTGCCATAACTGAAAATGGCCACCACGCACCGTAGGTGCTCGGGACTAGTGGTCGGGTGTCTGGGGGCCGCTCAAGACCCAATAAGCCCAAGGGTTTTCGACGCTCTGAGATGTATTCTCAGCCACTCGTGGCACTTAAAATTATAAATTTTATTGACTTACTTTTCAAAGACTTTTATTTTGTTTCTAGTATTTCATAGCCATATACTGAATCACTCATTACTCACTACTGATCTTTGGAATGAATTTCATAATATAAGGCTAATTTTTGGGTAAAATAATTCTTTATTTCTGAAACTGTATACATGTAGTGATTGCTTACATTACACTACACATGCAATATCCCCACAGGGCGGGGATAGTGAATACCTCCAAAACCCTCCTTAAAACTTTCCCAATACTTGATTTTGATTAGCCCATCGGCCATCAAACAGTGAACAAACAAATAAAATTAGATCTTGTCATTGTCCAAATCAAAACAATAAAAGTTTAATTTAAAAAAAAAATCAATTTTTTAATGCCCACATGGCTAGAAAATATGGTTCACAAAATGTGCCCCAGGGGTGGGGATAAATGACAAAAAATGTGCCCTATGGGTTGGGACTATGCTAAATAGGGCAGAAGGTCAGAACACTATTCTCCCCCCCCCCCCCCCCCCGTCCAGGGGATTCAATTAACTGATGTATTTACCTAGTTAATCCTGAATACACTCCATCCAAAACTGGCAAAAGAGCAATTGGATACCAATATATGTTGACCAGTATAGTGTACCATTAATGTTCAAATAAACCGAATAGAAGACTATAAACCGAATACCTTTACAATGCCACCTCCTAAAAAAATTCATGATTTCCTAAAAATCTGATCCTTGAAATGTTTATACTTGTATACCAAGTTCCCAAAGTCACCTTCTACTTTAAAGTGAAGAGATGGCTTCAGTTGTCCAGCTTGCGGCATGACTCGCAACAAGCCAACCATGGTTGCATGGTGCTTACCAGCGCTCCTAGCGGCGAGTATGATCACGTGTTTGCCAGGGATTGATAATCATTTCCACAGGGAATTACTATCACCCCGGCCGGCCGATATCTGCTGCCTTTATCAATTCCCCATGGAGACTAATTATGTCTGGCGAGAACGATGTTCAGATGACTGCCTCCTTTTCCTTAATCCACCCGTCCCAAGGTGTTTTTTAAGGAAATCTATCCGGGGCATGCTGCCCTCGAACTGCCTGTTTAAAAAGTGGTGGTGTGAACAGGCAGGTATCAGCTAGCGGATTTGACCGGTGCCAAACATCCACTTTTTGAATTGAGTGGTGACAAATGTATAACAAACGTTAGGGACGGAATGGCCTAAGGGTAAATGAAAGGTATACCTACCAAACCTACACGGGAACCGACTTATCAATTTTGAAATTATGTCAGGTAATAAAAGAGCTTAGATGAAGAAAAGAATGTGTGTGTGTGTATATACATGTATATATATATATATATATATATATATATATATATATATATATATATATATATATATATATATATATATATATATATATATATATATATGTTTGGTCATCTAAGGAATGAGGAAGGGGAGTTAATGTCAAATCTGTTTTTTTTGTTTTCATAATTTTAGGATGTGAAGTGCAAGATTTTTAATTTTGCATGCATTTAACATTTTTTCAGTTAAAATTTTAGTTTTGCATGTGGAAACAACTTCCCTGCAAAATTAACATCACTAAAAATATCAATTTTTGCACATTTTTAGCACATGTGTGTGTGTGTCCCTCCAATCCCAATATCTGCAAAATAGTTCCTAAAAAATAGCTGAGATGAAATGTATTGCATACTTATTTAGCATTTTATATAAGGCCAAGAGTCAGAGATAAGTAAAAATTTAATAACAAAAGGAATGAGTATCACATAACAGGATATAAAGACAGTCTTTGATACAGCAAAACATCAACAAGAACAATCAGAGTAAAATTGTCCACACTTAGCACATATCAATCTAGTATTTCTCTAAGTGTACATACTCTTTATGGTACTTTTCACAATTTCCTGACTATTTTGTGTCAGGAATAGACCAATATCACCAAAAACCCTGCATTGAACTTGATAGTATGACAAAGAAGAAGTAATCAGAGGGAATACCAGATAAGACACAATATTCATCCCTGTTTTTCCCAGCAGGGTTAAATGAAATATACACATGCTAGGGCCAAACTGTTGCATCCTAGATATTGATTACTGACCTTCTCGATAGCTTTAGTGATGAGCTACAATTCTAAAAGGAAATGATTTCCAGATGATTACTGCACATACCAGCAATAAGGCTCGCTTGGACGAGAGATATACATGACAAAAGTCTTGGTAAATAACTATTACTTAACCCTTATGCTGCTGGTGGCTAATTTGGCCAATACAAAATGATGCAAAAAAATTGAAAAATGACGGAAACATTGGTACATGGGTACTCATCTGATAGTACTCAGCGAGAGCTATCCGATGAATACCAACATGACAGGGTTTAGATGGTTTTCAAAAATCTTTGCATTCTTGTGCTTTTGGAGAAAGTAGCCTTAGCATTTAAAGGGCTAATTTGTAGTGTATTTAAAGATACTAGTTAATATGGCTCGTTGGGATGAGAGATATATGTGACAAAAGTCTAGACCAAAATTAAGTACTATCATATTATGGTATAATAGAGTATATGCTGTATCTAGAGATATAATCTACAAAGGTTAATAATATGTAAGATGCACATGACAAAAATCGAGGCCAAAAATAGTTCGCTCATATACTGTCATAACTAACATGTTATTTAATACAAAATTTGTCAACTGTAAATAACAGATTAAATTAAGTCATGACAAACCAAACTGACAGAACAGTATCAGGAAATAAATACGATTCACTTATTTCTACTGTAAATAGTCCATAAATGGAAAGGCAAAAACTTTGAAGATTAAGTTCAAATGCCTTTTTGCATTGCAGAGATATATTTGTGAATATGCAGGTTTAAACTCACAGGTAAATAACAATACTATAAGAATGAATATATGAACATTGTTTAAAACATCATTAAATTTAATATAGGTGCAGTGTTGTACATAATGAACGTTTAAATCAGAACAAGATAATAGGTATGTAGAGTTGCAGGATGAAGGTGTGGATCAGAATCATTACAATGAATAAATAAAATTTATTCTGTAAGAATAATATGAGGTGAATATCAGTACAAGGTCATACAAAATGAGATATAAACATCATCACTTTGTAAGGGAATGCCCAAGTACAGAATAAAGGTATTCAAAGGTATTTGGTTTATAGTCTTTTATCCACTGAAGCGCTCACACAACCTTCCTCCCCTAGCAGGCCTGTACACAGGGAGACCATTTCAATCCCCTGTGGGATATTCCATGGCAACTTGCAGCATATAGTGCACAAGCTTTAAGCACTGCCTTAGTTATGCTAGGTACCCATTATGTAGCTGGGTAGACTGAAGCAGAATGGAATAAACTGAGGACAGACCAAAGTGCCCCAGCCTGGAATTGAACCAACAACCTACTGATTACTAGTCCGACACCTAACCAACTGAGCTACTTTGTCTCCGAGTATAATACAGTTACGAGAATAAAGTAATTTCGATGAATAAATGAACTTTTTTTCAATAAATGATGAAGGCCAGAATCGGTATAGAGTCATACATTCATAAAGGGATCAAGATTGCTACAATAATAAATCCCACACTGTCAAAGATATCACAGAAGTTAAGAAGCACATAAATGTATTGTTCATCACTCTCAAACATAACATATATAGAACTTTCCTGGGTAACATAATGAGCAAGAATGCACATAAGATGAATAAAAATTGTTCAGGAGTATTGTTATCTTATCACTTAATCTATCCTACCAAAATAAATACTTTCTGAGCTACTGGAGGTAAACTATATACTGTGTATAGTGATGTGGTAATAAGGTGAGTAAGATTGTATATAAACATGATAAACATCTATTCATCTTTTTGAGTTGTATTCTTCACCTACATGTATCAGATATATAAAGAAATGTACACATTGGTTTATCAAACCATATATACCTGAGAACAAAAGGCACTGTAATACAGTACTAACATTTGAAATTCATAACATACTAGCATAGAATAACAAATAACTTGTTTGAATACATATGGAACAATTGTAACATGGGATCAGTCAATACCATCTAACTTATGCAAAAATCAGCACACACAATAAGCAATTTGAATACTGTTTCAGATAACTTGCAATTGCTACATAGTCTTATGTGAGAAAGTTACATAATTTTTGATATAACCAAAAGAAGATATGATTGAAACCATAGTTAGCAAAAGTTTAAGCTATAGGTGCATCTACATATTGGCAAGAATTTTTTGTTAGAGTGCTGCAAGAATATTTTATCTTAGGAGATGATTCTAGGAGATATTGTAGAAAAGTCAATCCTGGTATATAATATGTATGACAAGAATGACTTTACTTTGAGACTTCTCTGAGGTTCAGATATAAGGTTTCTACAGAATATCTTATCCTAGAACATGGTTTTAGTATACACTTATAGAAAAGTCGAGCCTGGCATATGATAAGTATGATAACAATGACTTAACTTTGAGAATTATCAGGTTCAGATCTAAGGTATCTACAGGGTATTGTATCCTTGGCCATGGTTTTAGTATACATTTATAGAAATGTCAAGCCTTGCATATGATAAGTATGATAACAATGACTTAACTTTGAGAATTATCAGGTTCAGATCTAAGGTATCTACAGGGTATTGTATCCTTGGTCATGGTTTTAGTAAACACTTATAGAAAAGTCAAGCCAGGCATATGATAAGTATGATAAATATGACTTAACTTCGGGACTTCTCAGGTTCAGATCTAAGGTTTCTACAGAATATCCTAGAACATGCTTTTAGTGTACACTTATAGAAAAGTCAAGCTTGGCATATGATAGCAATGACTTTACTCTTAGACTTCTAAGGTTCAGATCTAAGGTATCTACACACTATTGTATCCTTGGTCATGGTTTTAGTATACACTTATACTTATTTAGTATATACCTAACAATGTGGTTAGGATACATTGAAGAAAAGGCAGGCAAGGTGTATAATGGTATGTATGACAACAATAAATAGTCGTTGAGACTTTTCAGGTTTAGATCTAAGGTTTCAACCCTGTCAAAATACTATCCTTTACTGCATTCAGTTTGAGACATAATAACAGAAAATGTATGACATACAATCAGAATTTTCATATACTGCAAGTCAGAGATAATAACATTACATACAACTACATCATGCATTTTAAAAACTGGCATGAACGCTGCTGTCTTGATATGACAAGGTCGCAGGGAATTCATAAATAGTAAACACATTTAGTTCCTGCACCAGTCGACCGGACGTCTGTCAGTGCCTGGTTGTACAAATACCTATGGATAACACACCAAAAAATAAGCCAAGCACATCAATGACAAATGTAGCCTGCGATTCAAAGTTACATTCAGTTGTGAGGTCATCCATGCATCCATGTCCGGAAAACTAGATGGCAATTGAGTGCGGTCGTGTATTATGCCCAGGCTGCCCATGCATTCAGTGCAGGAATCAAATGCTCCCACTGTATGATGAATGCTTTTGAAAATTACCTGAAGATTTTCAAGTGCAAAAGAAAAAAGTTCCACCACATGTTGGTTTACCTAGAGAAGTATCCATACCCCTAAATGTGATCCCATTTTCCTAGCAAATTTTCTGTGCAACCTCGTAGTAACCCACATCTGCCAGACAATGCATTTCACCATTAAAAAACAACAACAACAACAACAACAACAAAAATGAGCCTGCTGACTGATGGCCAAATGGTCTAAGGTGTTACCATTGACTACTCGCCGACCTCTTATCACTGCCTGGATTTGAATCCGACTGGGATATCGGAGAAAGTTGCCAGTGACTTGGGGTTAGGTGGATATTTTCACCAGTATTCCGGTTTTATCCAACGCACACTTCTGGCTAGTCAGGATTTTGCCCTAGCAAGATTGATGAAAAGCGAAGTTCCAAACATTTCCACATCAAAAATTCCACAATCTGGACCATGCAGGTATTGCAATGCAGTTGCCAAATTGCCTATGTCCAAAGTTTATGGTTGAAAATTCCAGGCACATTATTACTAATTACCATTATTAATATTGTACATTAATCAAAAAACATAACAGCAGTTATACTGTTTTGAAATTACAGCTTGTATCAATAAATTACTTATGTGATATTGTGCAATATTTCGTGTCATGTGTTGTTTGTTATAGAGTAACATCACAAACATTGATTTATAAAACCATTATCAGATGGCGCCACTAGTAATTTACATCACAGCACATGCTTTGCTTTTCTTTGCTCCTTTCTCTGAAGATTTGACACTTTCCTCGCTTTTCCTTTCCTCTTTTTCATTAGAGAGCTGCCTCATAGGGTCTCGGTTCTCCTTGAGTTTTTCAGCAGTATTCGCAGCAATGCAGCAATTGTTGCCCCCTTCATCTTACCCTTAAGTGACACCTTCTTTTCCTCGTCTGAAAAATGAAAAATAATTTCACAATTCATTTTGCATAGGTAGATATTTATTGGAGTAAAGCAATTATTTGAATATTTGAGAAAAGATAATATCAGTATTCTGATTAATATTACTCAAATAAGTAAAATGTTTGAGGAAAAATATATTTTATTAACTTATTATGTGCTTTGATTCCACACACACACACACACACACACACACACACACACACACACACACATATATATATATATATATATATATATATATATATATATACATATATTATATATATATATATATATATATATATATAAATATACATACATATATATATACACTTGATGAGGTTTTGAAAATATCCAAATATTTTGACTTAAAATATATTAACACAAACTTTCTTGTAGAAGAAAAGAAGGAAATATATGGCACTGCCAAAAGTACCAATACTTTAGAATGAGCATGTTGATCATATTAGTTCTTTAAATAAACTTTAATATCAACAGGTTTTACAGATTTGGTTCAAATCAAAACAAAAAATAAAGGTTCCAAATTATCATAAATTCAAAATGCTCATCTGTGCTTTAGGTCCTAAAATGTTTGAGGAAAAATATATTTTTATTAACTTATTATGTGCTTTGATTCCACACACACACACATACACACACACACATATATATATATATATATATATATATATATATATAATATATATATATATATATATATATATATATATATATATATATATATATATATATATATATATATACTGTAGAAAACGAAATTCACGCGTGTCCCAAGTATAGCGAATTGGGGAGTTTTGCATCATAACGTATCTTTATGTTAGCGACGATAGCCGCCGCTGACAGCGCCAGTACAGTAATAAAAAAGTACAGCGTTTTTATATATAGCGAAGCGGAACCATACGCTAAGTACGCTATATATAAACACACGCGGAAATTTCGTGTTCTACAGTATATAAATATACATACATATATATAAACATTATTATATATATATATATATATATATATATATACATATATATATATATATATATATATATATATATATATATATATATATATATACATATATATATATATATATACATATATATATTATATATATGTATATATATATATATATATTATTTCATTATACCTCAAAATCGTAAGCCGTGATTGGCTTACAAAGGTTGGCCATTCCATCATGTCCACCGGCGAAGTATCCACCGGCACAACGTCCACCGTTCTCACTGGATCTACCGCAGTAATTGTTTGTTTTCATTGATATTTTACCAAATTGGGGTTTGTTCGGTATAATAAAACAAATATGCCATGCCAGTGTGGCTTCCGTCCTCGGGAAAACCATCCTCCCTCTGGGAAACATTCCATCAGGATACCCACACAGGCATGGCATATTTGTATAATGTATATATATTTGAATTGCTCACTGTGCTTTGGGTCCTGAATTATTAAAAAAGAAATACATATATTTGATTTACTTACTTCGTGCTTTGAGTTCGGCTGCCATGAGATTTTCCTCGGCTTCCTCATGATTGGTTGTTGGCATGGCCAGCAAATCGTCCTTGGACAGCACGCTGATGCGGTCATCTTTTCTATGCTCCTCACAGAGCCAGGAGGTCTTACCACTGGGTAGGTGACACCTGCATCAATATAATAGGAACTATAATACTACTACTACCACTACCACTACTAATAATAATGATAATAATAATAATAATAACAATAATAATAATAATAATAATCTTTATTTAAAGACAGTACATTGCTTTTACGTATCGATATTTGAAGGAAGGAAGAGATGGTGCACATCTGACTGCTTCAGTTAAGCCATTCCAAACTTTGGTCCTGAGTACGAAATGCATTTTTGATATATATGAGAGAGAGAGAGAGAGAGAGGGAGAGAGAGAGAGAGAGAGAAGAGAGAGAGAGAGAGAGAGAGAGAGAGAGAGAGAGGAGAGAGATGAGAGAGAGAGAGGAGAGAGAGAGAGAGAGAGAGAGAGAGAGAGAGAGAGAGAGAGAGAGAGAGAGAGGAGAGAGAGAGAGAGAGAGAGAGAATAGAGAGAGAGAAGAGAGAGAGAGAGAGAGAGAGAGAGAGAAGAGAGAGAGAGAGAGAGAGAGAGAGAGAGAGAGAGAGAGAGAGAGAGAGAGAGAGAGAGAGAGAGAGAGAGAGAGAGAGAGAGAGAGAGAGAGAGAGAGAGACGAGAGAGAGACAGAGAGAGAGGACAGAGAGAGACAGGAGAGACAGAGAGTAAATTGGAAAATATATACGAGTTAAATCTTACCTGGCCAGTCCACCCATGCACTCCTCTTTGTCTTCGGCTATCACTACTTTTCCTAATGACAGGTATGCCTCTTTGAAGTCTGAACTGCTGTTTTCGCCAACAACACTCTGAAATATACATTATCATAAATACACATTTCCCATATGAAATTCTTTAAATCTATGTGCAATTACCCAAACATGCTGAATATACCAAAATATATAAGCATACATCTTATGCACTATTCAAAAATGGAGAAGGAAACTCTTTTCCAAAAGACCAACTATGTTATTTTTAGGGAATGATGATAAGCCAGTACTTGACCCATCCATGCCTAGAGATCCCCTTAACTTTTTTTTCGTCTGCATCCGTGACAATTTTCATGAATATTCTTTTGAATAAAGCTGAATTTGGCAAAATATATGAACAAGATTTGTAGCTTTGGTTCCAGTTAATATTTCTCCGTCAAATATTTTCATAAAGATGCTTTTGTCAGCGAAATATCACAGAAAAGTAAGGCAGTTTTTGGTTCTACAGGAGTCAAATTAGGTTAATAGGGGATGAAATCTGAATCCCTGCCAAAACATAATTTCTCCTATGCCTCAAATGGGACCTCCAAGTGTATGCAGTGGCGAGACATTTAGCAAGTAGTCTGTCTGAAAATACATAGGAATATATATACTGTAGAATGGCTAATTTTTCCATGTAACAATTTTCCCTATTTTTTTAATTTTGGGTGTTTCCGTTTCTAATATTTCCGAAGAGAGGACATATGCTTTTTTTCCGTTTCTACTTTTCCCGTTTTATTCAGATTTTTGATTTTAGTATACCAAAGATTAAATATCAATGGGTAAGGACAAGGATTTCTCCATGTTCATTAAGTCCCGGACATGTACTGTATTGATTTTTCCTGTGTTGTTTATTCCCGTTTGAAAGCATTCGGGAAAAAAACGGGAAAATAAAACTCACGGAAAAATTAGCCATTCTACAGTAGTTCACCCAATAATAAATTAAAAAAATAGCCACGGCTGCAGGAAATCAAGCTTGCCTCGATCTATCCACTAGAGAATGCACATGTGTTTGAGGGTTGTCTGAGTCTCAAAATAGACAACCAACATTTTTAACCCATCCATGCCTGGATGTCTGCGTAACAAGAGTCATCAGAATCTACTTTAGAGAATAACTTTGGAATAAATCAGCAATTGGGTGAAATCATGAAGGGGAGTTGTTCGATAGTTTCCAATCTACATTTTTTTTCAAATATTTCATGTAAATTAATTTTGTTTAAGAGATATGACCAAAAGAATCAGTTAATTATGACCAAAATAAGGGTTTTGGCTGCAAAAGGTTTGAAATGGTTAACATTTGTGATGCTGGTGGTTAATTTGGCCAATACAATACCTGTGTTGAAATATAATACAATATGTACTTATAGATGCAATAAAAATCATCTCTTAGAGAATTAAAAAATAAATTTGGCCAAAACAATATTATGCAAAAAAACCTGAAAAATGACTTAAACCCTAGTACATCATCAGGTACACATCTGAGAGTATACTCAGTGAGAACTTTCCAATAAATACCTTTGTGTCTTTGTGCTTTGGACGAAAGTAGCCTCATTATTGGAAGGTTACCACTGTTCCCTTGTCCTTAACCCTTATGCTGCTGGTGTCTAATTTGGCCTAAACAAAATGATGCAAAAAAACCTTTAAAATGACTGAAACCCTGGCACATGGGCACTCATCTAAGAGTACCTCAGTGAGAGCTATCCAATGAATACCAACATGACAGGGTTTAGATGGTTTTCAAAAAATATTTGCATGCTTGTTCTTTGGATGAAATTAGCATTAGCATTAGAAGGGTTAAGGGGAACACTAATGAATGAAGCCCCCTTTTCTTACCCCCTCCATCTCCTGTAGCCAGGCCTCCGCCTCCTCTGCCTCTGCTGTGAAGCCCAGATTCAGCCCGGTGTGCTTGACTATGGTCAGCATGCGCACCAGGTAGGGGGCGTACTCCTTGAAAGTTGCGTCGCCCTCAGACGCCCTCTGCATCCTGATACAGGGTTCTACCACGTGCCAGCCCTGAGAGAGAGATTGAGGAATTCAGTACACTGTAGAACACACATAGGATGCGTGTCCCAAATATAGCGAATTGGGGAGTTTTTGCATCATAGCGTATCTTTGTTAGCGATGGTAGCCGCCGCTGACAGCGCCAAAGTACAGAAAAAAAGTACAGCGTTTTTATATATAGCAAAGCGGAACCACACGCTATGTACGCTATATATAAACAGACGCGTAGATTGTGTGATTTACAGTACTCAATAGTAGAAAAAAATCATCAGACAAAAAATTCACATTGTTTAAAACATTTGCGCTTAGAGTTCTTCTTGGAAATTCCAGCTGGACATTTTTATTCTTTGACAATACTCAATAGCATATAATGCATTGGCAGGTACAGAATTTACATTGCTGCAGTCATTTAAGCTTTGAGTTCTCCTAGAGAATTCCAGCTGGACCTTTTTATTCTTTCATTAATAACCTGGCAATAAAAACAATGCTCTAGATATTCAAATAAGAGTTGTTGAGCTGTTGGATGCATTTTGCATTACGATTCTTTAGAAATATTTTCCAAAAATATTTTCCAATAGAGAGATAAGGGTGCAATAATCAGGCTTAAAAAGGGTTGCAGCAAGGATGAATTGGTTAAAGAATGGCATACAGATCTGCTTTGGCAATGACAGAAGTTTTGATGAAATAATCCTGCAATAAATGTGTTAATATCAGCAGCTCGATTCAATAATGATGACATGTTTTACTAAGATCACATGTCAATAAATGGATTAAGATTATAAACATTCTGCTGGCAAACTGAAACATTTTTTAACTAGATCACCTGACAATATATAGGTTTGAATTAACATTCTGATGTGACAATTTCAGATTTTCTTATTAAAAGATAGATAAAGGTTGATGAAACGGTTGGTTAACATATAAATTTGAATTTCTGCTGTGAAGATTACATAATTTTTGGGCTAACCTGTTCATGTTCGCAGAGCAGCCGGAAGCAGAACATGGTTGAAGGGCCCTCCATTGG
>OZ012686.1:24885872-24928372 GCA_963942565.1 Maea johnstoni
TTAGTGACGGTAGCCGCCGCTAACATAAAGAAAGTACAAATAAAAAAGTACAGCGTTTTTATATATAGCGAAGCGTAACCACACGCTATGTACACTATATATAAACAGACGCGTACATTGTGTGTTCTACAGTTGTATATCCAGTAACCTTCACATAATACATTATTCAATGGTAAAATCTCGTTTGCCTCTAAAAACCACCCATGGTATCAATGTCCACAATAACTTAGAAATTAACCCATTCATAATTGTAGCAGCCAAAACTGCCTGAAAATTTTGGTGGTATTGCGCTAACAAATGCAATATTTAGAAAATATTTGAAGGAGATATGTTCATCAGAACTTTATTTGCAACTCACATTCACTCCTTCAAATATTTTGTGGATCTATGCTAAAATTCAAAAGTTACTTTCAAAAGAATGACAGGCAATAGTCACGACTACCTCTAGACAAGAATGGGTTAAGATTATAATTTTACAAAATATCTGATGGAGAATTGTTGGTAGTGTAGACTGATCGATATTTTCCTTTCAAATATTTTTTTCTTTAATCAATATGCTCTTACCTATAACAGTTCACCAAAAATTAGAGGGTCCTCTTAGTCCTTCTGAGCATTAGTGTAATTTTCATTATGCTTTTACATTAATATTTTCATTTCACTGGGTGAAACAATTATATATTTTTACTTGGCCATATATATATATATATATATATATATAATATAATTATATATATATATATATATATATATATATATATATATATATATATAAATATATATATATATATATATATATATATATATATATATATATATATATATATATATATATATATATATATGCATATATATATATATATATATATATATGTATGTATGTATGTATGTATGTATATATATATATATATATATATATATATATATATATATATATATATATATATATATATATATATATATATATATATATATATATATATATATATATATATATATATATATATGTTGCAGCCCAACTTCCGATCCAGCCCATCTTAAGATGGGCCAAGCCCAACTTCCGATCGGAAGTTGGGCTGGATTTTGCTGGCCCATCTTAAGATGGGCTACCCAACTTCCGATGACCCAGATAATACAGCAGCCCAGCCCAACTTCCGATGGCAATGATTTTTTTATAAAGTGTTCATCTAGAAGTTGTAGTTACATAGCATTGTTAGAATATTTGTTTATTGAGATGTGAGTTTCATGAGACAAATTACTTACATCTTATTGTTAAATCTTTACTTAAAAACTACTGAATACTTCTGATTATGCTGAAATTTAAATATTAGTTGATTACAGATTCTCTCCTTTTGTAAAAAAGACTAGAAAAACAAAACAAGGAAATAAATATTTAAACACAACATTAATTTACACCTGTTATGTTTCTTATGGTGCTGGATTCCAGCATCTGTTAATTGCAATCCTTGATTGATTACATTCTTTTCTGGCTTCTAGAATGAGTTGAAAAAGTTGTTTCTGCCCTACAATTTTTTTACCTGTCTAACAAACTATAAGTATCTATTACATTATTTATAATAGATGTCTGTAAAAGTATAAATATTCATAATAATTAGCTAATTAAGGTAACATGGTACATCTATATTGCTTTTCTTTATCTACATTCAGGATGAAGGGCTTCTTTCTTTCTTAATAAAGGTCTCAATTTTAAATGTTCAACGACCAGTTTTCTGATATCCTCATTGCCCTTCAATATTTAAAAAAAAGGTTTAAAAAATAATTCAAACTAAAACATAAATATTTCTCTCTTCCCTCTTTTACTAACAACCAAAAAGATAACTTTCTCAACTGCTTCATCCAAAGTATAAAGCTGGCCAATCCAAGATCATAATGTCGAAATCTTACTAATAAATTTGGATCTGCCAAAATTTAATATATGTGTCGTTTAGGTGCAAGTACCAATTCAATCTGCATACACCTTATCTCATATCAATTACAACTTGAACCATGTATGTTCATTTCTTACTACCTCGCCTCATCTAGATACTTTAAGTGCCCTGCTCTGATGAATCTTGATAAAGGACACAATGTTTTTGTAAATTCTGACAAGTTTTTTCTCTATTTCTACTGTCCTGCCAGTCACATGAACCTCCTCAATTAATGCATTTACACTTATTTTGCACACACATGATTATATAATTATGTCAAGAATTTGCAAGGGGTTAAAGAATACCTAAAAATACTAATAAAAAAGCTTAAAAGACAAGAAAATTCACTTTTCCCTTTTTGAGTCATTAGAAAAATACCATTGCTATTCCTTCATTCAAATTGTAAATGATTCATCATCTAGCTTATGTAATGTAAGGGCACACAACCCATAAATAACAAAGGTAGTATTGTGCAGATTATCTAATTGAATTAACTTTGAATTACATTAAATCTGAAAAAGCTTAAAATTCCATATATATGACTCTTTAATTTGTTGTAAAAACATGATTCTTTTATTTCTTTTTCTGCTTACAATCAGCAATAATGTTTTGAGTAATCAGGTTATTCGAGCTACCCATTTCAATTTATTTCTTGGACTAATATTATCTTGTAATTTAAAGTGGATGCCCTATGAAAGAGTTGAAAATTCCATATTTATAAGAGTGCAAAAATTCATATGAATATTCATGAAGGGTTACATCCTGGTATCTATAATGATCGGAAGTTGGGCCAGGCCCATCTTAAGATGGGCCAGCCCAACTTCAAATGACCTACATCCTGGTATCTAGAGATCGGAAGTTGGGCCAAGCCCATCTTAAGATGGGCCAGCCCAACTTCAAATGACCTACATCCTGGTATCTAAAGATCGTAAGTTGGGCCAAGCCCATCTTAAGATGGGCTAAGGGTCATCGTAAGTTGGGCCAAGCCCATCTTAAGATGGGCTACCCAACTTCCGATCGTAAGTTGGGCCAAGCCCATCTTAAGATGGGCCAGGATCGGAAGTTGGGCTGCAACATATATATATATAAAAAAGGAGAATATTACCTTGCCCACTTGCTCTGTATCCATCCAGCATGGCACCCCTTTCTCCTCGAGGTATTCCTTCACCTGGCGGGGGTCTCCCCAGCCCACTGCGCCCGGGGTGCTACGCGTACCCTTGTCCACGGCACGCTGAGAGTTACCCCAGCAGTAACTTATGAAACATGCAGGGAAAGTAGTAGCCTGGAACAAACAATACAGCATATTATACATCTGAGCATCTCTATGAATCGAACAAGTCATAAGTTAAATGCTTCCGTGTGAACCATAGCATTGCATTGTATTTTCTACTGCTTGTTTAAGAGAGAACCTCCATACATTGAGTAACTGTGCATGGTGAATGCTTCTCCATGTGAATTGAAAATATTTGAAGAAACATCATTTTCTTAATTGCAACAAAATTCTTGCCTTAACCCTTCCTATGCCAAGGCTTCTTTTGTCCAGAGCACAGGAACTCAAAGATTTTATGAAAACCATCAGAACCCTGTCTTGATGGTATTCATTGGATAGCTCTCGCTGAGCACTCTCAGGTTAGTACCAATATGCCAGGGTTTTCGTCATTCTCCAGCGTTTTTTGCATCATTTTGTGTTGGGCAAATTAGCCACCAGCAGAATAAGGATTAATTTCAGAATGGAATAGTATAGTATAGTATGGTACAATAGTATAATCTAAAATATATTCTAATTTTCAATCTTTCGGTATAGATGCCATTTCCTGGTAATGAGTTGAGGATAGGATAATATTCCCTACACTTTCCAATATGAAAATATGATAAAACCGAATTTCCTATCAAATCATTTACCTTCCCACAACGCATCTTGATAGCTCCGCTGAGTTCCATTATCTTTGTTGCATAGCGATCTGGATTCTGCATGTTAACAAACACCTGTTATAAATAGAAAGCATAGAGTGTATCAGAAAATATGCTTTAGCCCATTTATCTAGAAATAAATCAACGATACATAATTAGATAAACAAGCAAATGAATGAATAAAACAATATCAAAATAAACAAATAAACAGACCACTGAGATGAATGAATGAAAAAAAAGTAAAATAACCAAATCCATAAACAATACAACGTATACATACAAATAAAATATGCATATATAAATAAACAAATAATGAAAATAAATGAATGAATTAACAATAAATCATATATGAATAGATAAATAAGTAAATAATTAAATACAGATGAAACAAGTTAATAAAAGATAAATGAATGAATAAATAAAGAATAAATCATAAATAAATAAATAAATAAATGAATAAATAAGTGAATAAATGAATACATAAACAAATATGAAATGAAGAAAGAAAGAAAGAAAGAAATGATGAAATAAATGAATAAAAAAGACTCCGTACCTCATCTGCGACATGTAGATTGAGGTCAGATTTTTGCCAGTCGTAACCTTTTCCAAGGACGATGAGGATGATCTTTTTCTTGAGATGCTGAACCGCTGTGTAAAACACTGTGCAGCACTTTTCATCCTTCACAAACTCTGAGGAGATGCACAAGCCTACAATCTACAATACACATGATACTATGAGTCTGGACAAATACACCAAGCAATATCAATTAAACCTTTAGTGAAAGGAAAGGATAAGAAAATATACTGTAAAAAGTGTTTATATAGCGGCAGTTTAATCAATGTGACCTACTTTGCGTTACCCTGGATTTCGCATTTATAAAACTGTGCACCATTATTATGGCATCCGATCCCTATGCCAGTATGTCACAAGCTGACATGATTGATAGCATGTCATTCACCACCAGAACACAAAAATTAAACTGCGCATCATAGGCAGCTGCCTGCTGTGCAAAGTTAACACAGTATACATTACTCCAGATCAATTTAGGAATTGACCTTATATAAAGACCTAAATTATTAGATTTATTTCGAGTCACCTTGATTTTTTTGATATATTATTGTGTTCAAAGTGCAATGTCATGCATCTTTCCCATTCATTTGATAAATAATTAAAATCAAAGCAAATGTATGAGACAAACAAATTTTTATGACCTCAAATTAATTTGACAAAAAAGTTTGTCCATTCAATTACGTGTGCTTATTAAATCCATATGTAGAACAAGATTACACCAAAAATGATAAGTCGCTAATTTACCAAAGTCTTCACTTTGATTTGATAAGGATTCAATTGGATGATCCACGTTATTAATTCAAATATGGATACAGGCAAAACAAAATGTATTTTCCATGTGTGAAAGCACATTGTAAACTTTCCTAACCTTTGCGGATTTCATGGCTAGAGTAATGTGTTCAATGTTAGAAGCCACTGGATCCTCAGTAAACCATCTGAAAACAAAAACAAAATCAATCAATGCAAGATATAAGGAATGGTAACATTTGAACATTTAATACCTGAAGCATCCCAAAGGCAAAGAGATATTTTGGGAATATTTTCGCAATCAAAGTACCATTTTGAAAATATTTAAAAAAGAATGATCCATAACCGCAAAACAAGTTGCCCCTTCCAATGTTCAGGCTACTTTTGTGCAAAGCACAAGGACGCAAAGATTTTTGAGAATCATCTAAACCCTGTCATGTTGGTATTCATTGGATAGCTCTCACTTTCATATGAGTACCCATATGCCAGGGTTTCAGTCATTCTTTTATGTTTTTTGCATCATTTTGTATTGACCAAATTAGCCACCAGCAGCAAAAGGGTTAAAACAATTCTTCAAATATTCAAATAAAAATCTTTTTTTAATGTCTGCTAGCTTGATTATATGGAGTTATTTTGAAACTTATTTTGTGCAATATGTTTCAAAGGGAACCCTAGACATGAATGGGATATTAATAAGATAAATAAGATGTTCAGGATGCATTTCCATACTGATCTTTAACATCCAAGCAATATCTAATATCATTTGAATTTAAGGACCTACAGGTTGATTGTTTTCTCGCAAGACATTCAAGACAAACAATAATTACGTAACCTCTGCTGGATGGAAGTACTTGTTAGGGAATTGTATGCATTAACATGAGGCTTGGTGAGCAGGACTTTATTAAACAAAAAATGAAAATTTGAATAGCAGCATCCCCTCTGATTGTCCAGATCAAAACTTTTTTTAATTTATAAATCATTTTTATTTCGTCCTCAAACATGTCAGCATATGATACATAAATACATTCGTCAATATTCAATACTGTGATAATGCCTGTATTTTTCTTGAAAATAAAAGTTCTTTGTATCATTTTTGATAGACAGCAGATGTGGTTCTTTTCTTTCATAGAATTGTAGATTTCTTTGGTTAATAATGGTCCAGATCAAAACTTACACTTTAAAGCCTTCTTTTTGCAGGTCATCCCTGATCCTGTTGGGATGAACAAAGTCCTTCTCTTTGCCCGCTGCGGGTATGTTGGCTGCGGAGTAGAAGAGCATGATGTCCACGGCAAGATCGTCCTGGAGATCGCGAAGATCCCGCAGACCTCGCTCCAAGTGCATGTCGAAATCCTGAGCATTGCTTGGGGGCATCTGACCTGTAAAGACATGGATGTTGTGAAGTATGCAGGGTAGGGAATACCACACCTAATCACTTGGAAGTAATCAGCGAGATTACGCAGACCTTGCTCCAAGTGCATGTCAAAATCCTGTGCATTGCTGGGGGGCATATCTGACCTGAGAAATACTGAGATATTGTAGAGTAAGCAGGGTAGGGAATACCACACCTAATCAGCAAGATCTTGCTAATTAGCTGCCTCAAAAAACATGTCAAAATCCAGCGCTTTGCTGAGGGGCATCTGGCCAAAGAAAGACAGAGATGTTGTATAGTATGCAGGGTAGGGAATACCACAACTCATCACTTGAAAGTGATCAGCGAGATCTTGCTGACCTTGCTCAAAGGGCATGTCAAAATCATGCGCATTGCTGGGGGAGGGGGGGGGGGGGAATTGACCTGAGAAAGACAAAGATGATGTATAGTAAGCAGGGTAAGGAATACCACACCTAATCACTTGAAAGTAATCACCAAGATCTTGCTGACCTCCCTTAAAGTGACATTTTCTTCAACTTTGGTTTATAAGTCTAGAAACCATCTGTGCATATGATCTCTTGAAACAAATCAATAAAAATTGCAAGTTTGGACCAAAGATTTCATTTTAACATGCATGCAGATTCCTAGGAATATCAGATTAATCTGACAGCAGTGGATGAGTCATTTTCATACCAGAATTCCCTCAGATAAGGTAGAGGCCTTAAATATTCAGTAGCTGTGTTGTGCGGGCCTCTCAGTATTAACTCAGTGAGACTAGGAATAATAAACCCTTCCAATGCTGAGGCTACTATCTTCCAAAGCACAAGGATGCAAAGATTTTTGAAAACCATCCAAACACTGTCATATTGGTATTCATTAGATAGCGCGAACTGAGTTCTCTCAGATGAGTACCCATATGCCAGGGTTTCAGTCATTTTTCAGCTTTTATTGCATCATTTCGCATTGGCGAAATTAGCCACCAGCAGCATATAAGGGTTAAATTTTCAGTAGCTGTGTTGTGCGGGCCTCTCAGAACTAAATCAGTGAGACTAGGGTTAATTAAACATATAAATTGCGATACTTACCATGCAGTTCATCCAGTCCCATTGTGTGGAACAGATTCTTGCACTGAAGGAAAGGAGCCTTCAGCTCTGTAGCTCTCCTGATATCTGAGGCTTGAAACATGGATGGGTCGTATGTACCCTGAAATCAAACAAGCATACTTTCAAAATATGCCACAGAATTAAAAAAAAAAAAATAGAGAGGAGAGAATCGGAGAAATGTTGCAATCAGCTGTGACTCTTTTGATGTCAGAGGTTTAAAACAGAGGACTCAAGTCCCCTAAGATAAAAATCTAACTAATTTCAAAACATTGGAAGTGAATGTGTTGCAAATTCGAAAGGATATAATTGGAGAAATGGTACCTTCTGCTCTGAAGGCTTGAATCATAGATGGAGCCTCTCAAATATATATATATATATATATATATATATATATATATATATATATATATATATATATATATATATATATATATATATATATATATATATATTCAAATATATACATAAAAACATGTTTAGATCCATAAGCACTTACCATGCCATAGCACTCTGTACAGGGGATGGAGAAGTCATAGGTGATTCCTTGGAAAGATTCTGAAATGAGCGACTCAAAGACCTCGTGGACCAGAAAGAGGACATTCTCTGGGCGAGCTCCTACCACCTTCACAACTACACAAGAATCTCTGAAAAATACATTTCAAACATTAATAACTAATAAATATAGATGTAATCCCTGATTTAATCATGCATGTATCTATAAATATTACATTTCAACCACATAGCTTTACTTAAAGTAGTTTCCAAGTTTAATCATAAAAGGATCTGTGAAAAGTTAAGTGCGATCAATTATCATTACTCAATATGACATCCATACAAGATTTAAACTATGTATAAAAGTTTAACTAATACATATTACCATACAGAGTGTAACATATGAAAATAAAAAGCCAATGAAACCGAATAATGGAAGCACTTTCTGACAACTTTTGCTACCAAGATGCAAGATAACTTTGGCAACCAAGATGCAAAGTCACTTTGGCTACCAATATGCAAAGTCACTTTGGCTACCAATATTCAAAGTCACTTTGGCTACCAATATGCAAGGTAACTTTGGCTACCAAGATGCAAAGTCACTTTGGCTACCAATATTCAAAGTCACTTTGGCTACCAATATGCAAGGTAACTTTGGCTACCAAGATGCAAAGTCACTTTGGCTACCAATATTCAAAGTCACTTTGGCTACCAATATGCAAGGTAACTTTGGCTACCAAGATGCAAAGTCACTTTGGCTACCAATATGCAAGGTTACTTTGGCAACCAAGATGCAAAGTCACTTTGGCAAACAAGATGCAAGGTATCTTTGCCAACCAAGATGCAAGGTTTGGTAGGCAACAAGAATTGTGTATTGTACTCTCTATACAAGCAGTACTTGTGTGATCCGATTTCAATTACTGGAAGGTATTTTCTTCATTGCATTGTCAAGTTAGTCCAATAATGTAACTTAGTAGCACATATTGTTCCATCTCATTTCAATTGTGGTCATTCGCAGGCCAATGGGTGACTTTCCAGTTTCTAATGTGGCATTTATTTGAAAGGTGCCAGGATGTGGATTTACCTGGACTGAAGAATTAGCCCCATGTGGCCATTTTTGTTCAAGATGGATCCTTTCTTCCAGATAACAGAGCTGTCACAGAACTGATACAGGCGCACCTACAATGGTAATTAATTACCTAATAAAGCATTAAATATATCAATAAATAAATACATTTATAAAACACTTGAAAAAATCATTGCTGTCTGCACAATTAATATATCATTAGTAGCTTTCTTCATGGCTTGGCTGCCATTGATGCACAATGTCTATACATCTACTTATCTGGTTATAAGGTTGCAAGAGTTAATACCTTAGGACTTAATTTTTTTACTAATAATCCTCTTACTAATGCTGAAAACTGACTGTTGTAAGCATAACTGCATGAGCCACCTTAATAAAGGTATCTGGTGGAATATTTTACCCCCTTCCGTCACTTCCCTCCCACCTGTAAGATTATTTTTGAAGCTGTAAATTAATACATTATTAAGCCCAAATAGGTATGTTCAAGAGAACGACTGGAAAAAAATCTTGCTTTCTTTCATTTCACTTTCTTTCTCTTACTACTCCTTCCCTCCCCTTAAAATGAACTCATGACTAAAACCTGATATTAAAGCTCTAAAGCTATATAGTATTTAACCCTTCCAATGCTAAGGCTACTTTAATCGAAAGCACAGACGCAAAGAATTGGTAACCATCTAAAACCTGTCATGTTGTTATTCATTGGATAGCTCCCGCTGCATGAGTACTCTCAGATGAGAGTTTCGGTCATTCAGTCAAGTTTTCAGTCATTTTTCATGTTTATTGCATTATATAGTTGTAAACCCTTTCCTACCTGGAGATCTACTTGACTAGTAGCAGTTTTGGCTGATACGGGTATGAATGGGTTAACATACCTGGGCCCTGTTAAAGAGACCGGCTGGAAGGTAATCAAATCTGTAAATCATCTTGCTTTCTCTTATCGCTTCATCTTCATTTGGATCTGGCCATTGATACTGAAAAGTAAAGTTTAAAAATAACAAAAAATACAACAGAAATAGCTTCAATCCTACTCGTTATCAATATCATCGTTTTATGTTATTTTTTTATCAGTATACCATATTACCAATTATGCCCAAATTACCATAAAAATACCATATTCTTCCAATTAGCCGCACAGTGCGGGTAGAGGTTGGGAAATTTTTTTGTAGAAGGGATGCCGTCAATCTGCTGTTTTACTGCACAGCTTATTTATTGCTGGTCGGATTGTATTGGCCGTTATTGCACCTTTGCGCTCTTGCTCTTCAGCGTGCTTAGACGCTTGCTGCATGTAATAAGATCGTTGATTGGTTGATAGTACGATCATGCGGGGAATATGAACAGTGAAGGCGTGAAGGAACAGCTGAAATTGCCGAATTCAGCGCTGGTTTGCAGAAACAGCAAGAGGAAAAGTATGTAATTTCACTTTTCCTTCTTATACTGTAACGCTTAACTTTATTTCCATATTTCTGATATTAGAGTAGCTTAGCCTTTGCCTTGATGAACCAGTAAATACATAGAAACAAATAGGATCCTGGACAATCCTTAAAAATGATAAGTTCACAGTGGTAACAGTATCTTTAAGAGTATGTATAAGGAATGAGACTGTATGATACGGTACTTTTTGAAATGCTACCGGTTTCAGAACTGCTACCTCTTAATGGTATATAATACGACTTTTAACAACTTTTGACAAGATATTTCCATATTTGTGTGTGCTCCAGATGTATAAAGGGTTCAGGCAGAAAGTGCATGGGTGGTCTTACCTCAGGTTCTGCCTCTGACATGAGACAAGGAACCAGGTTTATCTTTTCGTCTCTCAGCGGAAACGTCAGATCAAATTCTTCGGTGAGGCGCAGGAGCCAGGTATAGAGCTCACTGGGATAGCGCGTCCAGATCTTCCCCAGGTCATTGTGGGAAATCCTACCCTCCTGGGGAATACAATAAACACATAAATCAGTAGTGAAAAAACTCAATCCTACCCTCCTGGGGAATACAATAAACACATAAATCAGTAGTGAAAAAACTAAATCCTACCCTCCTGAGGAAGAAATAACCATATCAACCAGTATTGAAAAAAACTAAGAATAAAGACCAATATCTGATAGGATTTACAACAAATATGTTAATAAGCAGGTGTTAATTTATTGAAAATAGTGATTTTCACAATTAAATAAATAATCAAAACACAATCTAAGCAACTAATGATAGGATTTAAAGCACTCTATTCTAGTATTAATTTAATGAAGAAACAGTAAAATCCTACCCTCCTAGGTGATACAATTATCAATATATCAACCAGTATTGAAAAAAACTAAGAATGAATGCCAAAAACTCAGATAGGAGCTATAACAAATTTGTTAATAGTTTTGATGCTAATTCATTGAAAATAGTGGTTTTCACAATAACAGAAAATAATCAAAAGACAAGAAACTATATGATAAGATTGGAAACACTCTTTTCTGGTAATAATTAAATTTATTGAAAGTTATATCATGAACAGAAAGGGTCAGAATTTATTTAGCCACTCATAGGATGTAAAGCAATATGTCCTGGTATAAATTCACCGAAAAACAATGGAAAATTGTAAAAAAAAAATGAAAATTCCATTATGCATTCTACAACGAATTGCATACTAGTCATGTATATTGCAATTAAGTCAGCCCCTTTTTATAAAAATTATGTTTTGCAGATCTTCTCACCTTGACAGCATTTTCATGCACAGACACCACACATTTCATGACGTCCACTATCCACTGTGGGTTGATGACCACTTTCGACCTGAGGAACTCATTGTTAAAGTGCTGGATTGTGCCCAGGTCATGTAGGAACTGGATGGCCTGAGACACCTAAAAGAAGAACAATTAATAAAGCTACCATTGATATGGTTCCAACAAAATTTCGAGAAAAGAATAGGAAGGGAATTTTTTTTTTTTGAGTTTTAATTTGGATAAAACCTTTTTCTGACAAAATTTGAGAAAAGATTGAAATTAAAAATCATACTTTTTTGCTGAGTTATATTTTGACAATATGCCAAAAAAATAAGACTTCAAAATTTGAAATACAAGTCATAAAAATATTAGCCAATTTAGATGAAGTTTGTCATTGGTTGCAGTGGTTTAATGCAATCAGTCCATGCCGTCTTTTTTGTATGTGCATTAAGGTATAAGTCCACCAATATTGCTACCTATGCAGAGTAGATTTAAGACGTCAATATCTACCTCAAGTTTATCAATGATTCCAACCTCTAAGGAAAGAGTGGAGACCTTGCTGTACTCAATCAGTGACGACTGGCTTCTCTCACTGAAATGTACACGAATTTCATAATATTGTATATAAATCAAAAACACACAAATGTTACAAAAACAAAGATGGAAATAACAAAACTAAGCCTGCAATAAGAAAAGAAATTACACAACAAAGGGGAGAAAAGAAGTAATTTTTCAAAAAAAAAGTTGACCCCTTGCTGAAGCCAAAGAGATACATATTCCTCCCCCTACAAAAACATAAGTCTGAAATTAAAGAGGATCTAATTTCATTCCTAAGGGTTAGTTATATGTCTTTATCTTTAGAAGCGCTTTAATCCTCTCATGATTAGCTCTCAATTTTCATAACTTGGTCTAGACCTATCATAATTTTGCAAAAAAGGAATGAATCATGAATTCACTATATATTTGGAGGATAATAACATTTTTATTTTGAAGTTTTTTCCCGAAAGACGCCTTTGTCAGAAAGATAGCTTCAAAACAGTAAGGTCTTTTTTGGCCACTAGACACATTCATGTGATTACAAACTCATGAAATATACCTTGCTGCTTCAGCTATGGAAAAAACGATCATATCACAGTGACCTTCATGTAAAATACTATACACAAATATCATATTCAAGTTCCCTTTGTATATTTCATTATACATTTCATTGCATACCTCGGCATCTTGCAAAAACTACTAGATCTACATATGTTTACAGGAAACCCAACCAAAACAATTCACCATAAATTGTCAGAAATATAGACCACCATAGGAATTTTGGCCACTACAATTATTTTGCAAAATAGTTATGTGGAAATCTGCACCTACCTCTATCCATCAATGATTGCGATTTCACAAGATATGGACTGGTAAAACAATATTAATCTATGTTTTCCCTTAAAACATCCTAGTATGCATATCAATTGATAATACTGATACTTGTAGGCATATTTGGTGAATATGAAAAAGTCATTCGTAAGACAAGTTGCCAATGCCCAGCAGGCACTGTACGTACAATGTACGTACACTGTACATACATTGTACCAACTGTACGTACAATGTACGTTCATTGTACCTACAGTGCCCGCTGGGTGATGCTGTCATGAATAATTCTTCATCAAATATTTTCCATATCAGAGAGACATGAAAAAAAAAAATTTTTTTTTTTTTTGGGGGGGGGGGGGGGGTCTCTCTGGAATAATGAGAGCTAAATTTTACCTGATTAGTTTCTTCTCAAGATTGAGCCAGGCCTGTGGAATTCTCTCCCCCATGTACTTTTCTTTGAGGGTTGCTTCAAAAAGCTGATTCTGGAGCTGCGCCATTCCCTGAAATAAACATTTAAACACATTGATTCATGCTTGAAGATTTCCTTTACCATTGTCTTCTGGACCTATGATACTTCTGGAAATAACTTTGAATTTAAGTATAAATTGGAGAAATATTTGAAGGAGAGTTGTTTATTAGTTTCAGATTTACATTGCTCCTTCAAATACTTTTTGAAAATTGCTTTTGTTAGAGAGATATCATCAACATAGTCAGGTGATTTTGGCCGGTATGGGCATGAATGGGTCAATTAATATTGGAATTGGTTGGATAGGAATTCTTGGCCAATCATCACTTTCTTGCAATTCCAGCCTAAATTGGATATTAACCCTTATGCTGCTGTAAGCCAATTTAGAAAATACAAAATCATGCAAAAAACCTGAAAAATTACTGAAACCCTGGCACATGGGTACTCATCTGAGAATACTCCTTGAGAGTTTTCCAATGAGTACCAACACAACAGGGTTTAGATAGTTTTCAAAGATTTTGCATTCTTGTGCTAATTGGACAAAAGTACGTCTAGCCTTAGCATTGGAAGGGTTAAGATGGCTAATGCCAATCTTTCATAAACTAAATATTATATGGTGCTAAAACAATATGTCAGGAAAAAAAATATAAAACAATTACTCTATGCAAACTGACTAATTAATAATACCTTAGAGTGAAAATATATCACAAATGATCTTAAAATAGCCTAGATAAAGACCCAAAACACTTTTATTTTGGATCACATTCCGGACAATATGTATTTCAGTCATATTTAAGGAGATTAAGTAATCAAGTGAATTCTTAACCCTGGTGGTGGCTAATTGCGCCAATACAAAATGAAGCAAAAAACCTAAAAAATGACTGAAACCCTGGCAAATGGGTACTCATTCAAGAGTACTCAGCGAGAGCTATCCAACAAATACCAACATGACAGGGTTAAGACGGTTTTAAAAAATCTTTTGTATCCTTGTTCTTTGGATGAAAGCAGCCTCAGCATTAGGAGGGTTATTAAGTGCTAACCTGCATGGTGAAACAGCTGACATAATGAAACCCTGCTATCTGAGGGTACTTTTTCTTCATCTCCTCTTCAGGTAACTCATATTTCTCAACCTAGAAGACAAACAACCCCAGTGAGTATGAAGAAATATCATAATACCAAAAAATAATTTTCAAACATTTTTTTCCATAGATGTTGAAATTACTTTTGAAATCATATCATCAATGTCAGAGGATATGCATCCCCAGAGTCTGAATTGGTTCATTTTTTCAGACTAACTACACAGTTCCTCTGGAAATTGTATCTGTATTAATCAATCCTTTAAGCCAAGATTTTCCTTGACATGCAGGTATTGCTTGGGTCTATGATATTTTTTTGAAATAACATCAAAATTAGACTGAAATTCACAAAATATTTGAAAAGGACTAATTGTTGCATGTGCTCCGATCAACATGTTCCCTTAAAATATATATATCTTTTAAATTCTCTTATCAAAAACGTAACCAAAATAGTCGAGGCACCTTTTGGTCCAATGGGCATCAATGAGTCTAGAATATTTTGAAAATAACGTTGTTATAAGGCACAAAACCAGCAAGAATTGGGGGGCTTAGGGTCATACAGGCAGTCTTACCTGATCTACATGAGAACCGACAATGAAAATGGGTGCTTTGGGGGCGTGGCATGCTATAGAGCCCAGCCAGAAATCCAGGCCAGCATGTTCATATCCTAGACGGATGTTCCACAACAGCATGTACACTGCACGGTTAGACAGGAAAAACTAAAACAGGAGAAAAGCACTTGATTTTCAATCATAATAATTAAAATAAGCATGATTCCAATAACGAGTGGTATTATCAAAGCCATGTACCAATATTTATATATGATAGTAATTGAATCATTATATAATAATAATAATTATTGGCATAATAATAATAATAATAATAATAATTAAGGTAGAACCCTACTCGATACAGGGTTAAAATTATTTTTAAAACTTGAATATCTGAAAACTGAGTTTAATGAAGACAACGGCACTTATGCTATTGTAAAGGTTACATCTCATAGTTGACGAATAATGGTAAACTTATCAATAAGTGGCTATTTTGAGGTAATGCGGCACCCTCAAAGAACACATCTGGATGTGTTTCGTTTTTTGGCAAAATGTCAAGACTTACCCTTTACTTGAAAATGAGAGTCTACCATATGATTGTTCATGTCTTTGGTAAGGTGCAAGGTCCTACCTCAACAGGGGATTTGCACGATGAGTATTTTAAAAACATTTTTGAATGTTCCTGATAAGCTTCAAAATTACTAACAGCACGTGGTTTACATAGTAAATGCTGATTTTCAGGTCCTGTCAGAATTCAAGGTACCTGTGACATGACCTTGCACCTAAAGGGGGTTCATATCTGTCATATTCTGAAATACTGGCTTCGAAGACTGCATCGTTATTCACTTTCAGCCAAAAAATGAGATGAAAATTTTGGTCAAAATGGTCTAGGCCGAATGAATTTCCATGGTTGAAGCAGACAGCCATGTCATCTCAAACCAATTTAACACCGAAGGCCCAAAAGGGCCCGCCCTTTGTTCTCTTGACTGTACCACAAAAGAAAGTTGCTAGATCGAGGTTCGTGGGGAGTGAACACCACTCATGTGTAATCTTTTGTTTTGATATCCATTCTTTGGTGCCAGCCAAGGACACCACCTAGTGGTGATAATCTTGGTGTACTAGACTATCACCTTAATCTGCAGTACAACATAGGTTTTATTATTTCTCCTAGAAAATATAAGTTTTAAAAGGAAATTGTTAGTAAATCCACAAATATACTGATTCAGATTAATGAGCTCTTCCCAAGTGTCGTATTGTCAATAATTTTTTTATGTTTGCATCAGCCTTGTATTAATTTCTTTTTAATTTACAAAATTTCAGTCACACTAAACATATGAAATCAAAATATCAGCCAATCAGAAAGAAGGAGATATTTGTTGCCCTCTGGAAATTTACTTCAGTCAATTACCTGATGAGTATTGTAATAGACTGTCTGTCCGGCAAAGTCCCACACCATGTAGACTAACTGCTCGCCATCCGCTGTCGAAACCGTCCAATTCTTGATGTCGATCCCGTCTGTGATGTTCTCATTACCCGTCCCGCCGTAGGCGTTCTCTGTGAGCGCTCGGACCAAACTCGTCTTGCCAGCGCCCCCTAGCCCCACCATCATCAACTTGGTGCGCTTGCAGGCCACGGAGCCCTGCTGCAGTCGGCGCAGGTAGCCCATGGTAGCGCCGAAGCCCTTGCTGACGATCTCCATGGGGGGCGTCTTGAGACTGACGCAGCCCTTGAGGGACATGGTCTGGAGGTCCTTGAGAAGACCAACCTCGCCCGACACGCCCTCCAGCTGTGGGTTGTGGCTCAGGTCCAGGATCCTCAGCTGCGTCAAGTTCTTGATATCATCGGGAACGTTGCGCAGGCCCAGGTAATCTAAGCGCAGGGTTTCCAGGGTGCTCAACCTACACATCTCAGAGAAGCCATCATCTGAGTGTACACAAATGGAATACTGTATGTAAACGGTGTTAACCCATTAATGCTTAAAAGTTCCTACACAAATTGTTGTCTGGCTCGAAAAGGCTTTTAACAATAACTTCGGAATTGAGAACAATTTTACAAAATATTTGATGGAGAGTTGTTGTTAATGTTCTGATCAACATTTCTCAATCAAATGTTTTCCTAACTATGCTTTTGCCTGAAAGATTACGTCAACATTGTCAAGCTGCTTTTGGCTGCTGTGAGCATTAATGGGTTTATATTGCAGCAGTTTAATCAATGCATACTTTGCTTTTGGCCGCTGTAAGCATTAATAGGTACACATTAATTAGTTTTATGAATTATTGTCTTCAGGTTGGTATCATATAGATTTTTTTTAAATTGCTGGCTGGATCTATAACCAATTGGGAACCTTCTATAAGCTAGTATGTTAAATGCGTGTAAAAACATTTTAAGGGATGAAAACTTTTCAGGAAAATTTATAGAAAATTGTGTTCTGAGGTACTGACCTTTGCTTCCCAGTCTTGGAAACTTGAAGAAAATGAGAGAGTTTAGTTTTTGTACATCCTTGTACTCCAGATTTCCCTTGCGCTCCTGATCACAGTTATTCCACATCTCATCTTGAGCCTGCGAAAGTAGAATAGAACAATACATTAGTAGGATAGTAGGAGTGCAAGGTTTGAGGAATGGGGGAGGGGGTGAGTTTATTAAGGTCACAGAAATGTGATGATTTGAAGGGATTTCCGAGTTTTGTTAAAGACACCAAAGACATATCTGAATTAAATCTGTGTAATACAAAATTTCTTTAGCAATACCTAGTGCCTAAAAAATGTTTGTTTCCTATAACAGTATGAAAAGAAATAGGGTAAGTAGGTATAGGTAAAACATTTTTTTGAATTATTCTTTTTTAAACAGTGCATGCATGTTCTAATCCTGTATTAATGTTGATCGCAAGTAAGAAAGTTGGAAAAAACTTAAAGGCAAACACTTTTTTGAGTAAAAACTTGTTAAGGTAGGGTTACAGGATACAAACAACTTTTAAGGCCTTAAACATAGTGTTATTGTTTATATTGAAATAGGATTGACACTATACTTTGACCCTTCCAATGCTGAGGTTTTACTTTTGTTCAAATCACAATGACGCAACAATTTTTGAATACCATCTAAACTCTGTCATGTTGGCATTCGTTGGAAAGCTCTTAATGAGTACTCTCAGATGAGTACCCATGTGCCAGGGTTTCAGTCATTTTTCAGGTTTTTTTGCTTAATTTTGGGGTTTGCCAAATTAGCCACTAGCAGCATAAGGGTTAACATGTGAATCTGTTCACTTCACACAAAACCTTACATGGCCAAACACAAGTGGATTCGAAACCAGCCAGTCAACCTGAACAAGCTAGCCTCAATCAGTGCCAACTTATAGCCGCTAAGAGCCCCAAAATGGTGCTCTGTGCATCCCCTGCTGATGGTGGAGATATTAGGTTTCTCTGTAATGTAATCGATACGAGAGCCCTGATTGGTTGTTGTTCCTACGTGACCTCGGGCTGATGTCGAAGCTGGTACTCCTGGCATGAGTCCAGCATCTCACTATAGGGCATAATTAGTAATTGGTTTCTCGCTACACATCCATTGTATTCTTCATCCAAGACGAAACTTACTTTTTTGTCCAAGCTGCTGAGAACAGGGCTGTCATTGATGTATGCCTGAAAGTGCTGTCGGCTGAGCAGACTGAGCTTGTTCCCTGTATCCAACCAGGGTACACCCGCCATGTCCAGTTCCTTCAGTGCTGGCAGAGTGCCAAGAACCGCAGGCCACATAGCCATCGTATTCCCCCTGCAACTGAATACTTCCAAACTCTCCAGCTTTCCAAAGTCGTCTGGAAGAGAACTCAGAAAAATATGATCGACCTGGAGGTTGCGAAGCTTCCTGAAGCTGTAGAGGGCGTTGGGGATACCTTGCAAAGGATTGTGGGAAATGTTTATCTCCGTAAGGGTCTCTTGAAGTTTGCCGTTTTCGATGTCCATGCCGGTAAAACTGTTGTGGGAGACGTCTAAAGTGATTAGAGACAAGGTACTGATCCCTGCAGGAAGTTGTGAGAACTTGTTTTTGGCGAGATTTAGTTCAGCCAGTGACGGGAGGAGGCCAAAAAGATCGGCCGGGAGATTCTCTAGCCCTCGATCCATGATCTTTATTGTTGTCAGCAGAGGGCCGAAGGATGCGAGAGTTTCGTGGAAGGTGCCGTTGATGATGGAGTTGGCTTGCTCGTCAGGTTCTTGCGCATGAAGTGCACAGACAACCGAGAATTCTGTGCCATCTTTGGGGCCATCTTTCTCTCCCATGAACTTTTTGTACTGCACTTTAGCCTAGAAAAAAACAATAAACAAACACCTAGAAGTTAGAACCAATCAAAATAACAAAGAATTTACCTCAATATCATAACTGATATCTAGGTTTACATGTCTTCACTCGCAATCGAATAGCATTAATAATAATGCAAATTCGATATTTCGTTTTTTTGTAAGACATTGGAAAATATATCTTTTGCATAGATTTGACTTCATATTGTTAGAAAATTGCAGAGTTTATCCCCGATATCTAGCTTTAATTATCTGCACTTGTAATCAGTAGTATCAACATTGAGGCAAAAATTGTGATTGTTCATTAGGTATAGGACATAGTATCATTTGTACAGATTTGTCTTCACATCATTAGAAAATTGCTGAAAGTATAACTGATTTCTATAGGTTTACATATCTTTACTCACAATGGAGTTTTCTGTAGGTCTTCCCTAGGGAGTAGACCCCATGGGAAAAATGTGGAAACAGCTAGATCACAATCATCATCAATCAAAGTTATATTATCGCTATTACCGTATTCTTCAGATTAACCGCACGGTGCGGGTAGAGGCTGGAAGGGATGTTGGCAATATTCCGTTTTACCGCACACCTCAATGATTGCCAATCAGATGATTGGCCGTTATTGCACCTTTGTGCGCTTCCTGTTCAGTTTGCTTAGACGTTTGAAAAGATCGTTAATTGGTCAATAGTACGATCATGCGGCAAATATGA
This sequence comes from Maea johnstoni, assembly GCA_963942565.1. Lineage (NCBI taxonomy): Eukaryota > Metazoa > Annelida > Polychaeta > Spionida > Magelonidae > Maea > Maea johnstoni. Next base: position 24,906,235 of record OZ012686.1, read on the forward strand.
ACAGTGAGAGCATGAAGGAACTGCTGAAATTGCGAAGTTCAGCACTGTTTTGCAGACATAGCAAGAGGAAAGGTATGTAATTTCGCTTTTCTTACTTCTTCTGAGGGGAAGTTTTACGAGTTATTCATGATGGTTGCGCTGGCCATTCCAGCTCTAACCATGAAAAATAGGCCCTGTGCGTTTATTCGGTCATGCACGCTTAATCGGACGAATACTGTATGTTCAAAGAGGAAAGAAACTCACTGTTGGTTTAATCTTGTCCCCAAACATATCCTCAATGTCAATATCTTGGAGTTCAAGAAAAAGGGTGATATATTTGTAATAAGATAAGATATTCTTCACGCCTGCTTCAATCTGGAAAACAAAACAAAAATTCATGTGTCAGTCACACACAGGTTGTACAAAATTTCATTGCTCCAAAATCAGATATTCTGGGTTGATATATCGCCAATATAAACGGTAACAGAAAATGGATGCATACCCAAGCAAGTGTACTTCAATATCACTTTAAAAAAACCTTACATCAGATAAGCTAAATACGATTTTAAAAATCTTTAGTATAATTTAAATTTTTTAGCTTATAACCATTTTCAGAAAATTTCAATGCTGAAGAAAAAGTGAACTTTAGCACAAAAGAAAAAAATCCTTCATTGTTCAAATCATGTATATAGGTAAGTTACAAACCAATTCATGGAAATAATAATGAATAAGAAAGTAAAACACACCAAAAAGGCCTTAAGGTTCGCATACTCAAGTATGCGATGATATTCAGGTGACATGACATGACATCCCGATTTTATCTTACAAAGGATAACACAAGGGCAATTAACAACATTAAAACATTTGTTAAATCATTTCTGCCTAGACAAATGTTATATGTTTTGAAATCAATCATAAATTCATAATAAATTTGAGGAGGTATCATTTGACAAGTGCAATGGCACAAGCCTGTGGATTTATGTCCACTAAGGTTATACCTATCTAAAGTATATTCTCTACTGCATGATAAAATAAAAAATAAAAATCCTACCTCCTGCGGTGTTGCCTGGAGTGCACCAGTAGTACTTGATGAGTCCTGAATAGAATGATAAACATATATTGCAATTTTTGTTTCATAATATGTAGAAAACAAGGTTCAGCCATATCGCACCATTTTGTAAAATCATGACAATGACAGCAAATCATGGGATAGGTTGTTAACTTAAGCTTTACCCTTGTGTGTATATATATATATATATATATATATATATATATATATATATATATATATATATATATATATATATATATATATATATATATATATATATATATATATACATATATATATACATATATATATATATATATATATATATATATATATATATATATATACATATATATATACATATATATATATACATATATATATATATATATAATTATATATATATATATATATATATATATATATATATATATATATATATATATATATATATATATATATATATATATATATATATATATATATATATATATATATATATATATATATATATATATATACATACACATATATATGTTAGTGATGTTCCAATTAATCAATTAATCAGAGATCTCACTATTTGGGGTGTGCGATTATGATGATCAGTTGTCATTTAGGATAGTCAATTTTCAAAGTAATCATCTCCAATTTTGATGATTGATCATGACACCACAGGAAGATGCTGCATGTGGCTACCTAGTATCTACAAATGAAGTAATTTCCACAATAAGATAGATTTAGAAACTTCTAAATAAAAAGATGTTAGACTGTCACTACAGCATATACTTCCTTATATAATCTACCATCAATCCTCAAGGAAGTTATTAACATTGATCATCGATAGCTGGTGTCCCAGCAAGTTCTGGCAAAAACATCTCTGATTAAAAGCTGCTTATCGATTACTCTGACAGACTAATGATCAGTCTTTGAAATTAGGAGTGATTCACAACACTAATATATATATATATATATATATATATATATATATATATATATATATATATATATATATATATATATATATATATATATACATATATATATATATAAATGTATACATATACATATACATTTACATCTACATATACTTAGATGCCTACCTTGCTGTTGTCATCTAAAGCCAAAATCCTGTCCATGATGTTGGGTACAAAGCTCTGGAATAGATAAAAATGCAATATTGTTCATTCAAGAGTGATAAGGAAAAAAAATAACGCTATTGACTAGCCTTGATTAACCTGGACTAGTCCAGGGGATTGGGACAGTGCTAAATAATGTGTCACACACATCCAAAATCCCAAACCATGCCTTGAACCAAAAGGGCTGTAAATATCTGTGCAAACAGTTCTATATAATCTTGGATGAAGAAAAGAATTGATATGCAGCGAGAGATCAATTACTATATGTGCTATAGTGAGGTACGTGCTGGACTCATGCCAGGATCGAGTCACCGACTGGCAGCAGCGCGAGGTCACGTGGGTATCAGGGCTCTCAAATCTATTACATTACAGAGAAACCTGATCTCCTACAATCAGCTGGGCACCAATTTGGGGCTATTAGTTGACACTGGTTGAGGCTAGCATGTTCAGGCCGACCGGCTGGTTTCGAATCCACTTGTGTTTGGTCATCTAAGATATAATCATCCAGTTTTAGAGAAAGCTGGTCCAATCAGTGGTGTGCTGAAGGGAAAGCTATAAACAAAAATCCTTTTGATAACATAGTGTAGGGGTATGTTTTTTTTAACCCATTCACACTCAGAGCAGCCAAAAAGGGCCTGACAATTTCGGATGTATTTTTCTAACATAAGCATTTTTAGGAAAATATTTGAACGAGAAATGTTAATCAGAAGCCAAACAACAACTCTCCTTCAAATATTTTGTGAACTTTCATTTTATTCCAAGTCATTTTCAAAAGTAGGAGAGTAGCAGACGACAATTTCTGGAGGAACTCTTAAGTATTAATGGGTTAAAGGAGAAATGTTATCTCTATGACCAAAAGTGAGGTGTGCGGCATAACTAATGTTTTCAAAAAGAGTGTTTGACCAACTCTAGTTCTGACAGCAATCATCAATAGTGGCTTAACCTTTATGCTGCTGGTGGCTAATTTGGCTAATACAAAACGATGCAAGAAACCTAAAAAATGACTGAAACCCGGGCACATTGATGCCCATCTATCCAATGAATACCAAAGTGATAGGGTTTAGATGGTTTTCAAAACTCTTTGTGTCCTTGTGCTTCAGACAAAAGTAGCCTCTCAGCAATGGAAGGGTTCAGAATGTGGCCAAAGTGGTTGTTGGAATTAATCAGTTACAAGAATGCCCCGAAAGGGCCAGGAAGGGGTGGGGATATGTCAGTTTCGTGGCACTATCCCCTTCCTGGACTCTTCCTCGCACAGCTTCTACTTAGGCTTAAAATAAAAAAGTGTTTGTTTCGGATAACCATGCTAAAAAAACTAAGAAGTGTAGGTAGGATTTTTTTTTCTTTTTTATTTTATTTGCCAGGAAGAGCTGTAGGTGGTATTTTGGTGATAAGTATCTGTTTGCTTGTAGCAGAATGAAGCTAAGCCTGAAGCTAGAGGATTGAAGATGCCCGAAGATGCATTCTCAGCCTTATCTGAGGCCAAAATGAGTGGTTTGTACATATTTCTTTAGGACAAGGTAAAAAATCTTTAGGGTGGGCAAAAATTACGAATAAAAACAGACTTGGGTCCGGTAACCCGAAACAAACACTTTTTTATTTAGGCCTTATAGCTAGGTGCATTATTATTTACTCAGCCTTATGTACAACTGTCCCTTTGTAGCCACTGCCAACACTGTGTCGACCATTCTATTGTCACTGACTTAGGACTTATCACCAATAAGTCATCTGTTTATGGCTATTGCAGTATAAACTATTTTGCCATTCAATCTTCAGTGTATTACTAATGAATCATCGATTGTTGCCACTGCAGTTACTATGTAAACATTTTATTGTCAGAATATTACCATTGAATTATCAGTGTGTTGCCAATTAATGTGAGGAATAGGTTTCCATTCTAAAGTGAGCAAATTACCATTGAATCATCATGTTGTTGCTATTTCAATTATTATATTGCTGTTGTGTCAGCCTATTGCAATTAAATCATCAGGGTTTTGCTACTGTGGTGACAAAGTTGTCATTTTTGTCACCATATTACCATGGAACCATCAGTTTGTTGCCACCCTAGTAACTATGTTGCCATTTTATTGACAGTATGTTACAATTTAATCATCAGTTTGTTGTATTGCTTAAGTAAAGGTACGGTTAAAGTCCCTTTTGGCTGAGCAGGGTTTCTCGAGTGATATAGACGAATGCAATAATGCTATACTCTCCACAGTACAAGACAATTCAATACAATAAGACAATGCTTTCTAATATAAAATAGGAGAGTAAACGTACCCTTTGGCTGAGCAGGGTTTCTTGAGTGATATAGACGAATGCAATAATGCTATACTCTCCACAGTACAAGACAATACAATAAGACAATGCTTTCTAATATAAAATAGGAGAGTAAACGTACCCTTTGGCTGAGCAGGGTTTCTTGAGTAATATAGACGAATGCAATAATGCTATACTCTCCACAGTACAAGACAATACAATACAATAAGACAATGCTTTCTAATATAAAATAGGAGAGTAAACGGAACTTTTGTCTGAGCAGGGTTTTCTTGAGTAATATAGACGAATGCAATAGTGCTATACTCTCTACAGTACAAAACAATACAATACAACAAGACAATGCTTTCTAATATGAAATAGGAGAGTAAACGTACCTTTTGTCTGAGCAAGGTTTTCTTGAGTCATATAGAGGACTGCAATAATGCTATACTCTCCACAGTACAAGACAATGCAATACAACAAGATAATGCTTTTCCAATATAAAAGAGCAGAGTAAACGTACCTTTTGTCTGAGCAGGGTTTTCTTGAGTGATATAGAGGACTGCAATAATGCTATACTCCCCACAGCACCAATCTTCTGACCGGCAACATTGTCAAAATGAAGGATATCTGCAATGAATTTGGAAATAATTTCATGAAATAGTTTAATAATAATAATAATAATAATAATAATCTTTATTTAAAGAGGGTAACTCCGTCCAATGGTAAGGATCTTCCCTGAGGCCCTCTGGCATGTTTACATTAGTAGCCTGAGGGCCCCAGGGTTACAAAGTAGTACGGTACAATTCTTTCAGTTATCTAGACTTGAAGGAAAGTAGTGATGGTGCACATCTGATTGCTTCAGTTAAGCCATTCCAAACTTTGGGTCCTGAGTATGAAATGCATTTTTGGCCAATTGATTTTTTACATTTTGGAAGAGTTAGTAGTGAGGAGGTTGCATTTCGAGTACCATAGCTGTGGTTTTCTTGTGTAGATGAGAAAAGCTTGTTCATATAATGGGGGTTTAACTCATTAAGGCTTTTGTCTTTTGCTTATGTACCCTATTTTGAACCCTATTATAATCACACCATATTTGTATTAGCTATATCTCACTCTTGATCTGACAGTCTGGGTACTCAAATTTCCTTCACCCTGCACGGCTAGTAAGTCACTTACACCTTAAAAATCTGGCAAAAATCTAAATAAAAAGGAAATTCCAAATTTGAATTTCAATTTAATTTTGGGAAAGCCATAAAATTTTACATTAAATCAGCCACGCCATTAATATTCACTTCTATTCAGGAATGCGCAAATTCAAAATCCAAATTGATTTGGAAAAGCCATTGAATTTTACATTAAATCAACATTGCCATTAATATTCACTTCTATTCAGGATTGTGCAAAATGTTATGGCCAGCATATGTAAAAAGCTTCTGAGTGTCAAAAATAATATTGTCCTTTAGATACTGGTATACTTTTTAAGAATGACCTAGTGATAAGCCAAAAGGTATATATGTGTAGTTTGGAGGGGTCCTTAGATATTCATCGATTTTCCAAAGTTTTTTTTTACATACATCTATTCTTCAAACAGTTTCTTAAGAGACAATATTGACAAAATATTACACCTAGGTCATTTGGTTATATTCAGTAATTGTATTAATGATTGGATTCATGAATTGTTTCGAAATATGTCAATTGGGCAAATGAGTTGATACATAACAATTTTTTACATTTAATATCCCTAAATCCAAGAAAGAATCAAATGAAACCACATGCAAGAATGACAAAAAAAAATAGATAGTTTAGCCTCTCTCACTGGAATTCATTATATTCTAGCATTATATAGCATTATATTGAACGACAGTTATTGATACAATCGCCTTCATATGATCAGGTGTCAGGGAGTATTAGCCAAATCAACTTCATACTTACGAGACTTGTTGCAAAGGAAGTGTATAGATTTTTTTGTCATATCCCAGATCACCTGTCGACATGGATGCCGGAACAAGGATAGTGAGAGATTGCTTGGTAAAATGCAGAAATTTGCAGTCTCTGTCGTCTCCAGCTCTTCATCTTCCAACATATCTTTCATAGCCAACTCCAACACTGAAAGGAGATATATGGGTATAACTAACGTATAAATACATACTATATATATATATATATATATATATATAGAGAGAGGAGAGAGAGAGAGAGAGAGAGAGAGAGAGAGAGAGAGAGAGAGAGAGAGAGAGAGAGAGAGAGGAGAGAGAGAGAGAGAGAGAGAGAGAGAGAGAGAGAGAGAGAGAGAGAGAGAGAGAGAGAGAGAGAAAGGGGCAGAGAGGGGGAGAGAGAGAGAGGGGGGGCAGAGAGAGAGAGGGAGCAGAGAGAGAGACGTCTATTGAATAAGAGGATATTTGGTCTTAGTTAATTATAATCTTTCTAAAATACATCACATCTCCAACCAAAGGTCATACTTGAATGTGGCCTATACATTTTTTTGTTTCTACTGACAGTTCAGTATGTATTTAATGCCTTTAATCATTATCATGGAGCCAGTATTTATTAATTATTGGTCTTATGTAACGGTTATCTTTATATCACTTTGTTTGGTCAGAAAACCTTTATCAAAGTATCTGATAATTTCATTTTTTTGTTAACTTGACTCTAGATGTGGTGATTTTAATTAAAGAAAAAAATATTTTCAAATTCATTTTAATTTAAATAAATGAAAAAAATCCCTCCATCGTTCTTACCTCCTGTGCGGCTGATGGAGTTCCTGGCACAGTCTCCATTAGTTTCGTGAACTCCAGAAAACTATCCGCTGAAAAGGGTGGGCATCCTCTTGCCTGGCTCTAGGAAACAATAAGACAATACAGCTAAAAACAGCAACATAAACAATGATGATAGGAATCAATAGAAGTAATTGGGCTACAAACAAAAACAAACAACAATGGAGCAAAACAATAATTCAATAGAATTAATGGCACTCGGAAATAATGTATACATGTATCTTAATTGACACTTCTTTTTTTTTTTCAATGTTCTTAGGCATTCAAAGTGAGAATTACCTGTCCAGTTTTGCCTTATCTCATAAAAGATTTCTATGAGTGTAGTTTGGCCTTACATCATTAAAGAGTTCTAAAGATGTAGTTTTGCCTTACCTCATTAAAGAGTTCTAAAGATGTAGTTTTGCCTTACCTCATTAAAGAGTTCTACAGGTTTAGTTTTGCCTTACCTCATTAAAGAGTTCTACAGGTGTAGTTTTGCCTTACCTCATTAAAGAGTTCTACGGGTGTAGTTTTGCCTTACCTCATTAAAGAGTTCTACGGGTGTAGTTTGCCTTACCTCATTAAAGAGTTCTACAGGTGTAGTTTTGCCTTACCTCATTAAAGAGTTCTGCAGGTTTAGATTTGCCTTACCTCATTAAAGAGTTCTACAGGTGTAGTTTTGCCTTACCTCATTAAAGAGTTCTACAGGTTTAGTTTTGTCTTACCTCATTAAAGAGTTCTACAGGTGTAGTTTTGCCTTACCTCATTAAAGAGTTCTACAGGTTTCGTTTTGTCTTACCTCATTAAAGAGTTCTGCAGGTTTAGATTTGCCTTACCTCATTAAAGAGTTCTACAGGTGTAGTTTTGCCTCACCTCATTAAAGAGTTCTACAGGTGTAGTTTTGCCTTACCTCATTAAAGAGTTCTGCAGGTTTAGATTTGCCTTACCTCATTAAAGAGTTCTACAGGTTTAGATTTGCCTTACCTCATTAAAGAGTACTACAGGTGTAGTTTTGCCTCACTTCATTAGAGAGTTCTACAGGTGTAGATTTGCCTTACCTCATTAGAGAGTTCTACAGGTGTAGATTTGCCTTACCTCATTAAAGAGTACTACAGGTGTAGTTATGCCTTACCTCATTAGAGAGTTCTACAGGTGTAGTTATGCCTTACCTCATTAAAGAGTACTACAGGTGTAGTTTTGCCTTACCTCATTAAAGAGTACTACAGGTGTAGATTTGCCTTACCTCATTAAAGAGTTCTACAGGTGTAGTTTTGCCTTACCTCATTAAAGAGTTCTACAGGTGTAGTTTTGTCTTACCTCATTAAAGATTTCTATGGGTGTAGTTTTGCCTCACCTCATTAAAGAGTTCTACAGGTGTAGATTTGCCTTACCTCATTAAAGAGTTCTACAGGTGCATTTTTACCTTACCTCATTAAAGAGTTCTACAGGTGTAGATTTGCCTTACCTCATTAAAGAGTTCTACAGGTGTAGTTTTGTCTCACTACATTAAAGAGTTCTACAGGTGTAGTTTTGTCTTACCTCATTAAAGAGTTCTACAGGTGTAGATTTGCCTCACTTCATTAAAGAGTTCTACAGGTGTAGATTTGCCTTACCTCATTAAAGAGTTCTACAGGTTTAGTTTCGCCTTACTTCATTAAAGAGTTCTACAGGTGCATTTTTACCTTACCTCATTAAAGAGTTCTACAGGTGTAGTTTTGCCTTACCTCATTAAAGAGTTCTACAGGTGCAGCGGGTTCTTTGATCTCTTGAAGATACCTGGCCCAGGTAAACTTTTCCCCATCTCCATGTGATGCATTCCATCCTAGGTAACGAATTTCAATATTTGATGACATCTCATTGAAATGCTTTAACCATGATTTTTAACCAGCAAGAACACAAGGTCTACAACTTTGGACTCCATATAAACTAGAATTCAAAAGATATTTGATGAGGGATTGTAATAACCAAAAGGAACAACTTTTTAGCAATATAATAGTCAAATATTGCTTTCATACTAGATCATATGTGCTTTTGAATGGTTTATTATTGTGGGCATTATTGGTACGAATATCATCCTAGGTAATGGAGAAAAATATGATTGTTAAAAGAATTATTGTCTAATTGTTAATGATTAATTATATTGTGGACATAATACAGGTGAACTTGGATATGACGGACTCAATGGGACCAGGAAAATTGGTCCGTCATATGCAAAATCCGTCGTATACATATGACGAATACTTGATATGCATCGGACTGGGACCAAGCATATCGTCCGTCATATGCAAAAATCCATGGTCCGTCATATCCAAGTTCACCTGTATTTCATTATTTCATCCTAGGTAATGAAAACAATACCTAATGATATATAGTTATCATTCATTATTGCACTCTCAGCAATGCAGTTTGTGACTATTCCATGTAATTTCGACAAATAAATAGCCACAAAATGACAAAATTTAAAAATTAAATCAGTGTTAGCAATAGGGTCAAAGAAGTTGCATTAACCCTTACACCAAATTCCAGAAAATCATGTGTTCCCAACATGGAGCACAAAGGAGTTTCAATTATCTGGGCCAACAGTTTGGGTCAAATTAGAGTAATGGGTTGATTTCTTCACACATTTTGTGCTGACAGCTACTGCTCACATAACAAGCAGATCAATTAGGGTTGCCATAAAATGTAAATTAGTGGATTCTGAATGGAGATGTTATGCATCCCACTTGTACGCAGGCATTTTACACCATTGCATTCATGCCATTTGACTATGCGTCAAAAGGATACTGTAAAGTTCGAAATATTAACGTGGAAGTAATATAAGCGATTTTGATAGGTGGGTTCAATTCGCTAATATTACGATTCGTTAATATTTGTTCTATTTTGTATTCAAAATGCGTATCTTGTCACTGAATTACACATGGTCAGTTGATAACCATACGTATATACATAGACACATGTATATGTGCATGTTGTGATATGTAAATGTCTCATGGTGTACAACCAGATTTGAATGATGCCAGTAATCACGGTGAATCTGAGTTACAAAATTGCAATATACCAATCAGGACAGACCTTCGATGAGATACGCGAGTTTGATATACAGCTGTGTGGTGATGCTAGTTTAGTACGTAAAATTTGTGTGGTTCTTTGAAATTACGATTGCAATTAAACCCATTTTGACAATCACTCACACCGTTCGTAGCTTGATCTGATTATCTTCAACCCTTAATTTTACTTGTTAGGTGGTTGCGTCGTAATGAAACAAGGTCTTGTCAGTATTGTCGGGCATGAATGGTAGATTAGTACAAGAATTAGAATGCCACTACTCAGATGGCGCTTTTGGAGATGGTTCACACGCGAATATTACGATCCGCTATTATAATGGAAAAACAAATCGATTTGCTAAATATATATTCGCTAATATTTCAAACTTTACAGTATGTGTGCACCAACCCTGTAAATGACATTTCAGATTGAAATCCACACTCACCTCTCGGTTGCTCGACGCGCCTGTGGTGAATACCTATACCCTTCTCCTGCGTGTGTTCAAAATAGCCAACAGGGTGCAGATCTTCGTGGGTTGGTTCCGTCCAGTAATCATACTCCGGGCCCCAGCCGTCAAAATGAATGAGAAGATCGCCTCCTGCATCGTTGATGTCCTCTGAAAATATTATGAATTAACTAGACAGTCAGCCTTAAATGATTTCAATTACAATATGACTGGCATATTTCACAACCATTAAGCCAGGTAAGGTAAGACATGAAATGCCAGATCTCTTTGGCCAATCAGAAACCAGTTTACATATTGCATGTGCAAATGAGCAGCCAATCAGAAGACCAGTTAAATTAAACAATAGGAAGGCACAGAACGTCGCCAGACCCATTTTAATGAGTCACAACGCGTCAGCTGCGGTAGTCTTTTGCATGTTAACTCTTATGCTGCTGGTGGCTTATTAGGCCAATTCAAAATGATGCAAAACACCTGGAAAATGACTGAAACCCCGGTAAATGGGTACTCATCTGAGTACTCAGTGAGAGCTTTCGAATGAATACAATATGACAGGGTTTTAGTTGGCTTTCAATAATCTTTGTGTCCTTGTGCTTTGGACGGAAGTAGCCTCAGCATTGGAAGGGTTCAGGGGCTAGTACAATGACTGATAAATGAGTGATGTCATGTTATAATAAGAACTAGAGGATAGGTGAGCGTTGTTTGCTCTACAACCTGTCATGGGTACGTGGCTGCCAAGTGCTCGTCACACCGTTCGTCTTCCGCCTTGCCCTTTGTTAGCCACCAATGACAGTTTACACAATAAACTTGTACTCTTATCTATGGTCTGTTCCTTTAACAGTAATTCCTACTTAGCTAAGAATTACCGTATTCGCCCAATCAAGCGCACGGTCCGGAATGAGCTCACCCCCCTATATTCCTCCTTAGCCGAGAATTACTGGAAATAACTTTTTTTAAATGCTTCATGAAACATTCAATCATGACATCTGGCATACAATGTACATCCTATTACTCCACTGAACATCTAAAATGAAAACCTACACAAGACTCACAAAAGTTAATCAGTTCATTTCATTATTGGGATAATCATTAAACATAATACAGATATATTTTTTACAATCACCTAATATTGGAAAATGGGATAGATTATACTTAAGTATAACGTTATTATACCTCACATGAAGATTCTTGATTCTGGTTGGTCAAGGGCCATGGATTAATCGTTATATTTTCTTCACTCCTTAGTGACAGGCTGTTGTCCTAAACAGCTTATCAAATAATTGAATAGTTCATAGCAACAGCTATGAAATAGTTGAATAGTTACCGCTAGCCCGATGAATAGTGACCGCTAGCCCGAAGAATACCCACAAACACCTACAGAGTTTGCCGAGTGACTTACTGGTGAAACTAGTTCAACAAGAAGGGCGTCTTTTTTAAAAGAGGAAAATCTTTTTGTACTACTTAGGGTCTGAAATCGCAGTTTTCCACCAAAAACATAGTGAGCACGAAAAAACTCCAAAATCTGTTACTTTTCTGTGTACTTTTACATTTATTTCATGAAAATACAGCGATCCACGTTCCACGGTCTAGACCGTGCCCTGACTAGAGCCAAAATTCATGCATTTTATTCTAGTAACCAACCAGTGGCAATACCCTCGGAGCTTGCGGCCTAGACCGCGCTCTAGCTAAAGCAAAGATTCATACATTTTGCTTTAGTGACAAACCAGGGACAAGACACTCGGGCCTTGCGGTCTAGACCGCGCTCTGTCTCAAGCCAAGAATCACGTAGTTGGTTGTACTGACAGATCAGAGACAATATCCTCTGGGCTTGCGGTCTAGACCGCGCTCTGGCTTAAGCCAATATTGATGCAGTTTGATCTAGTGACAAACCAGGGACAAGGCCTATGGGGCTACATGATTCTTGGCTGGAGCCAGAGCGCGGTCTAGACCGCAAGGTCCAAGAGTCTTCTCCCTGGTTTGTCCCTGGAACAAACTGCATCAATATTGGCTCCAGCCAGAGCACGGTCTAGACCGCAAGGCACACAGGGCTTGTCCCTGGTTTGTCACTAGAACTAACTGCATGAATCTTGACTCCAGCCAGAGCGCGGTCTAGACCGCGCTCTGGCTGGAGCCAAGATTCATTGACTCCATGAGCACCATGAACCTTCCGGCTATAGCCAAGATTCATAGAGTTTGTTCTAGTCACACGACCGACTCTTGGACCTTGCGGTCTAGACCGCGCTCTGGCTAAAAGCTCCAGAGCAAAACACTGTCTTTAAGCTGTCGTAGGTTTTAAACTTCATCTTCAACTCTGTCTGTCTTCCTTATTTCTTCTGGAGCATCTTTATCTTCTTATCTAACAGGTACTCCACTTTGTATTTACCTGAAAGGCAAAATAAGGCATATTATGCAGGTTTCATATTTGTTGTTTTTTGTTTGGATTCACTACAAGAAATACACATGGAAGGTATTTCAATTTTTTTTAGATTCAGGGAGATACTAGTCATTTCCATAAAAAAGAAAATTAATATTGATGAAATCTAGCCCTCCATAAACTGAAATAACATGTTGCATCATTAGTTTTAAATTGATTAATGAGAGGTATTGATATATTAGTAACGTGTTACAAAATAACCTAAGAGACTTACATTTGATGTCCAAGCTTTTAACTTCAGTTATGTACCAGGTGTTGTTTTGAGGCCACTTTGCCGCAGCTATGTCTCCATCTTGGTATTCCTAGAAGCAAAAAATACATTGTTTAATCACCATTTTAAGATAAAGGTCCTATCAGATATGGAAGTACCTTATGTAATTTGTGACCATTCTTAATGTGATTATCCCTCCAAAAAATGAATTTTGAAGAGTAACCTCTATGTCAAAAGGAAGATCTAGGGAGGGTCTTCAAAATGGGAGTTGCTTTCGGTCATGTAGAGGCTAACTCAGCCAGCTTTAGTATAGTGAAAATCAGACCTTAAGTGATCTATAGGAAAAAGTTTATGTGCTTAATCCAAACCAAAGTAGTAAGAATTAAGAACCCAGATATAATTGACTTTGTGACATATCACACTTTTGACACATGTTTAAGTGGCGGAAGAGGGTTAGCCTAGGCAACAGGCAACAGTTTAGTGAAAATCAGACCAAAAATGATCTATAGGCAAATTGATAAACATTTAATCTAAGCCACATTAGCAACAATAAAAAACAATATAGAAACTGACTGTGATGTATCAAATTTACTGGCACAGCTGTATATTGCAGTGCTAGATTGGGGTTAGCCTAGCCAACAGGCTTCAATATAGAGAAAGTCAGACTGAAATTGATTTATATGCAAATTTATAAAAGTTTAATTGAAACCACAATAGGTAGAATTTAAAACTCATATATACTGACTTCATGACATATCCAGTTGTTTTTGCGCATCTCTTTAACTAAGTGGCGGAGGGGGGCTATCCTAGACAACAGGCTTCAGTATAGTGAAAATCACACCCAAAATGATCTATAGGCAAAATTATAAAAGTTTAATTGAAACCACAATAGGTAGAATTAAAAACCCTCATATATACTGACTTCATGACATATCCAGTTTTGGGGCACATCTCTTTAATAAAGTGGTAAAGTGGGGCTATCCTATGCAACTTGCTTCAGTTAATGAAAATCACACGCAAAATGATCAATAGACAAAATTATAAAAGTTTAATTAAAACCACACTAGTAAGAATTAAGAACCCTATTATAAAGTGACTTTGTGACATAATCATTTTTCGGGCGCATCTCTTTAATTTAGTGGCGGAGGGGGGCTTCCCTGGGCAACAGGCTTCAGTATAGTGAAAATCAGACCAAAAATGATCTATAGGCAAATTGATAAACATATAATCTAAACCACATTAATAAAAATCAAAAACAATACAGAAACTGACTGTGATGTATCAAATTTACTGGCACAGCTGTATATTGCAGTGCTAGATAGGGGTTAGCCTAGCCAACAGGCTTCAATATAGAGAAAGTCAAGAATGAAATTGATTTATATGCAAATTTATGAAAGTTTAATTGAAATCACAATAGGTAGAATTAAAAACCCTCATATACTGACTTCAAGACATATCCAGTTTTTGGGCACATCCCTTTAATTAACCCATTCATACCCGTATCAGCCAAAACTGCTACTAGTCAAGTAGATCTCCAGGTATGAAAGGGTTAAGTGGCAGAGGGGGGCTATCCTAGGCAACAGGCTTTAGTATAGTGAAAATCAGACCAAAAGTGATCCATTGGCAAAATTCTATGTGATTAATCTAAACCAAACTAGAAAGAATTAAGAACCCACACATAAACTGACTTTGTGACATATCCAATTTTTGGCATATTTGTTTGAT
Source organism: Maea johnstoni (assembly GCA_963942565.1). Lineage (NCBI taxonomy): Eukaryota > Metazoa > Annelida > Polychaeta > Spionida > Magelonidae > Maea > Maea johnstoni. Next base: position 24,921,288 of record OZ012686.1, read on the forward strand.
TAAGTGGCGGAAGAGGGTTAGTCTAGGCAACAGGCTTCAGTATAGTAAAAATCAGAACAAAAATGATCTATAGGCAAATTGTAAACGTATAATCTAAGCCACATTTAAAAGTAACAATTAAAAACTATATTTAAACTGACTGTGATGTATCAAATTTACTGGCACAGCTGTATATTGCAGTGCTAGATTGGGGTTAATCTAGCCAACAGGCTTCAATATAGAGAAGGTCAGACTGAAATTGATTAATATGCCAATTTTTAAAAGTTTAATCAAAACCACAATAGGTATACAATTATTCTATCCAACATACCATTCTTATTAAGATCAATTGTGTGGTACCATCAATTCCAATAACAAAAATGAAGAACATGACTTTACTCACCAAAATGTTGAGTGAATTGTATAGTTGTCCTTCTGCCTTAGGATCCCTGCATTCACTGAATGCCATGAAGGCAATAAGCAGGTAGGTGGCAGACACCACAAGCCACTACAACATAATCTCCCTGGAAAAAAAATATAAGAACTGTTTTATAGACAACATATATCATATTGTATAAATCTGCCAATTCTTTCAATAATTGTGCTGCAATCTATTTAAATTCAAAAAGGATTTCTTCCTTTTAATTGTATATTACTTTAAAGAAATGTTATTATGGTTCAGTTTATAGAAGATGCTTCACTTACCTCTTATAAGAACGGTTGGGATGGCAGAACTTGCGGCTGGCTCCGGCTCCTCTGTTTGAAATGCAGGCTGTCGTGCTTGTGGTCAATGCAAACACTGTCACAAGAGAACTTGATATCTTCGTTTAGGAGACATGCCAACACAGGGCTCGACATTAAGGCTAGCCCTGTAGCCCCAGGCTAGTTATTGAAAGTCAGGGCTAGTAAAGTATACCTATGAGTAGCCACTATTTGAAAAAGAATGTGATCAATATCAGGGCTAGCAAAAACATTTCAGGGCTAGTAAAAGTTACAGTAACTAGCCCTGCTGGGCTTATGAAGTTTTTTTCTTAATGTTGAGCCCTGCAACACCATGGGAAACTACTTACTCAACTGGCCAACATTTATAGTGCTAGGGACTGCTCTACAGTTTTATTGTACTTGAGGCCGACACCTGATACCTTAGCCAAACAACGTTGGGTTGACCGCTGGGTTCACCGTCCCTAAGCATGTGGTATGTCAATTGGCAAGGTAATAAAATCTACATATTTGGCCCGACCAATCCCACAGTTCCTGCAAGAAGGAGGTGCACCATATCTCCACAACTCACAGCAAGAACAGGAGATTAAACAAGCAGCTGCAGCTACACAAAATTTATCAACTAAGGTAAGTTAATTTCCAATTCATTTCGTCCATGATTTCTTTACTTGATGAAACCTTCCTATGATTGTGGGTTGCCACCTAATGAATTAAACGTTTTTAATGTTTTGTTTTTATTAAGGAGCCCTGTTCACATATTGAATACAAGGTCTCCTAGATTGAGAGTGATTAGGAGTCTACTATTCTAACTGTTACTAATTAATTAGTGGGGTGTTTTTTATTAGTTGTTATTGTTGTTGCTATTTCAACCCCCCCCCCCCCCCCCACACCCAAACCAACAATGATTTAAATGGTGTGGTGTCAACTCTCCATACTCCTTCCTCTCTTCAAATTCAATAGTAGAATCATAGTCTTAGCCAACAGGGTGTCTGGGCGTCATTTGGACACCCAAACCCCAAATATCATCCTTCAGGACACCCAAAATAGTGGGGGAGTAATTTAGTAAAACATCAATTTCATACATATACCTGAACTTATTTCACACTAATATAAATCCTATGATATTTTTTTAAGAATATTATGCCTTATTTCAATAAGTAAATACATATTTAAGGTTGTAATCTGGGTCTATTGTGGTATTCCTTGATAAAATAGGTCACCCCAAAATTTTAGATTTGACAATTTTGAGCACCCAATTTCTAAATCCTGGCTAATAATAGTAGAATCATACAGGGAATTCCGGTGGTAGCTTTAGTTTAAGGTGCATACTAAAGTAGTTCTTCTGGGAGCATGCTTTAAATTATGTAAACAGCGATCACCCTGCATTATTATTTTATTATCAAACAAATATTTGTTTATCAGCTTAATTTTTGAACAGTTGGACTCATCCTATCCTAATTATCTAATGAGTATGGGCTCAGGCAGACATTAAGCTTTCAGAAGTTACATTGTTATTAAGGTACTGGAGACCTGGTGATTTATTTACTAGATTGTAGATGTATCTGTGTTAAATATAATAGTATTAGGATATCAGTTAGTCAAGTAAGGGCAAAGGAGTTAATATATTCTCAGAGTATCATACACAGCATACTTCTTTTATTATACTTCATTAACAATGAGATGTTGCACACCTTTCTAAATAGTGTCCTGTGCTATAGGGTTTTAAAAAATAAATAAGTGGGAGTGGTAGGGCTAAATCCATGACTTATAATTCAAACATGGCTGTAACAGGGCGAGTGGTTTATTTGAACACAGCACTGTGGGTGACAGACACGCATGAGTATCTGGTTTCCTGCAGCTTACAGCAGGCATGTACAGGCACAGGCTATAGAGTGAGCCCTGTATGATTAGGAGACTGGAAAGTGTTATGGGTATCAATGGAAAGGGTCGAGCAGGGGATGGGTGTTAGTTGAAAATTTAGCATCAGTGAACGGATGAGGGGGGGGGGGGGGGGGCGCGTAGAAAGATCAGGATCCATGGGGGCATAGTCTTAGCCAGCCGGGCATCTGGGTGACTTTTTGAAAACCCAAACTCTTAAAAAGCACCCCTCAGGACACCCAAATTGTTTTGTGAGGAATCATTAACCCAGAAATATCCACGCGGCGCTAATTAACCTGCTTGGCATAGCCAGGAAAGATCTGTCTGCACTTGCTGACCTGCTAAAGATCATTTGGCTGAGTTTGTCTCTAGGACCCCTGTGAGCCTCTACATGACCCAAAGCAGCTCCCGTTTTGAAAACCCTCCCTAGACCTTCATTTTGACGTAGAGGTTACTCTTCAAAAATCTTTTGGAGGGATAATCACATTAAGAATGATCACAAATTACATAGATTACTTTCATATTTAATAGGAACTTTATCTTAAAATGGTTATTAAACAATGTATTTTTTGCTTCTAGGAATACCAAGATGGAGACATAGTTGAGGCCAAGTGGCCTCAAAACAACACTTGGTACATGGCTGAAGTTAAAAGCTTGGACATCAAAGGTAAGTTGTAAGTTATTTTGTAACACGTTGGCAATAATCAATATAAAACTAATGATGCAACATGTTATTTCAGTTTTAGGAGGGCTAGATTTCATCAATATTAATTTTCTTTTTTATGGAAATGACTAATATCTTCCTGAATCTAAAAAATAATAATTGAAATACCTTCCATGTGTATTTCTTGTAGTTAATCCAAACAAAAAACAACATATGAAACCTGTGCCCAAAAACTGGATATGTCATAAAGTCAGTATAGATGAGGGTTTTTAATTCTACCTATTGTGGTTTCAATTAAACTTTTATAATTTTGCCTATAGATCATTCTGGGTGTGATTTTCACTATATTGAAGCCTGTTGTCTAGGATAGCCCCCCTCCGCCACTTAGTTAAAGAGATGTGCCAAAACAACTGGATATGTCGTGAAGTCAGTTTATATGAGTTTTTAATTCTACCTATTGTGGTTTCAATCAAACTTTTATAAATTTGCATATAAATCAATTTCAGTCTGACTTTCTCTATATTGAAGCCTGTTGGCTAGGCTAGCCCCAATCTAACACTGCAATATACAGCTGTGCCAGTAAATTTGATACATCACAGTCAGTTTCTATATTGTTTTTAATTGTTGCTAATGTGGCTTAGATTAAATGTTTATCAATTTGCAAATTGATCATTTTTGGTCTGACTTTCACTATACACTGAAGCCTGTTGCCCAGGGTAGCCCCCCTCCGCCACTTAATTAAAGAGATGCGCCTGAAAAATGATTATGTCACTAAGTCACTTTATAATAGGGTTCTTAATTCTTACTAGTGTGGTTTTAATTAAACTTTTATAATTTTGCCTAATTAGACCATTGTGGGTGTGATTTTCACTATATACTGAAACCTGTTGCCTAGGATAGCCCACCTCCGCCATTTAGATAAAGAGATGCGCCCAAAAACTGAATATGTCATGAAGTCAGTATATATGAGGGTTTTTAATTCTACCTATTGTGGTTTCAATTAAACTTTCATAAATTTGCATATAAATCAATTTCAGTCTGACTTTCTCTATATTGAAGCCTGTTGGCTAGGCTAACCCCAATCTAGCACTGCAATATACAGCTGTGCCAGTAAATTTGATACATCATAGTCAGTTTATATATTGTTTTTTATTGTTACTAATGTAGCTTAGATTAAATATTTATCAATTTGCCTATAGATCATTTTTGGTCTGATTTTCACTAAACTGAAGCCTGTTGCCTAGGCTAACCCCCTTCCGCCACTTAAACATGTGTCAAAAGTTTGATATGTCACAAAGTCAATTATATGTGGGTTCTTAATTCTTACTACTTTGGTTTGGATTAAACACTTAAACTTTTGCCTATATATCACTTTAGGTCTGATTTTCACTATACTAAAGCTGGCTGAGTTAGTCTCTAGGACCCCCAGTGAGCCTCTACATGACCCAAAGCAACTCCCATTTTGAAGACACTCCCTAGATCTTCATTTTGACATAGAGGTTACTCTTCAAAATTCATTTTTTTGGAGGGATAATCACATTAAGAATGATCACAAATTACATAAATTACTTTCATATTTAATAGGACCTTTATCTTAAAATGGTGATTAAACAACATATTTTTTGCTTCTAGGAATACCAAGATGGAGACATAGTTGCGGCAAAGTGGCCTCAAAACAACACTTAGAACATGAATGAAGTTAAAAGCTTGGACATCAAATGTAAGTCTCTTAGGTTATGTTGTAACACGTTACTAATATATCAATACCTCTCATTAATCAATATAAAACTAATGATGCAACATGTTATTTCAGTTTATGGAGGGCTACATTTCATCAATATTAATTTTCTTTTTTATGGAAATGACTAGTATCTTCCTGAATCTAAAAAAAATAATTGAAATGCCTTCCATGTGTATTTCTTGTAGTTAATCCAAACAAAATACAACACATATGAAACCTGCATAATATGCCTTATTTTGCCTTTCAGGTAAAAACAAAGTGGAGTACCTGTTAGATCAGAAGATAAAGATGCTAACTCCAGAAGAAATAAGGAAGACAGACAGAGTTGAAGATGAAGTTTAAAACCTACGACAGTTTAAAGACGGTGTTTTGCTATGGAGCTTTTAGCCAGAGCGCGGTCTAGACCGCAAGGTTCAAGAGTCGGTCGTGTGACTAGAACAAACTCTATGAATCTTGGCTATAGCCGGAAGGTTCATGGGGCTCATGGAGCCAATGAATCTTGGCCCCAGCCAGAGCGCGGTCTAGACCGTGCTCTGGCTGGAGTCAAGATTCATGCAGTTAGTTCTAGTGACAAACCAGGGACAAGCCCTGTGGGCCTTGCGGTCTAGACCGTGCTCTGGCTAAAGCCAATATTGATGCAGTTTGTTCTAGGGACAAACCAGGGAGAAGACTCTTGGACCTTGCGGTCTAGACCGCGCTCTGGCTCCAGCCAAGAATCATGGAGTTTGTGAAAAACCAGGGACAAGCCTTATACTCAGTGGGCCTTGCGGTCTAGACCGCGCTCTGGCTTAAGCCAATATTGGTGCAGTTTGTTACCAGGGACAAGCCATGTGGGCCTTGCGGTTTAAACCGCGCTCTGGCCTAAGCCAATATGGATGCAGTTTGTTCAAATGAAAAACCAGGGACAGGCCCTGTAGGCCTTGCGGTCTAGACCGCGCTCTGACTCAAGCGTAGAATCATGTAGCCCCATAGGCCTTGTCCCTGGTTTGTCACTAGATCAAACTGCATCAATATTGGCTTAAGCCAGAGCGCGGTCTAGACCGCAAGCCCTGTGGATATTGTCCCTGATCTGTCAGTACAACAAACTACGTGATTCTTGGCTTGAGACAGAGCGCGGTCTAGACCGCAAGGCCCGAGTGTCTTGTCCCTGGTTTGTCACTAAAGCAAAATGCATGAATCTTTGCTTTAGCCAGAGCGCGGTCTAGACCGCAAGGTCTGAGGGTATTGCCACTGGTTGGTTACTAGAACAAAATGCATGAATTTTGGCTCTTGCCAGAGCACGGTCTAGACCGTGGAACGTGGATCGCTGTATTTTCATGAAATAAATGTAAAAGTACACAGAAAAGTAACAGATTTTGTAGTTTTTTCGTGCTCACTATGTTTTTGGTGGAAAACTGCGATTTCAGACCCTAAGTAGTACAAAAAGATTTTCCTCTTTTAAAAAAGACGCCCTTCAAGGCAGACCATGAGTATTTATCCAAAATCTCTGGTGTTTACAATTTTTCCCCCTTTTGTGTTTTGTATTTTGTTCGGTATGATAAAACAGATATGACATCGAGAGGATTGTTGCCCTCGGGCTGCGCCCTTGAGTGACAATCCTCTCTCGGGGAAGTTATTCCTGGTGGAAACCCAACAGGGATGTCATATTTGTATAATAGACAATACTTTTACTTACGAACTGAGGCAGCACAGAGTAAGTTAGGGTTTTTCCTGTCCAGTGCTTCTAGACGCATGCCTCTTTCCCAGTAATGGATCAAATTCATCGGCTGAAAAAGCACATTCATAGAAAGTATAATTCCAAATAAAATTCAGCTAAATAATTATTGCTTCTTTTCTTAATTGGCTTATATATGGTTCTTACTATCTATAAGGTTTGCAAACATCTTAAAACTGAAGACAATTTAATGATATAACTTGAAGGAAAGGAAACAAATTTAGAACTATCACCCAGAATCTGGTAATTAATCCGTTTTACCGCACCTCTCAATGATTGCCGATCGGAGCGTATTAGCCGTTATTGCACCTTTGCGCTCTCGCTGTTCAGTTTGCTTAGATGTTCAAAACATGTGAAAAGATTGTTAAATTGGTCAATAGTACGATCAT
>OZ012686.1:24933372-24995209 GCA_963942565.1 Maea johnstoni
GACAGGTATCTACAATCACAAACATTTCATACATATTACATACACAAAACACAAGACAATAAACCCTTTCACATCTAGGGACTGAGGTACCTACAATCACAAACATTCCATACATATTCCATACACAAACCACAAGACAATAAACCCTTTCACATCTAGGGACAGGTATCTACAATCACAAACATTTCATACATATTCCATACACAAAACACAAGACAATAAACCCTTTCAGATCTAAGGACAGGTATCTACAATCACAAACATTCCATACTATTCCATACACAAAACACAAGACAATAAACCCTTTCACATCTAGGGACTGAGGTACCTACAATCACAAACATTCCATACATATTCCATACACAAACCACAAGACAATAAACCCTTTCACATCTAGGGACAGGTATCTACAATCACAAACATTCCATACATATTCCTTACACAAGACAATAAACCCTTTCAGATCTAGGGACAGGTATCTACAATCACAAACATTCCATACATATTCCATACACAAACCACAAGACAATAAACCCTTTCACATCTATGGACAGGTATCTACAATCACAAACATTCCATACATATTCCATACACAAACCACAAGACAATAAAGCCTTTCACATCTATGGACAGGTATCTACAATCACAAACATTCCATACATATTCCATACACAAAACACAAGACAATAAACCCTTTCACATCTAGGGACTGAGGTACCTACAATCACAAACAATCCATACATATTCCATACACAAGACAATAAACCCTTTCACATCTAGGGACAGTTATCTACAATCACCAACATTCCATACATATTCCATACACAAAACACAAGACAATCAACCCTTTCACATCTAGGTACAGGAACTGGTAATCGATACAATACCAAATACCAGTATCAAAATGGAAAAATTATCATATCAAAAAAGTTAAGCATCCTATCGTTTAAGATTTGAAATATATATATATATATATATACTGTAGAACACAAAATTCATGCGTGTCCCAAGTATAGCGAATTTGGGAGTTTTGCGTCATAGCGTATCTTTATATTAGTGTCTCTTTACCGTAGCTGCAGCCGCTGACAGCGCCATCTGTCGCAAAAAAGACAAACTAATTTGAGCAGAGAATGCTTCCAGTTTGATTGAGCATTCTCTCAAAAGAGGGGCGCCCGTATTTATAAACAAAGGGTTAAACAAAAGAAATGGGGCTATGAACCCTATCCATGGTGGCACAACAAAGGGGCCATATCAGGTTGTATTAAGTGTAATCTTCGGAAAATAAACAATCAAAACAGATCACAATGATTTTCTTTGCTCTTTTAACATGTCTTTTGCTTCCTAAGGCCAGAAAAACACAAAAAAAGAATGGTTCAAGAGGGGCTACGTATGCTTTATGTTGTACTAGTGGCGCCATCTAGCGGTCACTGCGAAAACGAAAATGGCGTCTACTGAATGTGTGTCAAATGCCTGTGCTAAAGGTGCCATTTGTTGTTGTTTTTTTTGTTTTTAGATGGAATGTTTATTAATTCAATGGAATCATGAACCTAGTCCACAAGCCCAGAAACCGATTTTGAAAAAGGGTTTCAGCAGGGCTACGTATCTTCTATTAGATTTACTAGTGGCACTACCTAGCGGCCACCACTCAAACGAAAATAGCGGCTGCACATGAAACCTCCAATTCTTGCTTCAAAGGGGGCTGTCTCATTGACGTCAGCGCCACCAGTGGCTAAAAAGAAAAACAAAAGTACAGCGTTTTTATATATAGCGAAGCGGCACCAGACGCTAAGTACGCTATATATAAACACACGCGGAAATTTTGTGTTCTACAGTATATATTTATATATATATATATATATATATACAATTATTACTACCTGGACTTATTAATACTACCTGGACATCTACCAGAGAAGAAGGAAGTTCACTATTTATAAGCAACCTTTCTGAAACTGACAAAGCCACCAAACTATTTTGGTGATATCTCTATTACGAAGCAATTTTTATACAAAATGTGGGGAATATAATGTGCTCCATTAGGACTGATAGTGCAAAGTTTTCAAGAGCTTGAAAATACAATCAATATATGGCCTATAGCAGTGAAAATACGACCAATATACAGTTTGTGATGGTCCCACTTGTAAAGTAAGGAAACATTTACGTTTGCGGGGGGAGGCTAAAGGGCAAAATAATGTCCACTGCATGGCTTGCCCCTTCCAAAAAAAATTCAGAAATAAAGGTGGGTGTGCTATTTGGGGTCTGTGCGGTTAAACGGAGAAATACAATATCTTCTAAAATTAAGATATTTACACTGCAAGGTGCAACATAGGTTGCAAAACATTATTTTCTGAGCGGGCCAAGCTGCCCCTAAAGTTGACTTAACCCGCCGGCACTTCCACTTGCCCCACCACTCTGTTAAACTAAGGTGAGATTGGACTTTGCCCAAAACATTACTTGCCAAGCAGGGCAAGTCAGGGTCTTGTTCAGCTTGCCATGTTGCTCTTTTTTGCCAAATTCACTTGCAACTTGCAACAGTGGTTATGTTGCACGCTGCACTGATTAACAGTAATGGATATTGGTAATAACAAAATACATAGCCCTCTTGATTTATTTGAGTTATCTGTATTATAAAGAATGTAATGGAGGAACACTGCAATTGCACACTATGATAATAAAACAATTCATACCTTCACCAATTTTCTTGACTTTGTATTCTGAAATTGGATTAAGGCTTGAATACATTGCCTGAAAGATAAAAAAGAAAAGAAATTATTGATAATTCAACAATTAGAAATGGGGTGTACGTATTCTGTACATCAGATATTTGATCCAAAGAGGTTCAATTATTCTCTTATCACGGGGCTTATGTTTGCAGTTCTCACTAATATCTGGGCACATATATAGGGATCCAGTAGCCAGCTGGTTTATGATGATCATTGCTAGGTGTTGCCACCACAGAGCAGTGAAATATATAGAAAGAATGTGTTCAGGCCTCAACTCTAACTCAAAATGTATCTGGTCCTATAGGACCAGTAACACCTAGGATCTACTGGTCCTGCAAAACTTTTACTGGTCCTACACTTCATCCTTTAACATAACAAGAAAATATATTACATAAAATTCACTCACAACATGTATATCTTTATATAATTTATCTTCATTTTCTCAAAAACATTTGGGACATTTCCAAGGGAAAACTTGTTAACAAGAATGTCCCCAAATGTTTACTGGCCCAGTAGGACCAGTTGAGGTCTTTTTTTACTGGCCCGAAGCCTTTTTTGGGAATTTTTACTGGCTAGCTAGGACCACTGTCAGCATCGAGCACTGGTGTTGATAAGGTGACCAACAATAAGGCAGCTGGACTAGTAACTTAAGGGGGACATTCCCTTCCCTTAACCCATTAATGCTCACAGCGGCCAAAACCAGCCTGACAATTTGAAGAAATCTTTCAGGTTTTAGCACAATTGGCAACATATTTGAAGGAGAAATCATGATCAGAATATTACCAACAACTCTCCTTCAAATACTTTGTAAAATAATTCCCAATTCAAAAGATATTGTCACAAGTATCATCGCTCCAGACGACAATTTCCAAATGAAGCCTTAAGCATTAATGGGTTAAATAAGGGGTTGCGAGCATTATAATTAAAAAAAAAAAAAAGTTACTCTGATGCATGTTGCAGTTAGATTGTCTAGAGACTCATGTAATCAATAACATATAGAGAATGTAAAAAAAAAACGAAGTACTATTCAAGCACGTTCTTGTTCAATATATGGTCTAGCTTTCAAATGTTGTAAAATTGGACACATATGTGTATAACAGTTGATATTATAATATCAAACCATTAGTCAATTAGAATCTGAGGAGGTTCTTTTCCCAAGAGAGAATGTCTGGAGTATTCATGTTGTGATACGTACTGTAGTCCCTCTGAGACATTTTGCTGATATTGCACAGAGACTGCAGGCATTACTCAAGCATATAAAAATTTAACTTTGAATACATTAATAACTGAAGTGGCCAAAAGAGACCCGCCAATTTAGGTTATACTGTATAACTGGTATTTTTTACAGGCATTTAGTTTTCGCTGTTTTCGTGCTCCCCATGATAGTGCCAAAATAACATCCTTCAAATAAGTATCTAATATAGTAATAAATATCTAGTTTGAGTGCTTGAATACGCAAATTAAACCTAGCATAAATACCCCCCAGCAGTAACTTAACCCATTAATGCTCATAGCGGTCAAAACCAGCCTGACAATTTTGATGAAATCTTTCAGGCTTTAGTACAATTGGCAAAATATTTGAAGGAGAAATGTTGATCAGAACATTACCAACAACTCTCCTTCAAATATTTTGTAACATCATTCTCAATTTCAAAGTTATTGTCAAAAGTACCATCGATCCAGACGACAATTCCTGGATGAATTCCAAGGAAGTGTCCAGGCCTTACCCATAGTTGTGCTGAGGCTTGCGTTGATATTCCACAGAGAGTGCAGCTTGACCCTTGACCTTGCGAGGGGTGGACGGGGATAGCCGCTGGTATGTCTGTCAATTACAGCATGGCAATACAATCAGCCATAATAATGCATGTATACATAAATGTATATATTAACCCCTGCAGTGCCACATATGTATATATGCATGTGTGATAACATAACCACATATATGCATGCGAGATAATCAAATACATTTAAAGAGCATAATTGGCTTGCCTATACCCTCACCATGCCTTAGTGGTTAAAGTGGTCAGTAAGCCTGCCCACTGCATAAAAAAGCTGTGAAATGGGGTATTTAAGTGGTACCACTGTCAGAGTCAGCCCCACTGTCTAACATAGTGGTAAGACCACTGTTTCCTGCAGTGGAGCCACTGTTTCTTACAGTGGGGCCACTCTTTCTAACAGTGGGGCCACTCTTTCTTACAGTGGGACCACTACATAAACCCATATGTGACTTGAAAAAATTCCATATATATCAGGAACCACTATAATGGGGCTTTCAAAACTTAGTTTATCTTAGGACCACTTTTTCTTGCAGTGGGGCCACTGCTGATTACAGTGGGGCCACTAAATAAACCGGAGATGCAGGCTTTTCCTTATCTGTAGGAAGGTATATAATACATAACAATAGGGTCAACTAGTACAGAACTTGACCTTGTTATTCAAAAATTGTGACAGTTGACAGAATGACAGCATAGGAGAAGGAGGTGGGTTGATACATTGACAGAAATGTGCGTTGTAGATGGTGTGAGGGGAATTTTGAAAAACTAACTAAGACAAATTGTGTGTTAGGGTATATTAAAGGATAAAGTCAAGGCTATTTCAGTCAAAAGGGCAGGTGAATATCTCTGCTGTTGAATGCAGAAAATGCAAGGTGAGATGAAATACTCGGTTAGACAGGAAAGGCATGCTGACATATGATTTAGAAATGACAATGATGTTGAAATAAGGTGGGTATGATATAGAGTTTCTCTTTATTTACATCAGCTGTGTCAGAGTGTTAGGGTATTCCATGATTCAGGAGAAGGGAACCTTGCAAACTATGATATGTGACTAATGTTAGGTCTACAGTCCATCAAGATTTACATAAACTGGAGAGACAATTAGCAGACAAGAGACAGGAACATCTTAGAATAATTGTCCAGAATATGTTGCCATGCATTATAATCCTATGGCCGACTTCAAAATAACAATTAAAGTAAAACATACATGCTGTAACAGTAATTTATTGTTCAATGCCAGATAATATGAATCACCTCAATTTCATGATTTTTACAACATCAGTATACCTGATCAAACCTTTAAACATAAAAACAGATAACTGTTTGGCTTTTATTTTTGCAATTTTCAGATGATCGCAAGTTCCCGAATGATGTGCTAAATTAATGCATTTTACAGAGTGGTACATGACCACCACTGTCAGAGAAAGTGGTTCAACCACTTCCTTTGACAGTGGGAAAACCACAGCATCTTGCAGTAAAGCACAACTTTACCACTGTCTGAAACAGTGGGACCACTACATTGAACATTGGTAAATCTACTGCAACTAGCATTATAGGATGATCAAACCACCGTCAGGAATAGTGGTACCACTCTCTTGATCAGTGGTATGACCACTGCATCTGTTAGTGGTAGAGAACTGCTGATGCAATGGTATGCAGGCCCACCTACCACTGTCCAAAACAGTGGGACCACTATGAAGCTACCACTGTTTGCAAAAGTGGCCATGAAGCCCCAATAAAGTGTCTCCGCTTTTGCAAAAGCGGGACACTTCAGACAGGCTTAAAGGGCACTTTTTATTTCAGTGGTACAAAAAAGTGGTAATAAACCCACTACAGCAAGGCTCTTGGGCCACATTACAGGAAAGTGGGGGATGGTGCTACAGCTCTTGAGAGACCCATGTACTATCCACTATATTTTTCAGTGGTACCACTGTATTTCTCAGTGGCACCACTGTAGGCAACCACTCATAACCCACTGAAACACCCCATGTAAACCACTGCACTATGGTAAGGGTATCTATCCTACATAGCTTGAAAATTAGGCAATTCGCTGCCAGGGTGTTGTGCATGATTTAAGCTTTTTTTAATATAGTATATGACTATGGTGGACCAACATTTCATGAGATCGCTAAACATGAACACCCTGGAACTGAATTTTTGACAGACATTTGTGGAGAAAATTGCAATTTGGACTCACTAGGTTTAAAAACTATCATATGGAAAAGAAATTGCAAAATGTGTAGAAATCCAGTGGACTTTGAACAATAAGCATCTTACAATTATTCTGATATAAAAGTTTGAAAGAACTCTACATTCATAATTTATTTGAATACATTTTAGGCAAATGGAATGCCTAGAGCATGAAAGTTTTAATACTTGATAAAATGGCATGTTACCTGCAAATATTTCCCGCATGACTGGTGACATAGGTGTATCTGACCATTCCTTAAAAAGAACATGATATTGGGGCATAATTAGTGCTAAAACCATATTGTAGTCAGCTTGTTCATATCCAAAGACATTTGTATATATCATCAACTCCAAATTTGGCATTCCCTAGATGACCCTCTAAATTAAACTTCAAATACTGACAACTGGCAATATTACTTATTACATTTATTAGATTAGATCATATTAACCATTCAATGCTGAGGCTACTTTTGTCCAAAGGATAAGGATACAAAGATTTTTGAAAACCATCTAAACCCTCTCATGTTGGTATTCATTAGATGGCTCTCGCAGAATACTCTCAGATGAGTACCCATGTGTCAGGGTTTCAGTCATTTTTAAAGTTTTTTGCATCATTTTGTATTAGCCAAATTAGCCAAAAGCAGCATTACGGTTTAACCTGGTTTAGATTTACTACCATGCTACTAATATTTGATTTGTAAGCAATGATCAAGAAAAAAATTGGGTATTCATATCTTTTTGTAATTTTCTAGATTTTGAATAGTCCAACCAAACCATGTGAGGTATGTAACAGTTGAAATATCAAAATGACTATAATTAATTGGTAAAGAATAAGATATTTCAGTTTTGTCTTGATTGTGATTATAGTACATTAATTACCCATCCCTACTAGCCGGGTACGGCTACTAAGAGTACTATTGTACTAGCCCTACAAAGGGTAACATTGTACTAGCCCTACTAAGGGTAACATTGTTCTAACCCTACACAAGCCCTTTCCTGCAATTTCACTAGACTGGGCAACTTAATTGACCACTTTTGTCCTACCCTGTTAACCAGAACAAAACTAGTAGGTAGGAATTGCAAGGTGTAGTTTCTACTATCTTTAATAAAGGTCTACAAAATAAGGATTCACATCGTTTTTTAGAAAATCATTTCTAAATACAAACATATCTGACACTAACAAACAAAGTGTAGATTTTCCCTAAAAATAAATTAAAAATTGTCTTGAGGTTACTTTTTTTCACTTACTTTCCTCTCAACATGAATGTTGTAGACTCTGGCGATGACGTAGTCTATGATGAGTTTGTAGGTGTTCATGGTATAAGCCAAGCAGGTCAAGTGCTTCGGCTGCTGCACAGGGGGTAGGACTGGATGGCCGTCGGAGTCATCCTTCACCTTAAACAGGTCTGTCATTCTCCCAGCCACAGTCAGAGTGGTGCCACCTATATATTGACCCAGGAATTAGCATAGACATTATGAGACAGAACATAAGTAAGTAGAATTTGAGAATGCACCAAATGTCACCGGTGTACCTAGGGTCAATTGTAACTTTTTATTTGAATTAACCCTTATCCTGCATGTGACTATTTTAGCCCACACAAAACGGTGCAAAAATCTTGAAAAATGACTGAAACCCTCGCACATGGGTACTCATCTGAGAATGCTCAGCGAGAGCCATCTGATAAATACCAACATGACAGGGTTTCAATGTTTTTCAAAAATATTTGCGTCCTTGTGCTTTGGACAAAAGTAACCTCAGCATTGGGAGGGTTAAGGGAGGCGGGTCCCAAACATAGTAAACCTAGGGGCTTACCAATGTATCTTAAGACACAAGATCATTTGTACCCGATTTTCTTAGGACATATCACTGAAAACATTGTACAATATGGATAAACAATGAGGATTGGATTTCTTGGTCAACATAAAGCCTTCATCTGGAGGTTGTCCCCATGGCTTGTATCTAGTGTTGGGACGATCATCGATTATAATCGATAATCAATCGTTTACCTCTCTGATTCTGATTAATCGATTACGAAACTGGCAATCGATAACAATCGGAAAAGGTGACACATAGTGGCAAAATATAGAACTAAATGACAGACAAGTTGTCAGCTTTCTTGTTATGAAACTAAGCTCCAAAAACACTTCAAAACTAAGTTAAGGTAGGTGCTAATAGCAAGTAATTGTCATAGACTATGACTTATTATTAGGCTCTAGACCTCTATAGTACCCAATTACTGCAAAAGTGCGATGAACTGATTATGATTGATAATCGATCGGTTGGCTGTAACTGATTATCCATCATGAAATTGCAACCGATTCCCAACCCTACTTCTATCACAGCAGCCAAAAGGACTGCCAATGTTGATGAAATCTTTCACTAGACAGCATACTTCAGAAAATATTTGAACGAAAAATGTTTATTATAATACTAATATTTTGTAAAAAGAATTCTTGATTACCAAGTTATTGTCAAAGAAAAAATCACTCCAACAATAGCAATTAATATTCAAAATATATTTCAAGATGAAATATTGGTAAGAAGCTGACTAACAACTTTCATTGAAATATTTTTCCAATTTATGATTTATTCAAAACTTATTGCATGCCTTAGGTCCAGATGACACTTGTCAAGGAAAATTCTATTGGCATGAATGGGTTAAGTATGTGACAGATTTAGCTCCAAAACTAATCAAAATTCTTAAAGAGTAAGTGGCACAATGTAGGAATGCAAGATTGAGAACAAATTGTGCTTTAATATATAAACAATTTTGAAAATAGAAAGGTGTGGTAAAATAGAGAGGTGTACCGTAATTTTGCGTATATAAGACGCACCCCTTGTACAGGCCTTTGAAATGATGTATAGACATTAGCTTTGTGTATAGTGCGCACCCCCTTTTCGGAAATATTGTGGAAAATCAACTCCTCATGAATAACATAAGAAAACTAGTAAAGCGCATTTTGAAAAGAGTGAAATGTGACATCAATGCGACATCAACGTGACATTCGTACTTATCACTCTGCGTCAGTGCCCGATACCCATTGTCCTAGGTATGATATTGATTATAATCAATAAATTCTAACGGTAATTACAATTTGTAAATGCTGCGGTAAACATTAATAGGCATTGTCTTGGTCACATTCTAATTGTAATAAGCAGATCTCCAGAAAGTCTGGGGACTCAATGTAAAACACCCTAAATCTCTAGCTTCGTGTATAAGACGCATCCCCTTCTTGAGTATAAAAATTTGTGCAAAAAAGTGTGTCTTATACATATGAAATTACGGTAATGCAATAGTTATATTATACAAACCTGGCGGAATCTGTATGAGGACATCAATAGTTTTTATCTCTGAAAACAGAGCTCCATTTGACCACACCAAGAAAGGAGAACTCGTCTCGGACAGCTTAAGAACTTGGCCTACGACCATCTGCAGTAAGCCCCCTGGTGGCAAGTGCTGGAAGCTGTAGGTCAAGGTGACCTCCTCTTCGTTTTCTGATGCCTTCTCTGTCCAGCAGTTCTCCTGTAAGAAATAAACATAATTTAGTGACCATATCATCTAAAGCGCTTTCAAACGTTATAGGTGGAAAGGGCACTGTATCTAATATCAATTATTAATGTTATTATCATTATCATTACCATTTTCATTATTATCATTATTATCATTATTACTATTATTATTATTATTATTATTATTATTATTATTATTATTATCATTATCATTATTATTATTATTATTATTATTATTATTATTATTATTATCATTATTATTATTATTATTATTATTATTTTCATTATTATTATCATTATTATTATTATTATTATCATTATTATTATTATTATCATCATTATTATTATTATTATTATCATTATTATTGTTATTATTATTTTCTTATTACATTAGGTTAGTATCAGTGATGTCTTGAAAAATAAAGACTAAAATGATTTTCTTAAGGATTTTTTTTAGGTTTTTCTTAGAATAAAGAAGTAGGCAAAGAAAGCATATACAGTGGAACCTAGTGAAGTGATCACCTGTGGAACCAGTCACAAATAGTCAACTTTTAGAGAGGTAGTTGTGAACGTAGAGGGGTTCCCTGTACTATAAAAAAAAACAATAGAAAAAAGTTACTTTGGGATTCTTTATTTTTCAAGACATCACTGATACTAACCTAATGTAATAGAAAATAATAATAACAATAATAATAATAATGATAATAAAAATAATAATAATGATAAAAATAATAATAATAATAATAATAATAATAATAATAATAATAATGATAATAATAATAATAATAATAATAATAATGATAATAATAATAATGATAATAATAATAATAATAATAATAATAATAATAATAATAATAATAATAATAATAATAATAATGATAATAATAATGATAATAATAATAATAAACTGGCAAAATGTTGTCACTTTAGAGGGGTGGCCAACAGCGAGGAATGGTCATGCACTTCAAAGGGTTTTTACGAAGAACTGCCTTTCTTTTAGAACTCAACTAACAACATTCCTTCAGCTAGTTTGCAGGTAGTCATACTGTATTAAACAGTTTTTTTTCTAAAATATCATGAATTGTCACTTTTTCCACAATTTTGTGACTCAGGTGAGAGTCATGACCAGCCAGTTCTAAGTGGTGGTGAAAAAACAGAGCGCCGATGAAAACCACCAATTAACCCTGAGTCACTGGCAACTTTCTGAAATACGTACCAACGGCTCTGCTGATATCTTGGGAAGGTGCTGAATCAGTACCAGTCGGTTATGCGGTAACGGCACTCCTAATAAGCCATTCAGCATCTCAAGTAGACTTGCCTTAAAGATAAACAAATACTACCGTCAATTCTCGGAAATCTCGACCGCCCTAGGAATCTCGGCCACTATGATTCATTGACAAAATAACTACTGGGGAATTTTGCCCACCCCCGATTCATCCAAGGACACATTTCACCTCTGCACTGGAGAACTGGCGAATTTCACTGCATGTCGTCAGTAAGGCCACTACAATTTAATTACTTGTCTTACGAGCTCGGGAGGCAGGAAATGAGCCATTTTGGAATAAAAAAAAAGTTGAAAAATGCAGGTTTTTAAATTATTTTTTTTTAGAGTCTGCCGACTAGGACTGGTAGCGAGATGTTTCTAACAGCCTATTCTCAACTAAATAAAATCAATCAATCTATTAATCCCTGTAACCTGAAGGGTGGGAGGCTCAAAATCTGAGGCTCTACTACAGCATTGATAAATTAACATAGAATTAGAATACCACTACTCAGATGACGCTTTTGGAAATGGTTCACGTGGGAATATTACGATCCGCTATTATGGAAAAACGGATCGATTTGCTAATTATAGATTCGCTAATATTTCAAACTTTACAGTACGGCACCGTTAGATCTTCCTATCTCTGGTTGCATGTGCTCAGACAGAGCCCTCTAACCACCTGGTGAGATAAATGTCAACTAATTACACCACCCTGACTTCTTAGTTAGTGTCACTCAGATCAAAAGACAGACAAGATAAATATGCAAGCCTTAATTTTAGGCTACTTAACCCTTATGCTGCTGGTGGCTAATTTGGCCGTTACAAAATGATGTAAAAAACCCTGAAAAATAACTGAAACCCTGGCAACTCATCTGGAAGTACTCAGCGAGAGCTTTCCAATGAGTACCAGCAAGACTGGGTTCAGATGGTATTCTACAAGCGTTGCGTTCTTGTGATTTGGACGAAAGTAGCCCCAGCATTGGAAGGGTTAAATCCCCTGCTCTTACCTGCACAGGTGCGACGACTGGACTCTCTATTGTTTCCCACATTGATGCATTCCATACTGGGGTAGTGGCTGGGACACAGGGTGCAGCACCCTCTCCTACTGCTGTCTGATTGGTTGACATGGAGTGCATGACATCGTTGAACCACACAGGGTCTGTTATGACGAGAGGGTCAGAATCCCCTCCAGGTGAATGTTTGAAGACAATCACCTCTCCCTGTGAAAAACACACAAATAGAGAATAGAAAATATATAATTCATCAAAAATTTAAATCTAAATACATGAATGAATTACCATATTTGCTTGATTGAGGGCATGGTCCGAATAAGTGCATCCCCCCCAATTTTTTGCGGAAATTGTGGGGCCAGCAAGCGTCAAAGATCGTCTCCTTATGTTAAATCTGCCCCCAGAAGTAACCAGCTTAACCAAATCACGTACCTTTCCTCTTGCCGTGTTTGCAAACCAGCGCTGAATTCCGCCATTTCAGCAGACCCTTCGTGCTCTCACTGTTCATATTCGCCGCATTATCTTACTATTGACCAATTAACAATCTTTTCAAGTGCGGATTGTTGCGGCAAACATCTAAGCACGCTAAACAGCATGAGTGAGAAGGTGCAATAACGGTCATTACACTCCCATCGGCAATCATTGAGGGGTGCGGTTATACAGATTTTTAACAACACCCCTTCTACAGAAAATTTTCCCAACCTCTACGCACATTGTGCCCTTAATCAAGCAAATACGGTATATGAAAAATATAATCCTTGAATATGAAGTTGAAACATTTTGAACCAAGTATGTGGTACAAGTGGGTTCTATAATTGGCATATATAACCAAACAACCGTGTTAATTTTTGCACATTTAAATGTGGCAGGCAGCTGCCTTTGATGTAAGTTTAAGTTTTGAATACTGATGTTGAATGACAAGTTATAATGTCACAGTGTTGTATGATACTACAGCATAGGGAGAGGATATCAAAATAACGGTGCACAGTTTGATAAATGCTGAAACTAGGGATGTGAAAAGTAGGCATTATTTTAACTGCCACAATATCAACACAGTATACAATATCATATAACTACAAAACAACATAACTTGGGGACTGCTAAATATTCTGGTCAATCTTTGGATGCCTTATACATGGGGATAAAGTAGCTCAGTTGGTTAGGTGTTGGACTAGTAATCAGAGGGTTGCTGGTTCAATTCCCTGCCGGGGCACTTTGGTCTGTCCTAATGGGCAAGACAGTTTATTCAATATTGCTTCAGTCTACCCAGCTGCAAAATGGGTACCTAGTATAAATAATGCATTCTGACTGTGCTTAGCGTGTGTGTGTATATGCTGCCAGTTGCTCTGGAATATCCCCCGGGGGATTGAAATGGTTTCCGTGTGTACAGTGCCTGCTAGGGGAGGAAGGGCGTGTGAGCGCTTCAGTGGATACAAGACTATAAACCGAATACCTTAGTTTATACATGAATGGGTTTTTCATCAAGTTGGAAAAGAACAGGAATGTAGATGCCTTGTTATACTTACCACTAGATTCAACATCTCCAACGCTCGTTCAGCCAGATAAGAGCTTCCTTCCCAGTTGCCATTGCCTGTGATTGTCTTTATCAATGCCCTGGATTTAATTATCTTCAAGCTACGATCGAGCCCTTTGATCAAGTTGAGCAGGTCCGGAGAAACTTCCTTGAAATGGGCATGACGTCCTTCCACCATTTCTACACAACTGTTCAGTGTCGAGAGAAATCCCTCAAAACTCTACAAAAATTAAATCATGATAAGTTATTGAAAAATGTCATCAATAAGTAGTATCATTTTCATCTTCAGTTTGCACAAATCTGATCAAGTTGAGAAAGCCCCATGTATACATCAATATTTATCCATATTTGAAAATTTCAAGAAAGGATTCGTTTAACCCACCAGTTTTGGGCACCCAGTTTCGTACAAAACGAAAAGGATGCAAAGATTTTTGAAAACCATCTAAACCCTGTCATGTTGGTATTCACTGGATAGCTCCTGCTGAGTAATCTCAGATGAGCACAAATGTCCCAGGATTTCAGTCATTTTTCAAAATTTTTGCATCGTTTTATATTGGTTAGCCACCAGCAGCATAAGGGTTAAATAGTAGGACTTCTTACCTTGCTGTTGTCATTGGAGGGGTCCAAGGAGAGGAATCTGGTGTTGGCCGCCACAGAGTGCAGGCGCTGGGCCACCCTCAAGGCCACTGAGAGCTTCTCCTGCTCAGAGAAGCCGCTAACGTACTCGCCGTCAGTCCTGCAAAGTCAGAGATTAGTGATTGGTACCTTCAAAATTTTCGTAATACGACACAATTTCAATATTGTCTTTAATGATTACATATCCAAACGATATCTTAAATTGAAACAAATTATTGAAAAATGTCAGTCCTGTAAAGTCAAAGATTAGTGATTTTTGGTACCTTTGAAATTTCCATAATACGACAAAATGTCAATATTGTCCTTAATTATAATATATCCAAAGGATATCTTAAACCATACAACCTGCTTCTTTTAGACTTTTTTGGTTGAATTACAGGTATATATGGCTTCACAATAAAGCCAGTTATTTGGTTATTCTTATTATATAGATATTATATCAAAGTCTCAGGCACAGTTAAAATATGCCATGCATGTAACATGGCTGGAACATATTTGGTTCAAGCATGGAAATCCATGCATTGGATATGGTTGAGGGTCAAAGATCATAGATCTAACATGAAACATTAGCCTTACTACTGTAGCATGGAACATGCTTTTGCCATACATGGATTTCAGTGACCATTCTTTGCAAGAATCTTTTAATGAATGTACCAAATTTAGTGGATTTTAAGCCATTTTACCAAAAGGCATTATCTCCAATACCAAACTTCTAATAATTAATTTTACTTGCAAAAGGTTATTTTTTTTGTTTTAGAGTTTGCGATGAAGCCAAAAAGAGAGTAGATAAAACTTACATGTCTTGCAGTTTGCTTGACTCTTGGCTGCACTCCTTTTTGAGATGGAGAAGAAAGTCCTGTTTCAGACTTCCTCCAATAGCAACAATTGCCACCAAGGTATCTGGAGCCTGAAGAATTCAGCAGAAAAAATACGATGAACTCTCAAGAATTATTTTTCTCGTTAAGAGCTCTTTTATAATATGCAATACCAAAAAAGAATTCAAGCATCCTTGTGACAAAAACTCAATCAGTATGTTTAATCATAATTTTCCCACTAATTAATGCCTGATGCCAAAATGTAATGGGTATTCTTGGCCAAAACCCAGAATCAGATTGTTCATGTTTGACAATCTTATAAAATTTGGTCCACCATAGTCATGTGACATATCAGAATGAAGCTTGAATCAAGCACTACATTAAAGTGACAGCCAATTTCCTAGTTTTTGAGCTATTTAGAAGGTCTTTCAGATTGGCGAGCAAAGCTCTTGTTTAAATGAATTTCATTATCTGGCACGCATATATACTTGCATGGTTCTAAAGCTATGTTACCACAAACGCATTTATGTGTGTGTGACATTGGAATGGTTAACACATTCATGCCAGGAGAATTTTACCAGTGTTGCTTTGATCTGTGGTACTTTTAAACACATCTTTGGAGTTATTTGCATCAATTCTAAAAATATTTGAGGGAGAGTGTGGAAAATGTTCGGATCAATATTTCCCCGTGACATATTTTGCAAAATACGTTCTTGTTAAAACGCGCAGTTGTTAGGGGATTTTTGGGAGCTACAGACATAAATGGATTAACTCAAACACACTTGCTGAGGCTTAAAATGGTCAAACTATTTCGCAGAAATTTCTCTGACTGTAGCCTTTTTTCAGAAGAACTTTTGAAAAACATGGTTCCATGAGAAAGTTATCATTAAGATATATAAGTTAGCCATTTTTGGTTGATTCTGCCAAAGACGGTGTAACTGATGCACAGTAACAATAGTAACTTAAATTGTTTGTAACTTAAATGACCAACACCTTTGAATTGCACATTTTATTCCATAGTTTCACAGAAGGTGTATATAAGCATTGCTATTCAGGTATCATTACAACATCTATAGCAGTCTTATATCTAGGCATATATCTTCATCTTTTGCAGGTGCCTGCTCCGATAGCCGAGTGGTCTAAGGTATTGCCATTGATTACTTGCTGTCACTCATATAGATAAGTTTTGTTTATTTCAAAAACCTACCCACTGATAGTTTTTTTATTTTTTTATTTTCACATAATAGCAATTCTATATCTAAGCATATGTCTTCATCTTTTATCCGGTGCCTTACCCGATAGCCGAGTGGTCTAAGGCATTGCCATTGATTGCTTGCTGTCACTCATTAAGATAAGACGGTGTAACTTGCACAGTAACAATAGTAACATTGATTGTAACTTAAATGACAAACACCTTTGAATTGTGTATTATATTTGATAGTCTCACAGAAGGTGTATATGAGCATATTCATTCAGGGATCATTACAAGATCTATAGCAGTCTAGTATCCAAGCATATGTCTTCACCTTTTTCAGGAGCATGCCCCGATAGCCGAGTGGTCTGAGGCCTTGCCAATGATTGCTTGCTGTTAATCATTTCTGACTGGGTTTGAGAGAATGTTGCAGGTGACTTGGGGTAATGTGGTGGTTTTCACCAGGTACACAAATGGCTAGTGATAACAAAATAGCGGCAACATGGCAGAAAATAACAATAAACAAAATTCCAAATTCCAAGCCTACCTTTGCTGCGATGCTGATAATCTTTGTCTTTAGTTGTTGGATACTCTGATTTACTGGAACCGTGCCCAAAAAAGGAAGAATACAAATCTGACGATCACCAATAAGGTCATTGAACAGCTCCTGAAAAACACAAAAGGCAGAATGAATTCACTTTCTGTCTGTATGAGCATCAGTGTGAAATACACATAGAGCTAAATGGGAAGAAATCAATTTTCAAACTTATCTTTGGAAGCAAAGATGCAATGAACTGAGTGTATGTGATTATATATTAATAAAAAAAGATTGCAATATCAAACTATTCATTTGCGATGTTGGATATTGTTGAGCGAGAGAGAGAGAGAGAGAGAGAGAGAGAGAGAGAGAGAGAGAGAGAGAGAGAGAGAGAGAGAGAGAGAGAGAGAGAGAGAGAGAGAGAGAGAGAGAGAGAGAGAGAGAGAGAGAGAGAGAGAGAGAGAGAGAGAGAGAGAGAGAGAGAGAGAGAGAGAGAGAGAGAGAGAGAGAGAGAGAGAGAGAGAGAGAGAGAGAGAGAGAGACAGAGAGAGAGAGACAGAGAGACAGAGAGAGAGAGAGACAGAGAGAGAGACAGAGACAGAGACAGAGAGAGACAGAGAGACAGAGACAGAGAGACAGAGACAGAGAGACAGAGACAGAGACAGAGAGACAGAGAGACAGAGAGAGAGAGAGTTGGAGAACATGTTCTTATTGAACATTAATCACAAAAGATGAATCATCCTCATCTGAACTTACATGAGAGCATTCTGTGATGTTGAAGACATTATCGCCCAGAGAATGATGCTTGAAGTTCCTGATGTAGCTGAATGGTTTGTAGGCATTTAGATTCCACTTGCCTTCGTTCTTGATGAAGTCTGCCAGGCTATGGGGTACCTCAATACCACTATAAATAAGGCACTTGAATATCTTCAATTTCTGTAATGTTTCTGAGGGCGAAATCACCTCACCTGTAGAACAATAAAAGTATGTGCAATTAGCAAGTAGTTTTTTTTGCCATGGTTGGTTACAATTAATGCAATTACCGTATCCGCCCAATTAAGTGCACCGTGCGGGTGCAAGTTTGGAAATTTTTCTGTAGCAGGGATTTTGTCAAACATTCGTATAACTGCACCCGCCAATGAGTGCCGATCGCAGTGTTACGTACCGCAACAAGAAATGGCAGATAGATGGCAGTTACGGTCGCTATCTATATACCTTCTTGTTCAACTTAAACAGTAGAAATTTGACATGAGGAGATGATCTTTGGCGCTTGCTGGTCCCCCAAAATCGGCGAAAAATTGGGGGAGGGGGGGGGGTGTGCTTATTTAAGAGAGTGCGCTTAATCGGGCGAATACGGTGGTAGATCAAATGAGAGTACCACATGGGTATACTTTTTCAAAGGGGAGTGCAGGTAAGATAAGCAGTTTCATGTTTGGAAGGGCAAATTCCAAGAATACCCTTTTTAAGGGACCATCCGCAGGACCTGATGCACTTTTCTTGAAAATGAAATCGCATCAACCCATTTATGCCTGTAGGCCCCAAAACTGCCTGACTACTTCAGTGATATCTCCCTTTCATAAGGCGACTGTTACTTGATTTATTGGTTCCCGGATCCTTCCCAGACCAATTTTACTGGGTTGAGAGGGAGGTAATTAAAAACAAAGTTGATTTTTTCTTCTTTTTTTTAACACACGGAAATCTAAGTAAGCAAACAGTCGGGAGGGAGGTAAAAAAATAAAGTGATTTTTTGGCCAGTACAAAAAACATACTTATACCGTATTTTTGAATATTAAAAAATGATTTTTTAACAGATGATGCATTTCAACAACACTGTATTGCATTGCTATTGTAATGTTGTATTGCTCTGGTATGAATATTCTTGTAATTTTGTAGTTTTATTACCATCCATGGTAAATGTATTGTAGGTTTGGTGTACCTATACTTACGGCTCGGCGGCAGAACACAAAATAAAGTGGGGGGATTAAATTTATTTTCCCGTCGGGTCTATGCCACTTTGATCGGCGGATCCGGGAACCAATAAATCAAGTAACCGTCGCCTAAAAGAATGTTGATCAAAATTCAAAAGACAACTCTCCCTAAAATATTTTGGGCATTTATGATTCTAATTGTTGTAATTCTAAATTTGTTGCAGACGGTTGGACACTCTAATCTTTTTACTACACTGGTTGGTCTAATCAGAAGAGAATGTTGACTTTTCAGGGACCAGGAGCCTAGTCTTAACCCTTATGCTGCAGTGCTGGTGGCAAATTTCATTTGGCCAACACAAGATGATGAAAAAAAACAGGAAAATGATTGAAACCCTGGCACAATTGGGTACTCATTTGAGAGTACTCAGTGAGAGCTATCCTATGATAGGTTTGAAATGGTCTTCAAAAATCTTAATTTGCATCGTTGCTCTTAGGACGAATTTAGTAGCATCAGCATAGGAAGGGTTAACTTACCATTGCATGTTATTAGTGTGTTTTGATTGGTGGGCGGATGAACAGTAAGGAACTGTGAGTATCCTCCATAGGTCTTCCTCCCCGAACTATTTTCTGGCGACCAATACACATTGATGCCAGTTCCCAGCAGCTTGACCTCCGTCAGCTGACCGCACGTGTCCAGAGCGACCGCCACATGATTGGTCAGCAGTGAACAGCCATTCAGGTTCACCTGAAATGATGTGCGGAAACACAAAACACAAATGTTTACCAAATTTCTATGGAGGCATGCACATTGAAACACTAAAATGGCTACCTTTCATTAACAGAGTTTAATTCAATACTGCTATCTTAATGTATAAATCTGTCAATGGACAGAGCCCAATTTACCTGAAAAATATGTTTTAGTTATGCTGAGATCAACAGTCACCTTACAAGATCAATTACATCACTAAATGTTGTTCCTCCACTATCAAAATCCAGCTATTTAAGCATGAAAAGTATAATCCTTAAATCGCCACAGCGAAAATCAAATCCTGTATTTGACTGTGTTACCCTTGTGAAATAAAGATTAATATTATTATTATTATTATTATTATTATTATTATTAATATTATTATTATTATTATTATTATTATTATTATTATCATTATCATTATTATTATTATTATTATTATTATTATTATTATTATTATTATTATTACTATTATTATTTTTATTCAGTTTTGTTGACAATTAAAGAGGGTTCTCAAGGGGTAAGATAATATCCCCTTTACAATTCAAAACGATAATTTTCTAGATAGAGAGATATCAAAGATATCAGAGATATTACATTAGCTCTAAATTGGCAAATCAAAATGAGTTGGGGACCATGCATCCACAATACTAAAAATGACATTTTGAAGAAACTATCTGTCCAAATATAATCATCCTATAAGTTGACACCTACATCCCCATTTTAGACCTCTGAATCCGACAATCTAGCTATAACTGTAGGTACTAGTGGTCGGACGATTAAGCGAAAACTTGAGCATTTGGTTGAGGTGAGGCTGACTCGACACGTTTGTACGGCATTTGAATTAATCGATTATTTCAAATGTGAAATTTATGAATAAATTTTCCGAAATTACGCAGCCAATACATGAAAAACAATAAAGAAAATTTACTAGAACTCTCGTAAAGTGACATAGACTGGCTCAGTGTCACTCTCAAGCGTAAACAAATCTATTGTGCCATATTTGGTGCATCGATTCGTCATATGCTGCGGTACAACGCATGTGTGCCTGGCATGTGCCGACGCATGCCGCGGCACAATAATGTTTAAAATTGTTTGCCTTAAAATTGCGGCAATGTAGCCATGAATCTCTTCGCATCCGAACCCTAGTAGGTATTATAAACCCTCTCATTTTTTACTCATAATGCACAGGTTTAAAATTGATCCTAAATCCTTCTAAAGCAATACCTTCCAATAAAAAAACATTCCTAAACTCTGCCAACAGCATCAAACAGTAACAAAATTACCTGTCTCAAATTTCCCAAACCTCTAAGCAGGTTGATAACTCCAAAGTCTGTGACATTGCAGGAACCGGTCAAGTTGAGTTGATGAACCTCTTTTTCTCTCTCTTGCGATTGGAACATTTGCAAGACCTTAACACAGGTATAGTCTGTTAAGGACACACCTCCTATAGCTAAGGAGAAGTATACAACATCCTTTGACAATGATCCAGACTGAAAATAAAAAGAAATGGTTATTTTGAGTTCTGGAATGAGCTCCCCGACAACATCAAGGCTGCTGGAGTGTGCAAAGCTTTGATACACAGATTAAAACATTGCTATTTCGAGTTTATTTGACTGCATGGGCCATTATACCACAAACAAATAAATGACATCCCGGTGGGGATACCCTGATGGAATGTGATGGAAAACCAACCTCCCAATGGAGATATTCCATCAGGGTATCCCCACCGAGATGTCATATTTGATTTATTATACCGAACCAACCTCAATTTGATAAAATATCAATGAAAACAACAATTCGCTGACCCTATCAATAATCAAATGACTGCGGCCTGAGCTTACAGCAAACCGAAGTATCCCATCCTATAGACCCCCAATTGAGAACATGCACAGCCAATATTCATCTCTGAGGTTTTGGCGGGTTCCACATCTTAATGGGTCACACATTCTCATGGGTGACTCATTTTTACAGGTCACACATTTTCTATCTTCTATCTGACTAAACCTATTCAGCATTTAGACAATACTATTCAGTTAAGATCTACCATATGATTAACTGATAAATCTGCAAACAGTTATGTGGACCATGTTTATAGTTTCATATTTAATAATCCTCATCAGATTTAGGCTTTTGTTTAAATAACTTTTAGGGCAACTTTACTGCTACAAAAGCCTGAATTATACTTTATTTTGAAATATTATTCTACAGGCCAGATATTTATTGGGATTGGAAAATAGCACAAAACTGCCATCCACACTTTCAATAGGTAAAACTCATCCCTTCTAAATTAAGACCTAATCAGGGATCGAGGGACCAATTTTGGTCCCAACATCAATAGAAGCCCAAAGAAGGTTATGTAACACAGAGTCAGCTTAAAAGCATCATGGACTCCTGGTAACGCTTAAGGAGCCAAAATTATCCGTATCGATATATGAGTATTAGCTTCTACTACTACTACTACTACTACTACTACTACTACTGACTTAATTAACTGACTATTACTACTACAATGTCTACTACTACAGTACGTGTCTACTACTACTACTACTTAACAACTACTACTACTACTACTACTACTACTACTACTACTGCTACTACTACTACTACTACTACTACTACTACTACTACTACTACTACTACTACTACTATAACTACTACTACTGCTACTACTACTTAACTACTACTACTACTACTACTTAACTAGTAGTAGTAGTAGTTACTGTAGTAGTTACTGTAGTAGTTGTATGTTGCACCCTGCCTGCATGCACTCTCACTGTGTGCTTATTCAGACAACATGGTACCTTCTAAAACAGCAACTGGGACTGCTATTGAAATAAGTTTCTAACTTTTAGTGTATATATCCTGTGTCTGGTTAGAATTCTATTGCATAGCAGTTAATGACTCTCCATCTAGTCACCGTTATATATGATTTTTTGTGTGCCAAATGCCATGTGATACACAATCTTACTAGACCGAATCAAATCAAATCAAATAAAATAAAATAAAATAAACTATCTTGTTTGTTAATGGCATTCATTCATGTTTTCTTGAGAACCAGACTAGCTCTGTAAGAGACAGTTTGTCAGCGTGTCAGGCTTTTTAGGCTCTATAGTGATGGAAGAGGTCATATCTTACCTTTATTAGTTTCTCGGCTTCAGTCAGAGTCAGTTCAGCTGGGGGTTTCGATGTAGGCTTCAGGATAGCTGCTGAATGTGTACACATGATAATAAAAATTCACTATTATCATTAGTTGTTTAGCACAGATATAAATTATTGAGATGGCTTTCTAGTATAAATCAGAGCCATAATAAACTTGTTATGTTACAATGGATAATAATAATAATAATAATAATAATAATAATAATAATAATAATAATAATAATAATAATAATAATAATAATAATGATAACTATGATGATATTGAGAAGAAGAATCATTAGAAGAGGAAGAATGATGATGATACTACTACTACTACTACTACTACTACTACTACTACTACTACTACTACTACTACTACTACTACTACTACGACTACTACTACTACAACTACTACTACTACTACTACTACTACTACTACTACTACTACTACTACTACTACTACTACTACTACTACTACTACCACTACTACTACTACTTCTACTACTACTCATACTACTAATAATAATGATAATAATAATAATAATTATAATAATAATAATGATAATGATAATGATAATGGTAATAATAATAATAATAATAATAATAATAATAATAATAATAATAATAATAATAATGATAATAATAATGATAATGAAAATAATAATAAAAATAACAATAATAATGATAATAACAATAATAATTATAATAATAATAATAATAATAATAATAATAATAATAATAATAATAATAATAATAATAATAATGATAATAATAATAATAAATCCCAATGATATTGTCCTGCAATGGAGTCATGGAGCAAGTCAACCTAGTGTGTGTCCCAATTAAGAATGAATCTAGTAACTCTACCATTTTCATGTGCATATATCTCTGTCTGGGGCACACCCTAACAGCCGAAGGGTCTACAGCATTGCCATTGACTGTTTGCTGTTTCTAAAAACTGCAAAGGCTAGTATTCAGCTCAGGGCATGGGAATGAGTTACCGTATTCGCCCGATTAAGCTGGGAAATTTTTCTGTAGCAGGGATTTTGTCAAACATTCGTATAATCGCACCCCCCAAAGAGTGCCGATCGCACTCAGAACTCAATGCTGCTTTCCAGACAAGGCAAGAGGAAAGGTATGTGATTTGGTTTGGGTTACTTCTAGGGGGATATTTAACATGAGGAGACGATCTTTGGCACTTGCTGGTCCCCCAAAATCGGCGAAAAATAAGGGGGGTGCGCTTATTCAAGACAGTGCGCTTAATCGGGCGAATACGGTACAGGTGATTTTGGGTTATGCCAATTTGGCAGTCATGATTTAGCCTCAAAAAGGCAGTAAATGTGATAATGATAAACTCACCCCCACTTCTGATAGGCGCATCTTCTGGGAGGATCGATTTAAGCTTTTTGCCCTTTTCAATGTCTTCCAGGAGAGACCTTCTACTGGGTTCGGGTGCCTGTTGTAGTGACTTCGGTGCCGATACTGCCAGTGGTGCCATTGACAAGACCCTGGGGGGTACTTTACTCTTAGACCTCTTCTTCATGGCTGCCTCTTAACAATCCAGGCAGTACTTCTGAAAAGAAACAACAGAAATGTAGATATGCATCTCCCTCCTGAACAAGCTCACTTATGAGGGGGAAAATCGGAATAGTTTAAGTTAGATTCTTGGTCAGTGCAGCTCAAAATTGATAAAATAGAATTGATCCATGGATTTTTTTAAATTTTTTTTTAATTTTCCGACCTGAATACCACTGAGTTTGAAAACCCCAGAGAAATGTTCAAATCCCGGTGGAATCCCATGGGATTTAACAGAGATTCCAGTCATACTATGGGATGGGTTGATATTGAAAGCTAAATGGTAGACTTATCTGGGTACGGGTTTGCATGGGTCTATACTGGTTTCCTTATAATTATATTGCTTTTGTACATGTATATGGTTTTATGATATATGTCTATTATTTTCTAATTTTTACCCCAAATATCTTTCACCCTTCTGTGAGGGTACTTTTGTGATACTTAAAGTATTCCTCATTAGAAGACCTTTTAGACAATCTATACATTGTATAGGCTAAATTGTCAAATAAAAGCAGGGTAAAGGATACACTGAGTCTAAGAAACTAACCCCACAATTAAGCTACCTTACATATACAAGTGAATATCCAGTAAATAAACACCCCTTCTTTTATCAAAATGCTGACATTAGATGAACAGGAACACATATTTTAACTTTAGATTTTATAATCCTCTGCCTGCATAAGCGGCAGCAGACTCGGAAGCCCATGCAGTCACTTCGGGAGTCTCTCGGCGTCAGAGCCGCGTATATTTTGTGGATTGTTAGGGGATTTTCATCCCCCATACTTCGTACCTGGGTACAAAAAAGTACCCTTCTTTTACAAAATCGTGGACATGCGGAGGTCTTATAAAAGACCCCTTCTTCCGCGAAATATGTCACGCGGGTGCGGCCCCCCTCTGTACCTGAGTGCCACCCCCCCCCCCCCCCCTCCCCAGGCTTCAGTGACAGTATGTGCTAAATATCTGTACATTACAGAAAATGTGCACATAGGGTACCGTCAGCCAGACTCAACTAAGTGGAGTGTCGCACACTGTGCTTCTGCTCTGCTTCCTGTCGTTCACATTCCCCAGAAAACTCTATCTATCTGGTATTTACTGGCCGTGCGGGTCCTTATTTTTATGGGTCAAATGCAGTCAGCTGTGGCAATGTAGGAGGGAGGTTAACGCAAGAATAGACAGTCTTCGAAGATTTCCACTTGCAGTGGAAAATTGAGTATAAAAGCAGTTTTATTGGAAATAACTACAAAAAAGCGGTATATTTAGGTAAGGAAGTATATGATACACCGGCTTGCAGCTTAGTATAGGAGTTTGAGCATGCTCTTGAGGGTGAAGGTTGTAACTACTAACTAGTGACTTTAAAAAGTTCTATGTGACCATTTCCTGTCATGTAACCAAGTGAAGTAGAAGCATGCTCACATGATCTTGGATGAAGAAAAGAATGAATATGTAGCGAGAGACCAATTTCTATATGCCCTATAGTTACATGCTGGACTCATGCCAGGAGTACCAGATAAGGCAGCAGCGTGAGGTCACGTGGGAACAAAGACAAATCAGGGCTCTCGCATCGATTACATTACAGAGAAACCTTATCTCCACCACCAGCTGGGGGTGCCCAGAGAACCAATTTTGACCTAATTAGTGGCTATTAGTTGATGCTGGTTGAGGCTAGCATGTTCAGGTTGACCGGCTGGTTTCGAATCCACTTGTGTTTGGTCATCTAAGACATGAAAGTAGATGAATGTTTAGCCAAGGAAGTTGTATAGGTATTTAAGTCTCTAGTTTAGCTGATGTTTTTATCCACAGTCCGTGCCGTCTACCCAGGCAAACTGAAGTTTTACAGAGCTTCTCTTAACTCTTTATTTAGCAGTTTTTAACTGATGTCTCTGTTTAGATCTGAACTCATTACAGGATATGGCCACACTGCCAACCGTCCTGGAAGCTCCACTTGTGTAGTCTCCAGGACAATGGCACACTGTGATACAGCCATGCTTCCTGTCTAGTCGACCCCCTCGAGAACGCTGCCTCTGGCAGGCCCGGACATTCTGGTTGATATGTGTATTGGCGGGGGTGTCAACACAAGGAGTGACAGCTTTACAGATTTCCACTCGTTGAAGAAGATTGAGTATAAAACTTAAAAGCAGCTTTCTTGGAAATGGCTGCACAAAAGTGGGATATTTATTTAAGGAATTATATGATACAATTGTTAGCAACTTGATGTAGGAGTTCTAGGGCCCTTTAGTAGTCAGAAAGTGGCATTTATTGACTTCCTTTAGTTCAGTGTGCGCAATTCCTGTCATGCTGATATGTCAGTGTGGGAAATAACAGAGACATCAGATCAGTGAAATCATTAAGTAGACCACCAAACTGATGTTACTGCGTATCTAAGTTTACAATGACTACACTTCACGTTACAAGCATTTCACCATAATACAGTCTATAGTCAGATACATATGTAAAACTTGTTCTCAGATGTAGCATTGTTTATGTTTGGTGACAGCCACTCGGCTTTCACACAGCTTATATATTAACATGCTACCATTGCGTTTTACAACCATCAGACATACTTAGACTCTTTCCTTTATGTGCACTTTCCTCCGGTAGTAAGCGAACTGTCCCCGACACATAGGTCAGCTTTTTCCGTTTCTTGGTCGAGCGGTGTTTATACGTCGCTAGGCCGCCATGATGGATTTCAGTTCGCTCACCTGCGGATTTCTACCGGGCGGAAATGGAGATTCTTGCATCCACGAAGCCCTCTAGCGGCCAGGTGTTAAACTAAACTTATATGCACTAAATTACTTGCGAAGGAGCAAATAAGTGGTGATGAACAGACGTATGGCAAAGCAATCATACGGTTAACGGGGAACTACAGTATTGGCCAAAATACCCTTTTATGTAAATCTACTGTTTTTTTCAAATAGGTATATATATATATATATATATATATATATATATATATATATATATATATATATATATATATATATATATATATATATATATATATATATATATATATATATATATATATATATATATATATATATATATATATATATATATATACAGTGAAGTTGGTTTCTCTAGTATGTATAGGTACTGGAGTACTTTGAGTGTATGTATATATTTGTGTGTATGCATGTTCACATTCATGCATGCATGCATGCTTCTTTGTTTGTATGTATGTATGTATGTATATATGTATGTATGTATGTATGTATGCTTGCATGCATGCAGTATGTGTGCATATATGCATGCATACTCAAAATCGCTATACAGCTTTATAACTTTATTGATTACTATTTTATCTCTGCCTTATATGCCTCATAATTTGTTTTGATTCATGATTCCAACACCATGCTGACTTTGACCGGAGAGAGATAATAGTCAATCATTAAGTAGGCCAACCACACAGGGAAGACGGCGGAGAGATCTGGGTGCATTCACACCTGAATACATACCATAGGCTGTACATAGTAGCCTGCCAATATTCTGAAAATGTCACTTCCTAACGGAGACGAATACATTGAAGAGAAAAATGATGATGTCGAAGCAAGAAACCAGGAACGTAGGGACAGGAATCCATTGGCGTACTGCCAATTTATAGTCAACCATCCTAAAATGGCATTCGGTAAATACTCTTTACGATTTACGTAATTGACTCATAAGGAAAACTCTGTGGTTTTGCATTGCCTCAGGGTAACGCCAACTGTAATATGGAACACGTGTAACACGAATTATATTATATTCTGAGTAGGGATGGGGCGGGTGATTGGAAGAAAAAGATTGTCCGTTGATGGTCCGAGTGCAATCCAGGAACCATACTCTTATGTTTGCGAAAGTGTTAGAGTTTATGAACCAGTTAATGTGCAGGATTGTGTCTTCTTTCAGTTGCGTTATTGTTACTTATATTTGGTACGCACGGAAATAAAGATCCGCTTGCTACCAGTGATTGAGCATAACACCAGGCCGCTCGGCCATGGAGACAGCCCATATATATAATTTGGGGGCAAAGTAGCTCAGTTGGTTAGGTGTCGGATTAGTAATTAGTAATTCGCTGGTTCAATTCCCGGCCGGGGTACTTTGGTCTGTTCTTGGGCAAGACAGTTTATTCCAGTTTAATGCTTGGAGCTTGTGCGCTATTATGCTGCCAGCTGCTCTGGAATATCACTCGTTGTTTGAAATGGTTTCCTTTGTACAGGCCTGCTAGGGAAGGAAGGTCGTGTGAACATTTCGGTGGATACAAGACTATAAACCGAATACCTTTACCTTTATTCTAAGAACCATTATTTTGTTATTAGTTTAGCAGCGTACCAGGAAAAGGTGACCCTTTTCATCTGCAACGGAGGTTTATATGTCTGGTTTGTTTTGCACACACAAAAAAATGGTCAATTCATTCTGCCACATGCTAATGGTCACTCCATGCAGCAGAGGTCAGGCTTTTATTTAGATAATGGTCGCCCAGACCTACATATTTGTGAAACCTTGGTGCGTCCAATCAGTGCCTTAATATTCGAATCCTATCCACGTATCATGAAGCACAGATACATGTTTTCAATTAAGGTATTGTATGTAGGAACTTTTACAATTTACATGTAGTTGATGTATGGTTATGTTTCTTTGATGTAATCCTTTTTATTTAACTGAGTTTGGATTTCTTAAACGTCATTATAGCACTACTATGAACGAAAGTAGGCACAGGCCCCCACTCGCTCTAGGCGTGATCGATGTGACAGGGGAGTGGATATTGACCCTGCCTTTTTACCTCGGAGGTAGAATGGACAATGTCCATGTAATTGCCTTTTAGTTCTGACCATTATTTGACCCACTGGCCACTCAGTTCACAAACACACACACACACAAACACACACATATATATATATATATATATATATATATATATATATATATATATATATATATATATATATATATATATATATATATATATATATATATATATATATATATATTTATATATACATATATACATATATATATATATATATATATATATATATATATATATATATACATGTATATATATATATGTGTGTGTGTGTGTATGTATGTATGTATGTATATGTATGTATGTATGTATGTATGTATGATTGCATGTATGTATGTATGTATATGATTGTATGAATGTATGTGTGTGTGTAACATAAATATATACTAGAAAGCCAAATAAACGCTTCTGATTTTGTGGACACTTCATTCTTGGAATTGGCCAAACGGTGGTCATGGAAATGACACTAAAACCAAAAATGGCTAATAATACAGCGAGGTTAGACTTTTCCCAATTCAGGCGTTGGCTCAGCAAAAAGAAATGTTGATACAGATACGTTTCGGGGTTGAGGAACGTAGTTTGCTTTCGTTCGAATGTGAGCTTTCATAATGCAAGAAATATTTTTAATGGTATTTGTGTTATACTTGTGATTGCTTAAGGTTATCATAACAACAGTAACGCTTATTTCAGATAGAATTCCTGGTGATTAAACCGGATCGGATTGGATAGAAATAATCGCACTTGTCTTTTTTGTACTTGCGGGCATTTTATTAGCGGCCAAAGTCCAAAAGTTCAGACCGCACTCAATTTCAATAGTACATTGTATATGTCAATCATAGCCTATATTATACATTATAATGATATTGAATGATATCGTGCTTGTTATCATCCCATCAATTGCCTGAGTCTGTCTTTTTTGTGTAATTCTCGTACCTATCACTGTTTATGAGTGCGAACGACGATTCTTCTAAAAATGTCATCTATCATAAATGGTATCGTTTCAGATGTTGCATCGTCCGCCTGCTCTGATAGCAATAGTTATGTTCAGTTTGATAAAGTTATTATTCTTGATGTTATTCTTGGAGGTCTGAACCTACGTTTCGATCTTACTAGTTCTATTGTTTCTGTGTTCACAGGTCAGAGCATATCGAACTATGGTAGTTGATATGATCTAGCATTATGTGTTTTTTCGTGGCGATCATAATCTATATGTTCATATCAAACAGTTTAAATTATAGTTGCCATATCTTATAATTCTGATCAAATTGGTTACAGTATATTTGTCATGTTATCATACTTCTGTACCATTGTTTCTATTGGTATTCCATAGTTTACCCATGATGGTCATATCATGACCTTTTACACCAGTATTTATTACACCAATTCTTATCTATTCATATATTGTATTCGCCCTTTTTGACATGGTGTCATATTTGTGCTATATTGTATCCATTGGTATTCCAGGTTTTGCCCATAATGGTCATGTCATGTTCTTGTTATATCATTTATATATTCGTATATTGTATTCATCCTTTTTGTCAAGGTGTAATACGTGTGCTATATTGTATCCATTGGTATTCAAGGTTTTACCCTTAACGGTCATGTCATGTTTTATTACATCCATTATATATTCGTATATTGTATTCACCCTTTTTGACATGGTGTCATATTTGTGCATAGTGTATCCATTGGTATTCCAGGTTTTACCCTTAACGGTCATGTCATGTTTTATTACATCCATTATATATTCGTATATTGTATTCACCCTTTTTGACA
This sequence comes from Maea johnstoni, assembly GCA_963942565.1. NCBI lineage: Eukaryota > Metazoa > Annelida > Polychaeta > Spionida > Magelonidae > Maea > Maea johnstoni. The sequence goes on from OZ012686.1 coordinate 24,964,512, forward strand.
TGGTGTCATATTTGTGCGATAGTGTATCCATTGGTATTCGAGGTTTTACCCTTAACGGTCATGTCATGTTTTATTACATCATTTATATATTCATATATTGTATTTATCCTTTTTGTCACGGTGTCATATTTGTGCGATAGTGTATCCATTGTTATTCGAGGTTTTACCCTTAACGGTCATGTCATGTTTTATTACATCCTTTACATATTCGTATATTGTATTTATCCTTTTTGACATGGTGTCATATTTGTACTATATTGTATCCATTGGTATTCCAGGTTTTACCCTTAACGGTCATGTCATGTTTTATTACATCCTTTACATATTCGTATATTGTATTTATCCTTTTTGACATGGTGTCATATTTGTACTATATTGTATCCATTGGTATTCCAGGTTTTACCCTGAACGGTCATGTCATGTTTTTATTACATCATTTATCTTTTCGTATTCCAGGTTTTACCCTTAACGGTCATGTCATGTTTTTATTACATCCTTTATATATTCGTATATTGTATTCATCCTTTTTGTCAAGGTGTCGTACCTGTGCTCTATGGTTTCTATTGGGATTCCAGGTTTTACCCTTGACGGTCATGTCACGTTTTTATTACATACATTATCTATTCGTATATTATGTTCATATATTTTGTCAAGGTATCGTACCTGTGTTCTATTGTTTCTATTGTTTTTCCAGGTATCACTCTTGGCGGTCACGGTCTGCTAGTTCTCACCACTCTTATTCTACTGGTATCTGGCTACGACATTTTCCCCGTGGACTTTCTATCATTTCCCCTATCTCTCAACGAGGACGTGTCCACTCTGAGGGACCTAGCATGGACTTTAAGGGACAATGATACAAACATCATCAGACGCCGCTTTGAGGACCTCGCCCCTAAGGATTGGCCGCGAGCGGAAGTTGGGGATAAATTGGATATTTACTATGAAATCCCAGGGGGAAATATTTTCACAAAAGAAAACTTGCAAATGATGAAATCCATTGAGGATGAGGTTTTCCATGTCGAGGAATATCAGAAGAGATTTTGCCAAGTCAAAGAAGTGAATGGAACTTGCGAACCTCCTCTGTCCATACTGCGATTGTTTGATGGAACTTTTAGGGATATCAATCCTAAATTATATGATCCTGATTTTGATGATGTGCCTGGAATCATGTATGCTGCGGACACTGATGCAACGGTGTCAAAATACAGCATGTACTTCCACTCCAGGGATTGTGTGGTGACAGAATACGCCACCAGGGGGCATCTTACACGGTCAGCATTTTTCTTCGGGGAGCCGCTAGAGGGCGTGACAGATCGTACTAAGGAATGGGAGATGATGCAACAGTTTCAAGTGAAGCACATCAAACCAGTGCTACAGCGAATGGTGGATGAGAAAACGGAGGGCAAGAAATTGGTCATTTCTTACATCAGTGTGGCCCTTTTCACAGCGGAGGTCCAGCCTCAAGCCATGCTGGACATGGCTCTGGCCATAGGCAGTATCTGCTTCATCTTCCTCTTCATATGGTTCCAGACTGGCTCGCTGTGGATCACAGGCTGGTCTGTCCTCAGCATCGTCACCTGTTTTGTAGGAACCAATCTCATATACAGGGTTATTCTAGATTACAGGTAAGCATTTTCCTATCCCATTTACTGTAAATTCGGAAAAATGGCATTAGTTTATTTTTTGCGTTTTTTGCGTTTAATAGCATGGGACGCAAAATTGAAATTCGAAATGATAAGTGCTGCCACTTTAAGTGTATAGGTGGCACTCCATGTTGCGGCCAATTCTCAAAGTTAAAAAACGCGCAGAAATCGATTTTCTGTAAATTCGCAAAATTTACTCTACACAATCTCTTGTGAATCTACAGTAATGTCGGGGGTTCCGCCCTCATGGCCTAGTGGTTACGATGCTTGGTTGCCAAGTGTGAGTTACCAGGTTCGAGTATTCGAAGGATCCCAATAAGCGTGGTTGGTTGCTATATAAATGTGCGGCGAGGTCGGAATTATTTGGTTTGTTTGTTTTTTTTGTTTTGGATCCGTAACCGCATTTGTCCCGCGGGGTCAACTCCCGAGGGAGGACCTACGGAGAGCTCCCCTACCACCCAGGCCACTCGTCACCCCCGGGCCTCGTTGTTCTTCATGTTCCCTATCCCCCCATACTTATTGTCATGCATCCTGCATCAGGTCAGTCCCCTCCCCTGTCATCCTGTCCTATACAGATATCCTACCAAGTATCTGGTCTGCCCCCTCCCTGTCTTCCTGTCCTACACATATAATTAAACCCCCACACATATGAACCCCTCAAACCCACATATAAACTGTGTTACTTGTTAATTTCAACAGCCTTATCCTAATTGGAATTCTCAACAAATCCTCTCCCCGCCTACTTCCTCCATGCCAACTTCCTCCATCCCTCACTTACCTAAGTGGCTCCCTTCCTCTTACTCGTTTAATACTACGATTAGTACGAACCAAAAGTAACAGTGTTATACAGTGGTTTAAAACATGTAATGACAACACACCCTTGTCTCATTTCCCTTTTTTCACCCCTCTTTTGCCCCCTTTTCTACTCTCTTCCAACCTTTGTACTTTTTCCCACTTCTCTTCCTCTCTCTTCTTCAAACATTTTCTTCTCCTACCCTCTTTCCTTCTTAGCTTCTCCCCCCGTTTTCGCTCCCCTTTTCCCTCTTATCATCCTCCAGATGTTCCATCCTCTTTCCTTCAATCATCCTCACCTCTCTTTCCCCCCATTATGCTTCCGTCACTTTTATCTCCATCTTCTGCCTCTTTCCCCCCTTCTCCATCCTCTTCCGTTGCTTCTATTTCTTTCTCTCCTCCCTCCCCTTTGGTCCTTATCATTCTCCCCCTTCTCTACTTCTACTCTCCCCTTCTTCCCTGGAAATTCTTCACCCTCTTTTGCCTCCTTTTCTACTCTCTTCCAACCTTTGTACTCTTTTTTCCCACTTCTCTCCCTCTCTCTTCTCAGTCCATTGTCATATCTCCTGTTCTCTCTCTCCTTCTTTCTCCCCCCATCCATTGCCTTCCCCCCCCCCCCCTTCCCTAGCTTCTCGCTCCCACCTCTCTCCTTCGACACAAGCCCAACACGTAAAATTTATCTTTTTCATTTTTCCCTGTCAAGGCCCCAACTATATCCCCACTAATTCATTGTTTACATCTACCATCTATCAAAAACTCTTCTCCCCCCTACCCACCATCTCCACTATTTCTCCTACTCATTTCTCTCACACAAACACTCAAAATTCCACCAAACAATAAACTTTTCCCAAAACTCTACCAAATTTCGTTTCCCGCCAAAAACGCTAACCAACGCTAATCCTCTTCGCACCCAAAACCGTTTTAAACGCCCCAAATATCCTCTTCCCGCTCCTACAACTGACACCTAACAAATCACAAACTATTCACAAAACGGACAATATACAGGACACACAGCAAACCCATCTATAATCTCTGTAATTGTCCAAAATTTGTCGCCGCTGTCGTCTGCTCGTCATTCCAAGATGGCGGTGTGGTGGCATTTTCTTTAAGTATTGGTAGTCATAACTCAGTAAATAAATTTGAAACATTTCGGGGCATAATTGACAAAGACACCAGGAACAACCCTCTTAGATACGGTATTTCACAAAATATTGCTAAGATACAGTACAGACATTTACATCCTGCACCAATCGAGCGGTCATCCGCGAATAACTGGTTGTAAAAACACGCATGAATAACATGTCAAAAACAGAAGCCAAGCACATCAACGACCCACGTAGTTTGCAAATAAAAGCAACGTTCAGTTGTGAGGTCTAGGACGTGTGCTTTCACCCATGCTTAGGATATTGGGTGGCAATCGGGCGTCCGGTCGTGTATTATGCCCGGGCTGCCCATGCATTTAGTGCAGGAATTAAATGCCGGCACTGTATCTAGTTTTATCCACATGTGTCAGGCTACGTGCTCGCTCCATATCTAAATGAGTTGTAACAAATTAAGCAATTGTCCCCCTTTAGCTTCTGGTGGCTAATTTTTTCACCATATAATAATGCAAAAAGGATAAAAATTTCTGAAACTCTGATTGAATACCCACTTTGGTATTCATCTGATAATACAAAGGATCTTCCAAATGAATACTCACACGACAGGGTTTAGATAGTGGTAATAGGTTTGGAGGGTCGTGTGCCTTGAACATAAGTAGCCCCAGCATTGATAGGGTTAAACGCTCATATTGTTTTGGAATGCATTTGTTATATCAAAGCATATTTTAAAATGTAATTTTCTATATTACTTTGATTTAACACAATTATGTTCATTTATATTTCATCAGATATTTCGGCTACTTGCACATCATCTCCATCTTCATCATTCTCGGAATAGGAGCAGACGACATTTTTGTTTTCTGCAACACTTGGAAGGCTACCGCTTTTGAGGAGTACAGGAGCCTAGCGCACAGGCTGTCAGACTGCTTTCGTCGCTCCATGAAAACCATGTTCATTACATCGCTCACTACATCCGTGGCATTTTTCGCAACCGGATTTTCGCCGCTACTTGGAATCGGGTCATTCGGCGTATTCAGTGGAATTCTCGTGGTTGTCAATTACATTTCGGTGGTCCTCTTTGTACCGACCGTCGTGATCACTCATCACTACTTTTGGGAGGAGAAAGAGGTGTATACTTGTCTCCGTCGCTGTCGACCATCACCGGACGCCGAGGAGAAGTCTGGGAAGAATTTCGTAGTTGTGTTCTTCCGAGACACGTATTACAGATTCATCACGTATAAATATGTGCCTTATGTGGTGATTGTATGTTTCCTGGGCTTCATCGCTGGAATGTCATACTCTGCATCTACACTAAAGGCAGACGCAGAAGAGGTAAGGCTATAATGTATTGTCATCTCTTCATGATACGATATTACTCAGATATCGATATTTAATCAACCTCAACGTTATTATATTAAACCCTAATACCATTTTTCTCCACCTGTTCTATCGTATACTTTTCTTTATGTGTGCCTATTTAAACAATACACATGTCTCTGCAATTGTCAAGTAACAGGGCACCTATTCCGTCAGGTATCTTTCGATCTCATCATAGTATTGCATAATTATTGACTGTATCATTGAGAATACAAAAGTATACATCACAAGTTTTATGATAACACAGGACATAGCAAGCAAAAAAAAAGAGAAATTATAAACTATAATACAGGATCACGGGTACCTGATAGATGTCCAACTTGACCATAGCTGCGGTCAGGCCTTGGACACTGTCAAGCATCTCCACGATTACACATGAGGATGTGCATAACTACCTAGGAGGTAGCCTGCCTCCCAGGCCAGTGCACTTTAAATGTCCTCCCTTGTGGATAGATGGCACTGCGGTATACTAGGAGGTCAAGTGGAAATCTCACTAATCTCCCTCATGTGGCAATTGTGTGAACTAAATTGCCAAACAAGTCCCTATGTAGTATAGGTGCAGGTAGTTATATATAATAGACTAAAAACAGAGAAGAGCCTTGTAGCTAGGCTACCTAGGAGGTAGATAAGGAGGCCAATCATCATACTGTTGAACGAGTAAAACAGAGGGTGGTCCAAGGATTCAGGCCAACATACATACAAGTCCTCTGCTACTAAAAGGCGGGCATTGCATAATAAGATGGTTTGCATTGTCCTCTTTATAGACTCGGAGGTCGCAAAATATAAAGAATTTGGAGGCTAACGTTTGTCTTTTAACACCCGAAAATTGTTCTTATGTGCCGCATATGAGCAACTAAAGGTTATACTCTACATCAATCATTGTTGGATTAGTATGGAGAAATAACATACCTGTGATAAATATTTAATCCTTTATATAACTTAGTTGTATCATATGACTTCATTTGAAACAGCAGTGTCCTCTTTCAGCCTAACCCATAACTGTTATATGAAACGAATAGCATTTGATTCCTATGCTGTAAGATATATATACAGCTGCCTCCTGTGCATGTGTGTATATCCAAGATCAAACACTCACATATTTCAACCATTTTTTCTAGGTTGAAATTTACAGACCAACAACCAATTACGGAAGGGCGTGGGCTCGACCGTCCAGGTTCAAACCTAATGAACTTGAGGGAGACCAATTTGTCCAGGTGAACTTGGTGTGGGGTATGCACATGCGCGACCTCAAGCCCTGTCATTTCACAGACCGTGATTGTACTGGTCAACACTACTGGGACGAGGGCTTTGAGATGAACCTGCCGAATGTACAGTTATCTATGAAGGTAGGCATATCTACCTATCTATTTATATTCATAACAGTTTCTATCCTCCTATACATATATGTATGTATGTATATATTTATGTATGTATTATTCTTTGACAATCCAGGTATCAATAACATCGTGGCAATTCTTACCGAAGAGAGTGTTTTGTCGATTGTGATATATATATATATATATATATATATATATATATATATATATATATATATATATATATATATATATATATATATATATATATATATATATATATATACATATATATATATATATATATATATATATATATATATATATATATATATATATATATATATATATATATATATATATATATATATATATATATTGTGATATGTTGTTTATTGATGCGTTTCATTTATTTGAAGGATATTTGTAACCGATTGAAGTACAATATGAGCCTGTCCGAAATCAAAGAACTACGAATAAGGCAAGATTCTGTCACTGGCAGACCTCAAGTGTCATGTTTCACTGAACCAATGGAGGAGCACCTGAAGGTAAATACTCCACAAACCAATAGTAGCTTTAGGAGCCTGTGATTTGTCAAAGAAGGCAAAGATAATCTGAAATACACGATATCCAAAGATATTCCAAAATGTCCAATCAGAAACCATGTTGATTGGTTGCTTCCAATTTTTGGACATATGGAGGGAATCAAATTTGCTGCCTATTTGACCTTATTTTCAGTTTGCAGTACTGGATGACTGTTAAATGCAGTTATGATACAGGGTTGCCCAGGGAAGAGACTTTCTTTGCTAACCGTCCCCTCTACCCAATTGCTATTTGATAATAGAAGGATGCCAGATATTGAATGACTAATTTCCATAAAGCCATAACTTGTGGGTTTTGTTTTGGCTTGGCTTGTGAAAACAAGTAATTGAAATGAACTAGGTGTTAGGGATGAAAAACACACTTTGACTATATATATATATATATATATATATATATATATATATATATATATATATATATATATATATATATATATACAGTGGAATCTGTCAAATTGAAAACCTGTGTACATTGAACACCTGCGTACATTGAACAATTTTTCATGTCCCGGCACACTCCCATTGAAAATCAATAGGAGGCTACTAGGATACATTGAACACCTGTCTACCTTGAACATTGAACACCAAATTTGTTCCTGTAGGCATTTAACCTGTCTACTTTGAACATTCTGCACTGATTTGAAACTTTTCACTGAAAATTTGGACAAATGAGATACATAAGATTAATTGTTTTGTTAACTGATATTTTTCAAATGCTTAACATATGATTTTTTTAACTATATGAAGAAAGTGAGGTAAAGACATAGTGGATTTTGCAATAAAATGATCATATGCATGTTTCTCTAATTATCCTTGGTTTTGTTATATTTCACCCGACCTCCAGTTACTTAGAACCTGGATACATTGAACACCTGCGTACATTGAACACTTTTTAATTTCCCGTGAGTGTTCAATGTAGACAGGTTCCACTGTATGTGTATATATATATATATATATATATATATATATATATATATATATATATATATATATATATATATATATATATATATATATATATATATATATATATATATAAATACATACATACATACATACATATATACATCTATATACACACACACACTATTTTAAACTGGACACATGTAATACAGTATACCCTTTATTACCTACACAGATTGTTGGTCAGGTCTTGGAGCTGAATGGTACAGATTTCACCTATCCAATCGTTCCTAACAGCATGGAGAAGTTTGTGAACAGTCAGCCATTTATATACAATATGTCGGCGCCATTACCGAAAACCTTCCACAGACACTTTGAGGTAAGTTGATTTTTCATAATTTCGGCCCCAGATTTTATAAGTGTATTGCTTGAAATGGTGATATCAAATAAATAGTTAGTATTAGAATGAACCGTTTTTATGATTTTTGCATATATACATATTCGCAGTTTGTACACGTCACTTATCAAAGCTGACCCTCGCAAGAAACAATATAGATAATTCATCTATAGATACAGTACTCCATACAAAACATTTTCATGATGTATACCGGTTACATAATAATCGCACAAATGAGAGTTGAATGAGTAAAACAAATATCTACAAAAGATATCGAAATCGGAAAGTGAAATTGTGAATTTGACCTATTTTAGATCGTGCTTGGTCATTGGTTGACTACTGCCTACACGCGCATCCCAACACGTGATACGTTGACCTACAATGAGCTGATTGGAGAGGCTCGAGATTTTCCATACACCAGAGCAGTTCTACCGCCATTCAGTGAGTAGAGTAATACAATGGAAGGAATGGTACCTGGACTACTTGATCGCAGCATATTAAACATTTCGGAGATTATGATCTGTTTGATCCAAAACCCTCCTAGCTGTGTGTAAACATTTCCAACATTTAAAGAAATCGAAATCTGTTTTGTAGTTTGCTTCGTATTGTTCTATTGCAAAAAATCCACAAGAAAAAATTGCTCGCGATTTTTTTAATGCTGAAAATATCTGTATGATAAAGTATGCAGTTCCACACACTAGTTGTATACATGTGGGCGAGATAGAGAATTTAATCACAACATTTATGTGTAGAATAGAATGGATAATTTAATCACTATTGTATATTTCTGATCTCCTCTCCTAAAGGTGATTTTTGAAAACGCATTTTTCAGCCGTGAAAAAGACAAAATAGCGTAAATCAAGTAAAGTTTTTGTTTTCTTCCTTTTTTATTTGCCATGATATATGCATTTTAGCATATTGATGTAGCGATTTCGGATAGTTTCTTTATACCTCATTTTTTAAAATGGACCTAGTGTTTCCCTCCTAGCCATAGAATTTACAATAGTTGACAAGTTAGCTATTTTCCTATTGCAATACTGATATGTTTTTCTTACGCGCAAAATTACCAAACGTGATAATCCAAAGTTAATTGTCAATGGTATGTATTGAATGAAAGTTAATTTTGAAGGTTATAACACATGGAAGAACCTTGTCATTTTGGTTCATATCTAAATATATTAAATTAAAACACGCTTCTCTCTGCATTGTGACCGCGCGTTAAAAGTTTTAAAACATAAAAACGAGCTAGTTGTTTCCCTAATGAGGCTCGCAGTTTGACTGCACTGTAGTATTTTATTTGCAGCTGGTTTGTATGGCAACAAATTGATGTATGTGGCTATTCTAGTCAATACTACCCTCCCCACTGCTGCACTGTCCTACACGGAGGGATTGCCTGTTATGGATTCATGGGAGCAATTTTTCACTAGCCAGGTAGAGTACAGACATTATATCTACATATACATATACACACATATATATATATATATATATATAATATATATATATATATATATATATATATATATATATATATATATATATATATATATATATATATATACATGTATATATTTATATATATATATATATATATATATATATATATATATATATATACATATATATATATATATATACATATGTATATATATATATATATAAATATATATATATATATATATATATATATATATATATATATATATATGTATATATATATATATATATATATATATAGTACCCGTCCTGCGGAGGGAAACCATGGAGTTTCTGATAATGACAAACATATCAGATCATCTGGATATCCGTAAGACCACACATCGACGGCCACCTAACCTATGTATCAATAATTCAAGAAGCTTGGCAAATAGATATACCATGGCATTTCATAAATAAGATCATGGGTTATTAAACTGGCTGTAATAAAAGATGGTACATTTATGATTTCCGTGATACATATAATCATAATCATTTCTACTCAATAAAAACTTTTTTCAAAGTTAGAGTATGGCGTAATATATCATCTCTCTCTCTCTCTCTCTCTCTCTCTCTCTCTCTCTCTCTCTCTCTCTCTCTCTCTCTCTCTCTCTATATATATATATATATATATATATATATATATATATATATATATATACATATATATATATATATATATACTGTATATATATATACAGTATATATATATATGTATATATATATATATACATGTATATATATAAATATATATATATATATACATATATATATATATATATATATATATATATATATATATATATATATATATATATATATATATATATATATATATATGTATATATAAATAGATACTTGTATTATATATAAATAGATACTTGTATTTGATCCATCGATTTTTATAAAAATGCTTATCGATGCTATATAAAAAGGGTTTTATAACTTTTTAGTGGCTGTATTTTAGAACTTTTTTCAAACTAACCTTTCATTTTTGAAAAGTGCGGTAACGGCATGAGATAGTTCTAAGTTTATATAGACATTAAATTTTGTCACAATTTTCAAGTTTTTTTGATAATGATAATTTTCAAATGGTGTCTATTTCAGCCCACGTAGCCTATATACAGGTTGTCTGAAAAACATTTTTTGAACTATAGAAAAGTCCGGATTTTTCTTAAGCTCAAATATGCATGTTACTCATGCGCCACCGTAGTGTGCTGAACTGTCTGGGTTTGTTCTACGACTCTCTGTCGAAGCACTCTGCCCTTGTTTGTCTTTTCCCCCATGGGATTTGTCCGGACGCTCGAAGCGCCCATGCAGGCAATGTCCAGGGTTTCCATGCCGCCTCAACCCTTTCTGTACATGCTCTGTATTTCCGTTTGATCACCCGGGTAGGCTTTACGCTACTACAGTCAGCCCCGGGGGGGGGGGGGGGGGGGGGGTGACTTGGGTATTTAGGGGGGTGCATACGTTCGTTATCAAAATTAAAAAATACCCCTAAAACACTGATTTCTGGCCAAAAAAACACCCTTATTTTAATAAAACGCTGATTTTTTCCTCTAAATAAACACCCCTTCTTTTACCAAAACACTGACATTGGATGAACGGGAACACGTATTTTAACTTAAGATTTTATAATCCTCTGCTTGTTTAGCGGCAGCAAGTGGCGGCAGCAAACTCGTAAACCCTGAGTCATTTCGGGAGTCACTCGGCGTCAGAGCCGCGTATATTTCGTGGATTGTAAGGGGATTTTGACCCCCATACTTCGTACCTGGGTACAAAAAAGTACCCTTCTTTTACAAAATCGCGGACATGCGGAGGTCTTAAAAAAAGACCCCTTCTTCCGCGAAATACGTAACGAAGGTGCGGCCCCCTTCTGTACCTGAGTGCCCCCCCTGGGCAGTCAGCGCACTTCTGCCACAGTACAACCAACAAAGTTCGTGCAGTGCAACCCCACTGTGGAAGCAGAAGTTTGATATCGGTAGTACCATCTATCGCCGGGTGGTCATACCAAACCCGGCCGCCCTCGAGGTTGAGAAATCAGCATCAAAAGCACCTTTTTGTTAAATATTTTGAAATTTGTTTACGCTAAGAACCATGTAGATACACTCGTCCACCAAACGTGCCACTCAGAAAGAGGGACATAGGTGTGGCAACGGAGTTTACCCGTTGCAAAGGATAGGGCTTCGTCTCTTATAATATACTAGAAAAGTACCCGTCCTACGGACGGTAACCACGAAATTTCTTTTTACGTCAAAAACATCAGGGCACCCAGATATCCTTGCAACCACACACTTAGGGCTACCTAACCTATGGATCAATAATTGAAGAGGCTTGGTAAACATATATGCCATTGATAGATAAGTTGTCAAACCGGTATTGGAAAGGTGGTGGTGGGGTGGTGTCCATTTATCATATCACTCATGACGAATTCTAATCATTTCTACTCAAAACAATTTTCGTTTAGTAAGATCAATATAAAATATGACATACGATATGTCATTTACACCCGTCCTAATTTGGTTCTTCCTGTTGAAAGATATCATTTATGAATTTTTGTCATTCGGTATGATTTACAGACTCGTTTACAACTTTTTAAAGCTAAGATTATTGATGGGGTAGGTAGGAGGAGGAAACACAGATGTATAACCTCTTACACTTGAATGGTAGACTCTAAAGCATTCTACACGAACTGTGATATAACAATTCGTAGCTTTGCTTGCTTTCTCCTCTGCCACTTAGGGATACGTAGTGACGGGTGCCGTAGTAATCGGCGAACACCACCTACATACCCTTAGCCCCCATTGCCATTCTCATCACGCACCCCAACCTAATTGGAGTTGAAGAATGTTGTGAGAGAAAGCTCGCAATTGTTCACTGCGCTGGATTCTCTCTTGGCAATAATGCAATTTCAATAAAAGTGCAACACAGTTATCTGCTTCGCATAATTGGCCAATTAAACATTTGCAAGTTATTTGATTGAATAAATGTGGTCAGTTCATATATAAATTTGTCAAAATCGTAAATAGTTTAAAACATTTATTGAAAGAAATATTCTTTATTTTACCAATTTGCGGAATTCATTACTCTTTACACGTCTGTTGGTAACTTCCTATGTTGTTTTAAAGCTGCACATGAATATTAATTGACATAAGTTCCGCAGGTTAGGTGCTAAATATAATCATATATATATACTAGAAAAGTACCCGTCCTGCGGACGGAAACCATGAAATATCTCATAACGACAGACATATCAGAGCACCCAGATATCTCTGACACCACACATTTAGGGTCACCTAACCTATGTAGCAATAATTCAAGAAGAAACAGATATACCATCGACAAATAAGATCAAGGTTTATCATACCGGCTGTAATAAAGAATATAGTGCTGTGTATGTTCATGATATCACTGATATATCTAATTATAATCATTTCCACTCAAAACTATTTTCAAAGTGAAAGTATGGCGTAACATATGTCATTAGTACATCTATCTGTCTGTCCGAATGTCCCTCTCCACCCTCTCGCTCTCATTGTATCTCTCTCTCTCTCTCTCTCTCTCTCTCTCTCTCTCTCTCTCTCTCTCTCTCTCATTGTATCTCTCTCTCTGTATCTCTCCCTCCCCCCATATCTCTCTCGCTGTATCTCTCTCTCATTGTATCGCTCTCTCCCCCCTCTCTCGCTCGTAGCTCTCTCTCGTTGTATCTCTCTCTCTCTCTCTCCCTCTCTCTCTCTCATTGTATCTCTCTCCCTCCCCCGCTCTCTCTTTGTATATCTCTCTCCCTCCCTTCTCTCTCGTTCTCTGTCTCGCTCTCTGTCTCTCTCTTGTTCTCTGTATCGCTATCTGTCTCTTCCTCGTCACACCTGAACACCCGTTCCTTAGTCCTTCTACAGTATATGCACTGAGGGCTTGCTACTTTGAGTCTCAGGTGCCACCACCTGGGTGGCACACGTCGTCTTTACAGCAGAAGGGCTGAGAGATGGTTACAAATTATCATCTATTTCACATTGATACTTGTTCTCGATCTATCGAGTTTGCTATTTTTTCTATTGAAATACCTACATAAAAAGTTTTTTTTTACTTTTTAACAGCTGCAATTTAGAATGTTTATATCAAACTGACCTTTCATTTTCTTTAAATTTGGAAAGTGCAATGTTTAATACAAAATACTGTTTTAAATTACATGTAAACCCATCATATATTGAGGCAATATCACCTTATCATTTCACCATCTTCAATGAAATCCAAGTTATCCATCTATCCCCGAATATCCTGTTTTTATCTCATTCTCCTAAGATTCTCCTCTTCCTTATCAATGGCGAAGAGAACAGTTGAAGTTAAACTGCCGTCTGTATGCCCTAGACGTCATCAAACCCTGTCCTGTTTGTTCCACTTAAGCCTTATGTTCTCGTTGCGTCAGGCTCGACCCCCTCGCAAATAAAACCGCTGGCATACCAGTGGGTATTGTGGTTAGGGCCTCATTGTTCGTAGCTATTTTGGGGTGGCTTGCCTATTAACTTCATTTCAACCTGATCAGGTGCACATGTCTTCCTCACCGGACCTCCCGGAGAGATATGCAGTTCTAAAAATCATCATCAAAAGCACCTTTTTGTTTAACTTTTTGAAATTTGTTTACGTTACAAACCATGTAGAAACACTCGGATATCCGTAAGACCACACATTGAGGGCCACCTAACCCTAACCTATGTATCAATAATTCAAGAAACTTGGCATATAGATAGACCATTTCATAAATAAGATCATGGGTTATTAAACCGGCTGTAATAAAAGATGGGATATTTATGATTTCACTGATACATATAATCTTAATCATTTCTAGTCAAAACTATTTTCAAAGTTAGAGTATGGCGTAATATATCATTTCTCTCTCTCTCTCTCTCCCTGTATATATATATGTATATATATATATATATATATATATATATATATATATATATATATATATATATATATATATATATATATATATATGTATATATATGTATATATATATGTATATATATGTATATATATATATATATATATATATATATATATATATATATATATATATATATATATATATATATATATATATATATGAATAGATACTTGTATTTGATCCATCGATTTTTATAAAAATGTTTATCGAAGTTGCTACATAAAAAGGGTTTATAACATTTTAGTGGCTGTATTTTAGAACTTTTTTCAAACTGACCTTTCATTTTCCGAAAAGTGTGGTAACGGCTTGAGGTAGTTCTAAGTTTATATAGACATTAAATTTCGTCACAATTTTCAAGTTCTTTTCATAATGATCATTTTCAAATGGTTACTATTTGAGCCCGCGTAGCCTATATACTGGTTGTCTGAAAAACATTTTTTGAACAATAGAAAAGTCCAGATTTTTCTTAAGCTCAAATATGCATGTTACTCATGCGCCACCGTAGTATGCTGAACTGTCTGGGTTTGTTCTACGAATCTCTGTCGAAGCACACTCTGCCCTTGTTTGTGTTTTCCCCTATGGGATTTGTCCCTAAGCGCCCATGCAGGCAATGTCCAGGGTCTCCATGGCGCCTCAACCCGTTCTGTCCATGCTCTTGATTTAATCACCCGGGTAGGCTTGACGCTACTACAGGCAGCGCACTTCTGCCACCGTACAACCAACAAAGTTTGTGCTGTGTAACCCCACTGTGGAAGCAGAAGTTTGATATCGGTAGTACCATCTATCGCCGGGTGGTCAAACCAAACCCGGCCGCGCTCGAGGTTGAGAAATCAGCATCAAAAGCACCTTTTTGTAAAATATTTTGAAATAAGTTTACGCTAAGAACCATCTAGATACACTCGTCCACCAAACTGCCAACTCAGAATTAGGCAAACAGGCGCGGCAACGGAGATCATGCGTTGCAAAGGATTGGGCCTCCTCTCTTATAATATAGACTAGAAAAGTACCCGTCCTACGGACGGTAACCATGAAATTTCTTTTAGCGTCAAAAATCTCAGGGCACCCAGATATCCTTGCAACCACACACTTAGGGCTACCTAACCTATGGATCAATAATTCAAGAGGCTTGGTAAATATATATGCCATTGATAGATAAGTTGTCAAACCGGTATTGGAAAGGTGGTGGTGGGGTGGTGTCTATTTATCATATCACTCATGACGAATTCTAATCATTTCTACCCAAAACAATTTTCGTTTAGTAAGATCAATATAAAATAGGACATACCATATGTCATTTACACCCGTCCTAATTTGGTTCTTCCTGTTGAAAGATATCATTTATGATTTTTTGTCATTCGGTATGATTTACAGACTCATTTACAACTTTTTAAAGCTAAGATTATTAATGGGGTAGGTTAGAGGAGGAAACACAGATGTATAAACCTCTTACACTTGAATAGTAGACTCTAATGCATTCTACACGAATTGTGATATAACAATTCGTAGCTTTGCTTGCTTTCTCCTCTGCCACTTAGGGATACGTAGTGACGGGTGCCGTAGTAAACGGCGAACACCACCTACATACCCTTAGCCCCAATTGCCATTCTCATCACGCACCCCAACCTAATTGGAGTTGAAGAATGTCGTGAGAGAAAGCTCGCAATCGTTCACTGCGCTGGATTCTCACTTGGCAATAATGCAATTTCAATTAAAGTGCAACACAGTAATCTGCTTAGCATAATTGGCCAACTAAACATTTGCAAGTTATTTGATTAAATAAATGTGGTCAGTTCATATATAAATTTATCAAAATCGTAAATAGCTTAAAACATTTATTGAAATAAATAAATTTTATTTTACCAATTTGCGGAATTCAGTACTCTTTACACGTCTGTTGGTAACTTCCTATGTTGTTTTAAAGCTGCACATGAATATTAATTGACCTAAGTTCCGCAGGTTAGGTGCTAAATATAATCATATATATATATATATATATATATATATATATATATATATATATATATATATATATATATATATATATATATATATATATATATATACATATAAATATATATATGTACATATATTTATATATATATATATATATATATATATATATATATATATATATATATATATATACATCTATATATATATACATATATGTATATATATATATATATACATATATGTATATATATATATATATATATATATATATATATATATATATATATATATATATATATATATATATATATATATATATATATATATATATATATATATATATATATATATATATATATATATATACCGGGTATATATATATGTATATGCTATCAATGAAATATTTTGGGAATAAAGTCCAGATACGAAAAAAAACGTGGAAAGAATGAGTTGGCCAGTAAGCATTTTGGTATGATTCTACCCACAAATTATTTCCAAATGATACTTTTATGTGGATATCCTCCCCCTCCCCCCAAAAAATGATAAATCGATAAAAACAATGGGCTTTTCTTTGAGCTGCTACGCTATGATTGTTAAGGAAATGTAAAAACAATACTATTTCAATAATTGTTGAAGGAAAACATATTCCAAAGGAGGCACAATCTTCGTTCAAACACGGATTAATTCCAAGCATAGCCAAAGTGAGGTATGGGCATGAGGTGGTTCTATAAAATATACATAGACATTAAGTTCCGTCACAATTTATTTTGATAAAGATAACTTTCAAATTGTATCTATTTAAAGTCGGGTAGCTCATATACTGGCTGTATGGAAAACATTTTTTGGAACTATAGAAAAGTCCGAATTTTTCGTAAGCTCAAATATGCATGTTACCCATGCACCACCGTAGTATGCTGAATTATTTGGGTTTGTTCAAATGCTCTCTCTCTCTCGAAGCGCACAACCTTTGATTGTGTGTTTTCCCAAGGGATGTGTCCGTACGCTCTTAGCGCCGATGCAGGCATTGTCAGGCCGTGCTTGAGGATAAGAAATCAGCATCAAAAGCACATTTTTGTTTAATTTTTTTAAATTAGTTTACGTTAAGAACCATCTAGATACACTCGTCCACCAAACTGCCAACTCAGAATTAGGCAAACAGACGCGGCAACAGAGATCATGCGTTGCAAAGGATTGGGCCTCCTCTCTTATAATATATATATATATATATATATATATATATATATATATATATATATATATATATATATATATATATATATATATATATATATATATATATAATTTCTTTTTACTGTAGGTAGGTTAACCTGAAGTTAGCACAGCATGCTGCATATTTGCTACTACATATCCCGATTTAAATGGTAATATGGGCATTCAGGGAATGGGAAAAGTGTTTACTATGATTTTAAAAATAATCCATGTCAGCGACCTGTCTATTAATTTGAACCGTTTTACCGTCCTCCTTTCTGCACCATTATTTATCAACATGATTAGTATTTGATATACTCACATATACACACAAAACACAACTCAATGCCAATGTGTGCTTCCGTTGTCCTTGATTTTGAACTATAGTCTATCCATGTATGGAAACTTGATAGTGAACCGTACGAATTCCTTGAGATGACCCTACTGCACTTTGTAACAGCGAAAGACTTGATAGCTACCTGGAAACTTGAATGATGAAACTCTCAAAAGGACAACGACTCCAAACAAATATATATGCATTGACCCTGCATATATATATATACCAATTATATTGAATTTACCTGAATCCAAAACAATTCATCCAACAAACAGAATTTCCACAGAATGTGTTGCTAAGGGAATATATATATATATATATATATATATATATATATATATATATATATATATATATATATATATATATATATATATATATATATATATATATATATGTTGCAGCCCAACTTCCGATCCTGGCCCATCTTTAGATGGGCTTGGCCCAACTTACGATCGGAAGTTGGGTAGCCCATCTTAAGATGGGCTTGGCCCAACTTACGATGACCCCTAGCCCATCTTAAGATGGGCTTGGCCCAACTTACGATCTGTTAGATACCAGGATATAGGTCATTTGAAGTTGGGCTGGCCCATCTTAAGATGGGCTTGGCCCAACTTCCGATCTCTAGATACCAGGATGTAGGTCATTTGAAGTTGGCTGGCCCAACTTCCGATCATTATAGATACCAGGATGTAACCCTTCATGAATATTCATATGAATTTTTGCACTCTTATAAATATGGAATTTTCAACTCTTTCATAGGGCATCCACTTTGAATTACAAGATAATATTAGTCCAAGAAATAAATTGAAATGGGTAGCTAAAATAACCTGATTACTCAAAACATTATTGCTGATTGTAAGCAGAAAAACGAAATAAAAGAATCATGTTTTTACAACAAATTAAAGAGTCATTTATATGGAATTTTAGGCTTCTTCACATTTAATCTAATTCAAAGTTAATTCAATTAGATGATTTGCACAATACTACCTTTTCTTTGTTATTTATGGGTTGTGTGCTATTACATTACATAAGCTAGATGATGAATCATTTACAATTTGAATGAAGGAATAGCAATGGTATTTTTCTAATGACTCAAAAAGGGAAAAGTGAATTTTTTTTCTTGTCTTTTAAGCTTTTTTATTAGTATTTTTAGGTATTCTTTAACCCCTTGCAAATTCTTGACATAATTATATAATCATGTGTGTGCCAAAATAAGTGTAAATGCATTAATTGAGGAGGTTCATGTGACTGGCAGGACAGTATAAATTAGAGCTGCACTTACGGAGGGAGATCAACTCATGAGCTCACAACCTGTTTGACTCATGAGCTCATGGACGTTCCGATTTTCCAAAAGAATAATTATTTTCCACCCCAGCTATTAAGAAGTAAATATTTATTGGCGGAGTTTTATTAACATTGCCATGTTTATTCAATTTTAAAATGTGCTGACGGGGTACAAAGGACAGAATAATACTCAATAACCGCTTGAATGTATACATTGGAGATTGTAAAGAAGACATGACCGCAATAAGCAGTTATGTATGTTTATAATGTGTGTTAGGTGCTATGTGTAACGTTTGTGTTCCCAACATAGACGAGCTCACGATTTGAACACTTCAGCTCGAGCTCGGTGAGTTTGGCCCAGGGCTCGAGCCACTCGAGTTTGTGAGTGGTGAGTGCAGCTCTAGTAGAAATAGACAAAAAACTTGTCAGAATTTACAAAAACATTGTGTCCTTTATCAAGATTCATCAGAGCAGGGCACTTATAGTATCTAGATGAGGTGAGGTAGTAAGAACTGAACATACATGGTTCAAGCTGTAATTGATATGAGATAAGGTGTATGCAGATTGAATTGGTACTTGTACCTAAACGACACATATATTAAATATTGGCAGATCTAAATTTAGTAAGATTTAGACATTATGATCTTGGATTGACCAACTTTATACTTTGGATGAAGCAGTTGAGAAAGATATCTTTTTGGTAGTCAATAGAAAAAGAGGGAAGAGAGAAATATTTATGTTTTAGTTTGAATAATTTTTTAAACCTTTTTTTTAAATGTTGAAGAGCAATGTGTATATCAGAAAACTGGTCGTTGAACTTTTAAAATTGAGACCTTTATTAAGATGTGTCAGAAAGAAGCCCTTCATCCTGAATGTAGATAAAGAAAAGTAATATAGATGTATCATGTTACCTTAATTGGCTAATTATTATGGAATGTTTATACTTTTACAGACATCTATTATAAATAATGTAATAGATATATTTTGTTAGACAGGTAAAAGAATTGTAGGGCATATACAACTTTTTCAACTCATTCTAGAAGCCAGAAAAGAATGTAATCAATCAAGGATTGCAATTAACAGGTCCTGGAATCCAGCACCATAAGAAACATTACCAGTGTAAAGTAATCTGTTGTGTTTGAATAATTATTTCTTTGTTTTGTTTTTCTAGGCTTTTTCATTACAAAAGGAGAGAATCTGTAATGAACTTATATTCAAATTTTAGCATAATCAGAAGTACTAGTATTCAGTTGTGTTTAAGTAAAGATTTAACAATAAGATGCAAGTAATTTGTCTCATGAAATTCATATCTTATTCAATAAACAAATATTCTAACAAGGCTATAAACTTCTAGATGAACACTTTATAAAAAATCATTGCCATCGGAAGTTGGGCTGGGCTGCTTTATTATCTGGGTCATTGGAAGTTGGGTAGCCCATCTTAAGATGGGCTGGATCGGAAGTTTGGCTGCAACATATATATATATATATATATATATATATATATATATATATATATATATATATATATATATATATATATATATATATATATATATATATATATATACTAGAAAAATACCCTGAGTTTCTGATAATGACAAACATATCAGAGCATCCGGATATCCGTAAGACCACACATCGACGGCCAACTAACCTATGTATCAATAATTCAAGAAGCTTGGCAAATAGATATACCATTTCATAAATAAGATCATGGGTTATTAAACCGACTGTAATACAAGATGGGACATTTATGATTCCAGTGATACATATAATGTATATATATATATATATATGTATATATTTATATATATATATATATATATATATATATATATATATATATATATATATATATATATATATATATATATATATATGTATATATATACATATATATATATATATGTATATATATATAAATATATATATATATATATATATATATATATATATATATATACAATTTATATATATATATATATATATATATATATATATATATGTATATATATATATATGTATATATATATATATATATATATATATACTTGTATTTGATCCATCGATTTTTATAAAAATGCTTATCGAAGTTGCTATATAAAAAGGGTTTTATAACTTGTTAGTGGCTCTATTTTAGAACTGAAAAGTGCGGTAACGGCACTATGCGTTGCTAAGGCACCATAGACAGCACTTCACAACGCCACACATTCTATAGAGACCAGGTCAACCCGCTTATAAGGTTACATGGGGCTGATTATGAGTAATCCTAGATCTCGGAAAGGGGAAGATGAACCTTTTTACATCAGGAGACAAATATAGTTTATTAACACAATTCATCAGTGAGAGTTACATTCATCTAAGTGGGTATTGTTAGATAAGACAGGGACAACACTTAAATTAAATTAACAATTAAATTTTATTCAAGATATTGCGTTAGAATATATCCATATACGAAATCCCATGCTTATACTCCAGATGTAAGTACACTGTAAGAAGGATCTGTAAAGGTTCAACTAGTTTGGAGTTTCATTTATCTGAAAATAATTAACCTTTGTTTAATGTGGGTAAACTTTGCACTAATTAGTTACTACTAGGTGAAGATCTTCCCAAATAATTTTTCATCGATAAATGTTAACCCGCTTGAAATATTAAGGTTCACCTCCAGCAGAGAACCTACAACCGTTTTCGGTAAACCTCAACTTTTTAAGGTAAAGGTTAACCCATTGCAGTGAATATCATAGTTATACCTTTACCGTTTTGGGTAAATGTTTAACGAAGTTTCGGTGAAGTTTAAACATGTCATACTTCCTGTCGTCTCAGAAATCAACCAACTGAAAGACCACGTTTCTATTAGTCTTAGTGATAAGCTAAAACAAAGGAACAGTGACCTAGATCACAGTTTTTCCGCAAGTTACTTAGTTGTTGTGGCGGGCAGTTCGAGGTTGGATTATGTATTGAGCGGGCCGGCGCTACTAAGAGGTTTTATAGAGACTATGCAGGAATATTGTCTCTGGTTTTATACACATTTTCGAACAGTAAGTGACTAAGATTTGTTTGTAACGTTGTAATTATTTATGTTTATACTTGGTGTGTTCTTCCTACATATAGAACATCACCTACCATGAATTGGTACACTTAGCACTTAACCACGTTTCACCATTTACTGTAGAAGACCAGGAGTCGTTGTAATCCCACCAACACAATTTTGTTGTATAGGAGACGAGAAAGAAGAAGAGGAAGAGAGACGAAAAAACCTGCACGAAAAGAACTAAATAAGCCATGTTTAAATAACAAAGAATAGACACTAATAACTGGACTGCCGTGGCAGTTTTATTATAAAGGTTATGCATCACAATAATGAATACTCGCCCCTCCCTCCGAAATAAACGTTTACCCCATATTATAAGGTGACATATAACCCCAGGCGGGTAAACATTCACCCACTACACCAACGTAATGGTTTACCTGCACTGCCATTGAAGTCGGAAACGTTAACCCTGTTCACATATGTCTGGGTTAACATTTACCCAAATCGGGTGCAGCTCAGTTGCACCGAAATAGGGTAAATGTTTACTTATAATTTTTACAGTCTAGGTTGATGTAATATATGTCAGAGAAAAATGTGTTCTGTTTTTTTTTTCAGTTAAAGAGCATGCCAGTACAGTTGCGTTATGGATTCCAAACGTCGTCAGCATGGCCGTTTCTCAAAGTGCAGGAGGTAATGAATATAATCAGCTGCAGAAATTAGAATTCCGTCTTTTGGCTGCAATTCAGCTAAAGACGTCTCAGTATCAATGCTTTAGTTACTTATAAATGTTTTAGTTACCAGAAACGTCGTTAAGCTTCCGCTACAAGGAGTTCACTGATAACGTTACAGTGAATGCAAATGTATATATATATATATATATATATATATATATATATATATATATATATATATATATATATATATATATATGTATATATATATGTATATATATATGTATATATATATATATATATATATATATAGGTATATATATATATATATATATATATATATATATATATATATATATATATATATATATATATATATATATATATATATATTAACAGTCAAATGCGGGTTCGATATGTTGACACGATTTTCGTGTTACTAGTTAACACACTTTGTATAAGTTGAAAAAAAAACGAAGTGAATAAAATCAACAATAAATGGCTTTCAATAATATGTGGAGGAGAATACTAACGAAGATTTACGTAAAAGGATACTGATTCCAAATATCATAACCTACCCTTCTGAAATAGCTTGTTTCTAGGATTAAACTGAACACTCATTCGCAGTGAAGCGCTTAATGGTTATTAAGTAATTGCAATTAAAACCCTACTGTAAACAGCATCTCATGGGGTCGCCATCTTGTTTCTTTTTGTGGTGTCACAACTGTGGTAAGGCCCCATTTAGAGTTCAAGGGCAAATGCACCATAATAATGATTTAGGTTTAAAATGAGCTTGTACATGTCACCTTTCAAATAAGACCTCCCCCGAACCTGTCCTCTTCAGCACTACTCAGTTATAGCTTACAGAAGGGACCAAGTAACAGGCCTGAGGCAGCCATAAGGGGGCATCCATGTATCCCAAGATGCACTCATGTATAAGCTCATTTGAACCTAAATCATTCTGATGGTGCATTTGCCCTTTAAGTAGAAGGAAGGACTTCCAGCTGTGAAGTTGGTACAAGACAATCATACCTCCATCCTTATCTGATCTGAGACTGAACTGGCCAACGAGAGCTAAGGGATGTTATATGTGTGATGTCACAGGAAAAGACCATCAGCAGCTACAGTACAGACATTTAATTCATGCACCATTCGACCGGACGTCTGCCAGTGCCTGGTTGTAAAAACACCATTGGCTAACAAAAAAATAAGTCAAATATATTAATGACACACGAAGCTTGTAAATCAAAGCTACGGTCAGTTGTGAGGTCATCCATGCATCCATACCCAGGAAACCGGGTGGCAATTGGGCGTGCGGTCGTGTATTATGCCTGGGCTTTCCGCAAATTTAATGCAGGAAGTAAATGTCGGCACTGTAACATGGTGACCCATTCACCTCCAACAGAAGCCCAGATTGCTTAAAATTGGCATGTTCAAATGTTAATGTCTTCAATTCTAAAATGGTTACAGCAGCAAATAAGGGCTCATTTCAAAGCTTGAAACAAGATTTTCCTATTGAGTAGATAGTAGATTTGGGGGTTACTATCCCTTTTCAAACCATTTAACACATTTCCTGTCTTGCTTTCAGAGTTTGGTGTCCAACGCTATAACAGGTATTATTCTGGGCATTTCTTTGGCTTTGCCCATTCTTGTCATTGCAACAGCCAACTTCATCATTGGTCTGTTGGCGACGTTGATCATTAGTGCTATCACCGCTAGTGTCATAGGAGTCATCCCATGGGCTGGCTGGAAACTAGGGGTAAGTGAAGTAATGCATATGAAAGTATTTATGTTTGTTATTTATTCTCCATCACTGCTTATGACAACATTGCTGTAGCTACTCCTATTCCTACACGCCTAGTAACTAGTAGAAGTAGTAGTAGTAGTAGTAGTAGTAGTAGTGGTAGTAGTAGTAACAGTAGCAGCAGCAGAAGTGGTTATCTGTATATACGAATAGAAGGATATCACTGTGGCTGCAGAAGAATCCTACTACTTCTACTACTACTACTACTACTACTAGTGCTACTACTACTACTACTACTACTACTACTACTACTACTACTACTACTACTACTACTGCTACTGCTACTACTACTACTACTACTACTACTAATAATAATAATAATACCATTGTATATTGAACATACTAGTATATGGATTAAATAGACAGAACTTAATGAACATGTGCTGATAGTATGTGTGTTTCTGTATTGACAGAATGATTTTCTCGCTCTTAGGTGATGGTGTCGATGAACTTGTCACTGATTGTTGGCCTGTCAGTGGACTACGTCGTTCATATGGCGGAGGGATATCACATATCTGCGCACAAAGACCGCAAAGGCCGCGTCAGGGACATGCTCGAGCACGTGGGGATTTCAATAGTGTCGGGTGCCTGTACGACTCTGGGCGCGGCATTCTTCATGTTCTTTGCACATATGCAGTTTTTCCTTCAGTTTGCGACAATGCTATTCTGTACTATTGGATTTTCCATGGTATTCACCTTCGGCTTGTTCACTGCCCTCATGGTAGTTGTGGGACCGCAGGGGGACACCGGGTCATTGATGCCATTGGTGTATGCTTTAAGTAATTGTATAACTGGTCGGAGTAAGAGTGACGTAAAATGTGGAAGTTGCCGGGGTAAGGGCTTCGTCCCCGGCCCTGAAGAGAAAGCTGAACTAGAAGATGTGAAAATGAATGGTATAGTTGTGAACGGTGATGCCGCATCAGTTACGGGGTCCAAGGTATGCCTTGTGGAACAAATCCAATATGCAACTAAATTGTAAATTATAACTTGCTCAAAATACTTTCCATTCTATCTCAAACTGGCACTGTTGCACAGCCATCTCCCTGTTATTTTTCTTTTTCAAAATGCCCCTTCCCCATCACAGATGCGTTCTCAGTCTGTGCTTTATATCATACATTGGTGAAACGATTGGTTCGAACAGTAATATACTCTCGATACAAAATATACTGTAGATTCACAAAATACCGGTATTGTGTACAGTACATTTTGCGAGTTTACAGAAAGTCGATGTTTACGTTTTTTAACTTTGCGAACATAGGGTACCAGCTATACACTTAAAGTGGCAGCACTAAATCATTGCGAATTTAAGTTTTGCGTCCGAGGCTAAACGAAAAAAATCGCAATCTTTTCCAAATTTACAGTATCCGTAGCCAACATTTACTGGCAAACGCTCACGATCTGCACATCACTTTTGAAATCAGTAGACTGATTGTGTGCTAGTTCGGTTTTTGTATATATGGCCTAAAACTACAATAAGCGGGTTGGCCTGGTCGCTATATAAATGTGCGGCGTTGTGGAGGACTGTCTATGGTTCTTCTGCAACTGAAAGATCCCTTGGAACTATTTCTGAAGAGTAGGGAATTTCTTCCCGTTTCTGGGTATCTATCTCGTCGCGATATGACCTAAGCTGTTGAAAGCGACGTAAAACCCAATTCCTTCCTTCCTTCCTTCCTGATTGGGAGATAAGATACGGTTATCAGAATGCACAGATCATGACTGTAGATGTAGTTTGCAAAACCTCAACCAATATGCCTATATTTTACACAATATTGTCTACATCAAGCTTAAAACATTCCATCTTTTCTCAGGGACTCGAATTATTCGATACCAGAGGGTTACCAAATCGTCGCGTTTAAGAAATAATTGAAATTCCATTGTCTATTGCTGATTTTTTGTATTGATAGGAGACAGTATCCTTAACTGAAAAAGAACATTTTTAATTGGTTAACTAGTTAACAATACAGTGGTATATTTTTCCATTAGCCTAGCCTATTAAGGCGTGACTGGAATGACGAAAATGGGAAAACATATGTATCAATCGGGTTCTTACTGAGAGGCATTTCCATGCATTGACTTCCAAGAAAAAATGATTGTACATAACTTCACATAATATTCGAATTTCCTATCATTCATTAGTATCACGTTATTGGTTTCTATCTGACATAACATAACATTAGTATCGAAAGTTTCTTTATTCCTATCTTATATAACATAACATGTTCAAATTGTAGTACTGAAATTTCAAACAGAAACGAGCGTTGGAATAGCAATGCATGACGCTAGCCTGAATGAACATATGGTCTCCCAAACCTGATCAGTCATAAACATGTACAGATTGGCTACAATGGTTGATAGTTGCAGTTTATTGAGAAACCCGTATGCCTTGAGAGTTTGTGAAATGTGTGCGACAGAATTATGCGGGAATTGAAAATGTTATATCGTTTTTGAAACTTCTGTAAAATTGCAAGAAATGTTTCCTTTGTATGTTCTATTGAATATTATCTTTTTATATATATAACAACTGCTCATTCACTATCATAATTACAAATATACCCACATTCACACATACACACACACACGCAAACATACACACACATATAAATATATATATATATATATATATATATATATATATATATATATATATATATATATATATATATATATACATATATATATATATATATATATATATATATATATATATATATATATATATATATATATATATATATATATATATATACATGAGTGTGGATGTGTGTGTGGATGCATGTGCGTATTTATGTATGTGAGTATGTATGTATGTATGTATATATGTATGTATTTATGTATGTTTGGGTCATGAAAAAATGTACCATTAGGGTACCAAATCATATGTATCTTAGGGGACATACTTTGGGAACCTTTATGTATATTTTGACTATTGTCAACATAGCTAAATCAGAGCTCCAAACATACAACACAGTCTACAGACATTAAAAGCGCCCAAAATATACGTTTTAATGTGTCTCCAAATAGTTAAACTTTTGAGTTATGTCCCCTATTGATGGTATTTGACATAAGCAAATGATGGTAATTTTTTATTTTTTGTATAATTTGAAGTTTTATATTCCTAAACGCTCATCCCAAACACAGGAAATTAACTGCAGTTTTGAATTTGTGCCTCATATATGTCTATTTTATGTGATCTATACAATTATTTCGTAGATATCCTAATGATAAACGTTTAAAAGAAATTAATCACCAATTTACACCATTTAACTGCAAAGTAAGTTAAACTTTGAAACATATTTAAATCTTTATTCAATGATGTTCATTTTTAGTCATTCATTATATGCTACAAACACCTTGTCTCCGTATATATATATATATATATATATATATATATATATATATATATATATATATATATATATATATATATATATATATATATATAGATAGATAGATAGATAGATAGATAGATAGATATACTAGTATATATATATATATATCACTTGTTCCAAAGCCCATATATATATATATATATATATATATATATATATATATATATATATATATATATATATATATATATATAAATATATATATATATATATATATATATATATATATATATATATATATATATATATATATATATATATATATATATATATATATATATATCACTTGTTCCAAAGCCCATATACAGAAAATCTTGTAGAAAAAAAGGATCTTTATCTCATCACAACCTATCATGCCACAATTACGGACGTTAACACTATTTTCAACTCCAATGTATGTATCTATTTTGTTGACCACAATTTTGAAATCGTGAAATATAGAATTCAACAAATAAATAAAGGAAGAAAAAAATAAGACCTTGATATCCCCAGCCACACCTGACCAATCCTACAAGCATCACTGATAAGAGGATTAAGGAGACGCAAGGATCAGAGAGATTTCCTGGCAAGGGCTAAAATCATTCCCCTCAACAACCAGAGAAGCAACCCAGATCAGGTCAGCATCAACAATAAATTCTGCAGAACCCACTGCATTTTTTGTAACAAAATCAATAGAAGTGGACATATTATGTCCACACTAAAGATCTGGAGATATAAATGAGATATAAAGTTGTCAATTCCTAGAAAATTACTCGGCCACATAATAACAACACCCTACGTAGGATCTATGGACTGCACACTCTACCAAAATGGCGAATAGTCTCAACATTCTTTCCATGAATTCCAGAGGCTTGGGAAATAAACTTAAAAGGTTAGATACATTTGCAAAACTGAAAGAGGAACACACAGACCTGGGCCTACTATAGGACACACACTGGGATCTCAACATTCTTAGTCAGGTGAAAGAGGAATTGGATTTTACCATTCTAAGCACTACCTCTGGCACAACGTCTCAGGTTTTGGTCATATTGTTTAGGAACTCCTTTGAATTCAATCTGGGGCTAAAACACGTAGATGGATTCTTCTGAATTTACTGAAATACACCTGCCAGACGAATTTTCTTTTGATATTGGGAGCATTCATGCCCTTAACAAGGACAACTTGGAGTTATATCTAACTAACGACAAAGCCAATTTCATCCTGAGTGTGGATTGGAATCAACCAGAAATTTTCTACCTAGATAATATTAAATACGTCAGTCAAAATCACCGTAGAACAAGACTTTCACCTGACAGATTTTATTTATGCAAGATTTATTTTATGAGTTTGGTAACCCAATGTCCAAAGAACAAATGGAAATGAGAACGGGTAGACCAATTGTGTTCAAAGTATACTGTGCCTTGTGGAAAGCTATTCCCAAATCACGGAAGCAGCATCCTTGAAAAAATATAAAAGGTACCAACATGGTGAAGCCACATGTTCTAAACTACCTAAAAAGGTGTCAGGCCCTAATTTTAAGAATTTGGAATAATGAAAATTCAGTGAATGCCCTAGTGGGAGAGCAAAACATTGAAT
Organism: Maea johnstoni; assembly: GCA_963942565.1. Taxonomy (NCBI): domain Eukaryota; kingdom Metazoa; phylum Annelida; class Polychaeta; order Spionida; family Magelonidae; genus Maea; species Maea johnstoni. The sequence goes on from OZ012686.1 coordinate 24,994,321, forward strand.
CTTACAGAAAAAGAAGACTGGGAATATCTCAACACATTGGCTTAATAGTGTAGATTAAATGTAAGTGTGATATTTTTTAATTTTCAAGTGCTGCATCGCAATACTATGACAAATAAAAAACTTAACCGATATAACTTAAGAAACAAATAACCTGAGCAAAGAATGCCATATAACTGAAGACATCCCACATCTAAACTATAATTGTTCAGAGTCATTTGCCATTTGGGGAGACCTAAGTAACTGGCTATCACACATTACCAACTAAGTAGTTCATTTTGACAGAAAATCAGTCCTTCGTGGTAATAGATATAATGAGCCTGTTGTGAATACTATCATAATGATCAGTAAACATGAAATCTACATTAGAAAATGGAAAGAAAACATTCTGAATCTACATTACCTTATAAATACATCATCCAAAGGCAAAAGAAGGGGGACATTTATGCAGGTACAATAAACAATACTCTACCCAAAGTCTGTGGAAAATGGTCTTCAGTGTATAATGCGCTAGGAACAATATGAGTTAAAAGTATATGTTTATTTTCTATATACGAATACCTATATATCAAATAAGAATATTTATTATATGTGCACTTTTTACGAGTAACTATGTTTTCTAAAAATGTCCTATGTTTTGGGAAAATGGTCTTCAGTGTATAATGCGCTATTAACAATATTAGTTAAAAGTATATGTTTATTTTCTATATACGAATACCTATATATCAAATAAGAATATTTATTATATGTGCACTTTTTACGAGTAACTTTATGTTTTCTAAAAATGTCCTATGTTTTGGGAAAATGGTCTTCAGTGTATAATGCGCTTAATTAACAATATTAGTTAAAAGTATATGTTTATTTTCTATATACGAATACCTATATATCAAAT
>OZ012686.1:24995409-25012909 GCA_963942565.1 Maea johnstoni
GCTTATTTTTTTGACATGTTATCCATGGGGGTTTGTACAACCAGGCACTGGCAGACGTCTGGTCGACTGGTGCAGGAACTGAATGTCTGTACTGTAAAACAGCTGCATGATACCCTGCTCTTATCATGATAGACATGATAGTGTCTCTTCTTGGGGATTACGTCACACACTTATCGAAGCACCTTAACATTGAGTTGTTTTTTTTACTTTTCCTTACATCGTTATTTAAATTGTAATGCCAACCGTCTTGAGGTATGCTTTTGTAAAATTTGTTTTACAGTCAATAAAAAATACATACATACATACATACATACATACAACCATCCTATGACAACCCATATTCTATTTCTTTTCTATATTTCAAATATTTACTCAAATGACATTATCTCATTACTTACACAAGTGATGGTCACTACAGGTTATGAGTAACCATGGGGATATATTGGACTTACGACATTGAGATAAATTTTCAAATTCCTTACTGATAACGTTTGTACAGGCCATAACATTGAACATCTTTCGATGTAAACTATACAATAAGTCCAACCCCTGATCAAGTTGAGTACGATAGGGAAACCTTGGATGTACTAATAGAAATTGTTTGATAGTTTGAAAGGAAAGATATTTGAGCACTTTCAGAATGGCGCACCCTTTATTGATGTTTAGTTGCAATGGAATTTCTTGTAAAGTGGCAGGAAAAGAGGCTAATTTATGAAAGCCATTGTTACTCACGTTTTTTCAAACATTAGAATTTAGGGATCATGGACTTTTATTTCACCTAGGAATATATATATATATATATACATATATATATATATATATATATATATATATATATATATATATATATATATATATATATATATATATATAATACATATATATATATATATATATACATATATATATATACATATATATGTATATATGTATATATGTATATATATATATATATATATATATATATATATATATATATATATATATATATAAATATAAATAAATATATATATATATATATATATATATATATATATATATATATATATATATATATATATATATATATATATATATATATATATATATATATATATATATATACATATATATATATATATATATATGTATATATACACACACTATGAATATCCTATCAATACATACCAAAACAGTCTGTCATAGCTGATATATAAAAAAAGACTAGTGACATTGAAAAAAAATCGAATTCCTTACTGCTAACGTTTTACAGGCTGTTATGAACATTGAACATCCTTCCATGTAACCTATATGATATGTCAAATCCCTGGTTTAAGTTGTGCGCGATGCGGGAACCTAGAAATGGTTTAATAGTTTGAAAGGAAATATATCTAATCACTAATCACTAATCAACTCAAATGGCTAAATTAAGTCATGCGCACACTTATGGACAACGTTCTTAATGCCATTGTATACTTAACTCCTGTAAAATCCCTGACAAAGGGATTCGGGTGATTTACCTAGAAATACAGGCTTGTACCAGCTCTCATATTGCGGGTGATTTACCTAGAAATACAGGCTTGTTCCAGCTCTCACATTCCGGGAGTTTTAGCTAGAAATATAGGCTTGTACCAGCTCTCATATTGCGGGTGATTTACAAAGAAATACAGGCTTGTACCAGCTCTCATATCTAAGCAGCGTACCCCAACTCACTCACACACTCCCAAGAAGGCGTCCCAAGCAGTATAATTTCTAGCATTTGTTAAATATGGCCTCAGGAATCGCCAGCGCTGTTCGAGACCAGTATGAAGACGGTGTTGCAGCTAAAGTCTGGGAGCACTACATTGGTGGAAGCTCTCAACGGACAGATCACTACAGAGTGTGGCTCTGTCAGCAACTCCTGCACCATGGTTGCCACAACGTACTGGACGCTGCATGCGGGACAGGGTAAGTTATAAGAGGTACACACACACACACACACACACACACACACACACACACACACACACACACTTGACGCTGCCTGCGGAACAGGGTAATACCGTATGTTACAAAGTGTACACACACATACATACATACATACATACATACATACATACATACATACATACATACATTACTTTACACGCACACTTGACGCTGCCTGCGGAACAGGGTAGGTTATAACATGCACACACACACATACATACACACATACATACATACATACATACATACATACATACCTTACACGCACACTTGACGCTGCCTGCGGAACAGGGTAAGTTATAAGGTGTACACACACACACACATACTGCCGATTGTCCGAAAATGGGTCAGCAGTATTGGCCTACATAGTGCTCTAATATTACCATACCTTCTATATAGTTAGTTGCTTTCGATATATCAATGCATTAAAGAAAGTTAATTGCGAACCCATCCCTTTTGTTACAACATGCATCTTGTGTTTTCTTTATATGACCTGGTTTACCAAGTCAAATAGCCACCCCCAGACATCACTATATCCTGTAATGCTCATGTAGTAAATGCGAATAATCATTTTTACAGAATGTCAGTTAATAAGATACTTTATTTCTCTCAGAGTGGACTCCATTATGCTGTTGGACAGTGGTTTTAACATAACAAGTTCGGATGGCAGTGATAAGATGCTGAAATACGCTCTTAAAACACGCTGGAATAGGAGGAAAGAAACTGCCTTTGATAAATGGGGTGAGAAAATTTTAACCCGTCATATAAATAATATATATATATATATATATATATATTATATATATATATATATATATATATATATATATATATATATATATATATATATATATATATATATATATAGAGAGAGAGAGAGAGAGAGAGAGAGAGAGAGAGAGAGAGAGAGAGAGAGAGAGTTAGCTGTATTACCTACTTCCTCTGAGCCTCTGCAGCCAGCCTTTTGATGCTTCAAACTTCATAAAACCAAAACAAAAAATCTGCTAGATCAAGGTCAATCATAAACTAGATGAGGTCTCTTAGCGTCTAACTAATTTCTCCTAGTGCAATACTACTCCTGCTATGCTGGTCAAGAAACGATAAAGAAAACGTGCCTTTGTCCTGCAGAGCCTCGCTCATAAAACTTGCAATGAGTATTACACTTTGGATACACTCCGATTTAAGTTGTTTAACCTCACTATGACACAAATCAGAGTGAAGGCAAAGAGGCTTTCTCTCACCTTTATCTATCACAAGGATATTACAATAGAGGGCAACATGGCCTAGGCTAATATTTTGAACAATAGCATAACCCATAGGACTAATCCACCTTAAGTTTATTTTATAAACGCTGATTAAAGGATAAGTTGACTTTTTCTTATCACCAATCTCCACAGAGGGCGGGTGTCTATACATATACATACATATATATATATATATATATATATATATATATATATATATATATATATATATATATATATATATATATATATACATATATATATATATATATATACGACCCTTTTTAGACGGACAGGTACTAACCACAGAACTGATTTAAGAATACAAAACGTTTTCTGTATTACTTTACAGTTATTGAAGAGGCAAATTGGTTGACCCTGCGAGATGATCTGATGGCAACTGAGGTTGGAAACCAGATGTTTGACGCTGTACTGTGCCTGGGCAACTCGTTTGCTCATCTTCCTGATTGCCATAAACAGAAGGCAGCTCTCAAAAACTTTGCAGCCATGGTTCGACCAGGAGGAATATTGGTTATCGATCATCGTAACTATGATGCAATCCTTGATACAGGAAAAGTACCAGCAAATAATATCTACTACAACGTACGTTGTGTCAAATGTTTATCTGACGGTATTTCAATGTGATACCACACACTCTCAAGGCCTGTGATTGGTGAAAAGCAGTCAGTTTTCGTATAACTACTCATATTTCGTGCATGATTCGATGCCTCGTTCCATTGTCGAATTACATATAACTTATACGCAGTGAATATTTGCGTAATATTTCATTTGTTGAAATACATCCGAGTATTGTAATTGGCTCAATGATTATTTCATGTCAAAATGTAAAGAAAGCTTAAATTACACAGAATGATGTATCCGATATAACATGTTGCCATAGTAACAAGGCATTATCATTTTTCAACAAAGCTTTGAACAGATGACTTTGTATACGGTTTTCTTATACTGACTGTCATCATGGCAATAGAATCGCCACCAGGGCTTGAATATTGAAATAAAGGCATAATTTGTCTGCTTATGGGTTTAATTTTCAATTTGTATGTTTTAGGAAAATGGTAGGTTTTGATTTCTGGTGTTTATACAAGATGATATTCCTTCTCAATGAACTTCAGAGACATCAAGCAGGCTGTCTGCTTCTCATTCAAAACAAAATGGCCGCCATATTCTCTGCAGCTGATTAAAACTGAAATTGTGTTTAAAAGGTAAACAACTAAATGTATATGTTATAATAGTGATAGGGCCTGTACCAGACTGACTCTGTTGGGAAACACCGAGCTTCAGGTGTTGAAAGGGCCATCTAAAGGCCTCAGCATATGGCTTCGGCGTTTAGATGGCCCATTAAACACCCTCAGTTCTGTATTTCCCAACAGAGTCGTCTGGTATAGGCTCTATCACTATAACCTTCTTACCCCAAAAAGGGCTTAACACAAACATTCCCACCCAACTTCCTAAAATGTTAACCCACTTCAGCGGGAAAATGATCAATATTAGTCCACCACAATCAGGTTAACTGGTGGAAATGATACAATTCATTGAAATGTGTTAAATTCAATACCTTCACAAAAGTAGCAAACCAAGCTGAATGGATGGAAAATGAAATTATGATTGTGTTTCCCCTTAAAGAATCGTTACCTATATTACACTTTATATCTATCATATGTGATTTATCTAATTTTTAAAGTGAGGTTTGTTCCTTTTTTCCAGAGCCCGTACATCAAAGGCATAACGAGCACCAATCATTACACGGGCGGTCATCCTACAAAGCTGACCTTAGATTATACACTGGACATCTCGGCAAAGACCATTACTGTGGACAGATCTAATGTTTGGGGTAAGTGACATATCTCTTCTGAGAGTGGAACATTGTATTCAAATAGATAATAATGGTAATAATAATAATAATAATTATAATAATAATAATAATAATAAAAATAATAGTGATAAAGATAATAACAATGATGATAATTATGATAATAATAATAATAATAATAATAATAATAATAATGATTAAATATATATACATATATATATATATATATATATATATATATATATATATATATATATATATATATATACATATATATATATATATATATATATATATATATATATATATATATATATATAGTTAATGAAAATAATAATGAAACTAATAATAATACTTTTGATTATCTATCATTTCAGACAGCATAACTTTCAACTAACCTATTTTCCTCAACGTGTGGATGCCTTCACAGACCTACTTCTGGATGTGTTCGGGGCTGAGAGCAAACACAGCGTGTATGGGGACTTCAAGCTATGGACCCAGGACGAGTCCTTCAACAAGAGTAACTCTCCAGCCTACTTCATCCACGTCATTCAAAAACCCGCTGAAACTGGCAACGAGGGAGTGGATGAGTAGTTCAAAATGTAAATCATGAGTACACAAGCTCAACAAAAGCATATTAATAAAAAAAATTTTTTTTAATGAATAGGGTACATACAATTGACCGGGAAGTATACATGGCCTGATACATTTGGTGAGGTCTCTCAATCAAACAATCAACTATTTTGAGAAGTAATTGTCTGGACATTGTTTCTTCACTTAAGGGAAACATCTTTAAATATTTCTCCTCTTGCCAATTTATAATAAAATATGTGAGACAGTACAGTCCAGATGCAAATGTGAAACTAATGAGAGTTTGTACATGGTATAAAACAATAAAGAAAATGAATTATAAGTGGCAGATATAAACTTTCTGTACGGATCACTATTCTTTGCAGTGACATAAAACATTACATTGCCTACATTTACTTGGCAGCTTACTGGAGCTATCACAACAAGAAGCACTTTGTAATTATTATCGTATAATAGTCCATGAGCCAGAGGCCAAAATCAAGCTTGTCTGTACCATATCGGGGGGGGGGGTGGGGGTGGCGGGGGGGCAATTGTGACTACTATATATGAATTCCCTATATTTTCAGCTTCATTTTGATGTGTGATAGCAATACAGGGGGAGGCAGATAGGTCAAAGATATTGCAGCTTTTAGTGACGCGTCCTCTCCTCTCCTGGTGGGTAAATTCCTGAGTAACAAGGAACATATTTTAAGCAATTATGATACTTGAGCATCCTAATATTTCATTCTCTGCTTCAACAGACCTGTATAATTATATATAAAATGAACGATTGTCCAAATCATATATATCATGAGATATGCAGTTTGATATTTGTAGAAATTAGCATTTTTCGTGATAATTTTTTTTTAAATAGTCTCATATCTTTCTCCTAAGAGCTAGAAATGAAAAACAAATTGAACCTTGAAAATACCATTTGCATTCTTGAGTCTTTGCACATGAAATGATAAAAGGTCAGGTCTATGGAGCACCAGCATTAAATATAAACACATATATGCCTGTCATTTCAAGTGTAAAAGTTGTAAATAACACTTATTGTAATACCATGAAGCCCTGGACAACCAGTATTTGTGTACAAGAACCAAAATTTGCTTTTACGTTCTTGAATCTTTGTATAGAAAACAAGGATCTCTATAAAGCACCACCACCAAAAAGGACCACATGTATGTATGCCTCTGATGCAATACCAAATAAGTTGTAAGTAAAAATATTTAGATGCCCAGTGAACCCAGAAAACTAATTTTTTGGTACAAGAACTTAACTTCAAATTCATCATGGAGTAATCCCTCCATTGTAAAAGAAATGTTATAAGTGTTTTCCAATAAATGCTTTTCTAAATCCGACAAAGGGGAACTTGATTGTTATTGATATTATCAAGCAAATGGATATTTCAACAATTCATATAGAATCACCAACTTCCCTCAAGGTGAAAGAAGAAGTTTTCAAAACTAGGAGGTAATTTCCTTGGTTGAGAGATAATTATTAGAGGAATAACCATGAATCATCAATAAAATGACAGTGAGAGAAATAAACAGTTGGATTATGAAAAGGATTATGAAAAGGAACTGATTCTCACTTTTTTACTCTTCTTTATATTGAGTTTATACAAACCTGACAAATCACCCATAACCTGTGTAGATTATGTGGTAAAGTACAAACATATTCACTACATTTCTTATATCATAACATCTACTTCAGTTAAATGTGTAATTACTCAAAAAAGGAGTTATCTTGAGGGGCCTTATGTCATTGATACGTGACATATTAACATTCCCATGTAGCAAGGGTTTTAGGGCAATCCTGGAAACCATACAAGCTTAGAAATAGGATGGCTTGGAAAATACATATTAGGTGTACTTGCAAACCAGTCCAAAGTGAAAGTGCAAGACATAAAAGATACCTTAACAACATTATTCATGTAGCAGTAGTATATCTGCCTCTGTTTTAGCAAGGATGACATCATCATGTAGTTATAGACACACCTATGCACCCTCTGGCAATGGAGTGAGCTAGTTCTTGAAGTATAACATAAGTAAGTTGCAAAACATCTAGAGCATTCAAGAAAGAGAGGGGAGCACAATCAGTAACGTAACACACACACACTGCATGGTCATAATCACCTAGCTGCGTTGTATAGCATAGCCAATGTAGACATATTCTAAAAAGAAAACTGACATTCAACGGAAAACCAACTTTGGAGGTTAGTGAAAACTTTTAATTTTATAGAGTAAATGTGCCCTGGTACTAAAGGAATGACTTAGGCACATGAAGTTGTTCTATCCTTCGTTATCACAACCATTAGGAGGATGCACCTTCTAGAGCAGGTAAGTGATATATATATATATATATATATATATATATATATATATATATATATATATATATATATATATATATATATATATATATATATATATATGTATGTATGTATATATATATGTATGTGTGTGTGTGTTACGGTAAGATCGTCAAACCAAGGACAACTCCTAAAACTTTCAGGGATTTGGCAAATTACAGAAAATAGAAAGGTAAATTTTGACTAGTTTACTGAACACATTTCCTGGAAACTTTTACATTATGAAGGGACAGACATACATGTGTTTCTGTTTGGTGCTGGTGCTTTATATAGTACCTGGTTTTCAACATTTCCTTTCCAAAGATTCATGAATCCAAAGGCAAATGTTGGTTCTTGTACGAAAACAAATAGTTGCCCAGGGCTTCAGGGTGTTGAAATTATCTCTATTGACAACTCTTTTACTGTTAGAGGACAGGCATACATACATTTTTAGTAGATGCTGGTAATTAGTGACTGAATATCCAACTGCATATCCCATAGTAATATGATTTGGACAATCTTTCGCTTTATATCTAATCATACAGATCTATTGGGGAAGAGAATGGAATATTAGGATGCTTAAAGTATCATTAACTTATTACAATTGGTTGAAATATTTTCCTTACTGATCAGCAATTTACCCACCAAGAGACGAGAGGAAGCGTCACTAAAAGCAGAATTTCTTTGACTAAGCTGCCACCCCTGCATTGTTATCACACATCAAACTGAAAATGAGAATATGGGGATTCAAAAGATATTAGTCACAATTTGCCCCCCAATATAGTACCGACCAACCCTCTTGGTCATGGATTATAAAGGTTTTACACCGAATGTGGTAGGGGTTGATGTTTCTGACATGAGGTTGACATATATCAGCCAAGAGAAAGCTTTGTCCATATCCTATTGATGACAATAACACATCAAATATCAAAAAATCTTACGCGGCCTCAATAGGTCAACATTTGGCTATTATTTCAGGCCGTCTGTTCTCCAGAGCTCTATGATTTCCTGTGTGACATCCCCCTAAAATTTTCTCAATCTTGTCAGGAATTTTCGTTGGTTACAAGTCATTGAATTGAATTATTTCGTCGATATCAGGTCTTCTGATTACATAAAAATGCTTCAAACGTATCATCACATAAAAAATGCTTCAAACGTATCATCAAAATATTTGAACATTTATCATGTTAGGGGAAGGGAGGGACAACAACATGGGAGTTATATTGGACAATAACAAACTTTTGATAATTGTGATTTTTTGCGATAGCTTACATTCCACACCTGAATTAATCGTTGGATTCCTTTATTTTCAAATCAATATAAATTTTTGTTATGAAGTCCATCTGTATTTCATATGTTAAGTTAAGTGACACAAATCTTTTAGTTCAAGCTAATTCAGTTCTTTGCAGAGTGTCTAATAAAGGCTTGGCTATTTTGTTGATACCTAACAAAGCTTCCGTCCTATTTTCTATTCATACAATATAAATTTGCGTGTGTATATTTTACTTCATGTACCAATAAATCATAACAAAGTTATGTATACAAATACCTAAGACCTACCTAGGGACTCTCTACGCACGTATGATTAGACATCCTTTTCGCATGATAAGAATTCCACACCTTTAGTTTTGACTCGTGACTGCTATGGACTTACATTGCCTGCTTTTGAGGCATTATATATCATTTATCATTTTCCCTGTTCTTTGCTTTTGTGTAAAATCCTACATATAATTATAATGTAACTGAAAGTCAGAATTTGTAGAAAAAAGCCTCCTTAAAATGACCTAACTTTATTGCATGTTTATTTACTGTTAATCAATAATACTAGTATCCTTTTTACACTATATGAAGTTTATGTTCGTGTCCATTGGAAGCAGGACACAGGTTATCCATTAATACACCTCTTTGGTACCTTCAGCTTGCAATACTGTAAAGGGGTTGTAGGCTAAATAATCTTCACCAACACAGTTTAACGTTTTAATGATGGAAAACATCGTCACATCCTATGAAAGTCTGAACCTAGCCCTAAATACCCATTTAGCATATTTCTCAAGTCGGGCAACAACCTCCACTCTTTTCAATGGGCAATACTGGGCAAAGACAATATTATTAGTTATCCTTGTTGTGAAAATGGTTTGCGGCAAGATGTGTTCGAGAATACGGCTGGCATTTGGCGAGGTCATCAGAGCGAGTCCAATTTGTAACCATCTTTCCATACACCACGCAGACAGTTTGTGGTACATCATTTTCACAACAAGGGTAACAAATTTATCATCAGCTCCCCCAAAAACCCCAACCCCAACATAAATTTGGAATTTAGATAAGCACAACAACTACTAAGACCAAGGATCCTGCAGCAGACATCCGAGAAAAATCTTTGTCAGACTTGCTTCACGCAGAAAGAACAGGAAGGATTTCTCACTTGAATTCGCGATTTACAAACCTAAATCCAGATTGATTGCTTCATGGCATCCTATTCTCCAAATATACACCATGTTGGCAGACTATAATGCGCAAATATTATTTTAAACACCAAAAAACAATTTCTAGCGGCAGTTTCAGGAGCAATGGCCGCCATCTTTGTTTCTTAGGGAAAGCGACCGCTGTCAGGGGAGAATGTAGTTACCTGTCGCCATGGCAGTGAATGTTATTTTTGTTAGAAGCCCAATATAGTCCAGTACAACAAATAAATTGTTTAATCAGCTGCTTCTATCGGAGTGGATCTGATGATATATGTAGATATCGCTACACTGTACTTATCTTTATTGCAGTCACAGTTGATAGAAATTAAATGTCTTGCCATCTGGGACAACGTGGCCGGGTGGATTCTGATAAACATGTGTATATGGTATAGTCCTGCCGCGGGTGTCGTAGTGGGGATTCTTTTTAAATCAGTCATACCTGGAGCATATTCATGGTCTGACAGTTGTAAAGGTATCCCAATAACAATGACAATATTTAGAGAAACATTCGACAGAGTGATCTGTCTAATTTGGTCTAACAAGCTCTCTTCAAATATTTTCGGACAATTCCTTACGTAATGGTTACTATCAAAGTGATAAAACCATTACTGCATCTCAGGGGTTAAAATGGGTTAAGTCATACATGCAAAGCTTTAGAAAACTAAACTAAGTCAATGCTCTTGAATTCTAATCTCTGCTTTAAGGGCACATAAAGTGACGTAGACCTTGCAGATGTTTTACGTAATACGGGTTTGCTTTCACCAGCTCTCATATTTTAGCGCCGTACTCCAAAGTCAATCGCGCACTCCAAAGAAGGCGTCCCAAGCAGTATCATTTCTAGCATTTGTTAAATATGGCCTCAGGAATCGCCAGCGCTGTTCGAGACCAGTATGAAGACGGCGTTGCATCTAAAGTCTGGGAGCACTACATTGGGGGAAGCTCATTATTATATTATATAATTGTTGGTTAGGTGTCAGAGTAGTAATCAGTAGGTCGCTGGTTCAATTCCCGGCCGGGGCACTTTGGTCTGTCCTTGGGCAAGACAGTTTATTTCATATTGCTTCAGTCTACCCAGCTCCAAATTGGGTACCTAGCATAAATAATGCAGTGCTTAGAGCCTTACCTTTATATATATATATAAGATTTTTTAGAGGGGTCACGGCATCTAGTTACCAGTGACCCGGGGGTCACTAAATGTAAACTACTGCTTGTACTCTTATATCCAGCTGCCAGCGTCCTGAATAATTATATTATTGAAAATAATAATAATAATAATAATAATAATAATAATAATAATAATAATATTAGTAACAACAATAGCAATTATATTAATAATAATAATAATAGCAATGTTTATAATAATAATGATAATAATGTTTTTTGATATTCATTATTTCAGACAGCACAGCTTTCAACTATGCCAATTTCCTCACCGTGTGAAGGCCTTCACAAACCTATTGCTGGATGTGTTCGGGGCTGAGAGCAAACACAGCGTGTATGGGGACTTCAAGCTATGGACCCAGGACGAGTCCTTCAACAAGAGTAACCCTCCAGCCTACTTCATCCACGTCATTCAAAAACCCGCCGAAACTGTCAACGAGAGAGTGGATGAGTAGATATAGAAACATGAAATGGAATGAAAATTGAGATCACGAGTATACAGACTCAACAAAACCGTATCAAACAAAGAATTAGTTATACATAGATAGATAGGGTAGTTATTATTGTTTTCTTCATTTTCACCTTAACTCACTTCATCTGGAATGTAAACATTTTCAAATATTTTTCGAATATTTCTCATCCTGGTCATTTATATTTAAAGGTGTTAGTGCAGTCCAGATGCAAATGAGTCAAACTAATGGGAATATTCCGTCTATAGCAGGACAAGGGAACCGGATGTATAAAGAACATTAACATTATAGAGAAAAATGATTTATAATGACTAGAAATGAAACAAATATTGGAATTCTAGGCGCAAGCTGGAGACTTCGAAATCTCTTGGGTGCGAAGCTACTTGGGTACGCATCAGTTTGGTTACGAACCAGTTTGGTTACGAAGTCTCCTGATTGCATATTCTATACACACAGTAGACTACTGGCAGTCCTATAAGCCGCTTCACGCCAACAATAGATGGTGGGCGATACCAGTCCCTAATCCGTGACGTGATTGTGAGACTGGCGCTAGTCTATACACACAGTATTTTTTTTCTTAGTAATTTTCCTTCCTATACTGAAAAATATACTTTATGTCCGCTTAAAATATTTTATATATTTGAAAACTTCATGCTAAATTAAAATAAGGAAGGCACGATTTTACGCGGCAAAAGCAACATTTATATTATAACCAATCAGCATAGAGAATTATATTCAGTCCGGCCTCAGGATTTAGATCACGTGACGTCTGCCCATGTACATCTCAAAACACCTTCCCAGATAGGCGGGCCTGATGGCCCCGCCAATGAGCATATAACGATGAATACATTTTGAAGTATATACCTGTCTGACAAGAATCAGAAAATGTACGTACGCCATAACAGATCATAATTATGTTTGGTGTGTAATACTAACCACAGCGTGTGTTTTATTGGCCAGGGGGGGGGGGGGCACCCAGGTACAGAGGGGGCCGCACCCGCGTTTCGTATTTCGCAGAAGAAGGAGTCTTTTTTAGAGCGTCCGCATGTCCGCGATTTTGTAAAAGGAGGGTACTTTTTTGTACCCAGGTACGAAGTACGGGGGTGAAAATCCCCTTTCAATCCACGAAATATACGCGGCTCTGACGCCGAGTGACTCCCGAAGTGACTTAGTGGGCTTTCGAGTTTGCTGCCGCCACTTGCTGCCGTTATACAGGCAGAGGATTATAAAAAGGGGGTGGTTATTTACAGCGTTTTTGTTAAAATAATGGTGCTTTTTTGGCCAGAAATCAGTGCTTTAGGGGTATTTTTTATTTTTTATAACGAGCGTAATTACCAAAGCCCCCCCCCCCCCCCGGGGACTGACACTCTCTTAACCCTCATGCCTGAGTCGTACATATGATGTGTTATATCTTAACTTTAAAAATCAAAGGTAATACTTTCATAAATATTACTAAGTTGACTAATTGGAGATCATAGATAAAACAGCAGTTATTTCCTGTTTCAACCACTAGCGCCGCCTAGGATTTATTATGGAACTAAAATAGCTAAGAGAAATTTTAATTTCATCCCTAAAATTTGAATTTGAAACGTGAATTTTTAGGGATGAAAATGAAAAATTCGCCCATGAGATGAAAGTTTCAGGGATGAATTTTTTCGTACGGGCATATTCAAATATGTATAGAATACTTCGTAAATCAGTGATTTCATCTCATAGTCGTCAGATCACATGTCCAGCCAATGTCCACTCTAGGCGTCATGGTAACGTAAATATAATATGTAGTCCATCAATGCACGCAGCGACAATAAGCAGCTTGATAGTGTCGTTGAATTTCTTTAGGTGAACTATAAGAAGGAATACACTCTTCTGATATTCTCAAGCAACAAACGTGGTGCATTTTTCCATATATGGCAATCTTTACCAAATACGGTAATAAAATCATTCCAAATCATTGGGAATGGCCATTGGGAATCGAATTTCTTCAATGGGTATTTCAGCCACATAGTGGTAGAAGGAATACTCTCTTCTGATATTCTTAAGCTCGACAAATGTCTGAAGTCACTCACACATGGCTAGTTAATGCTATGCCTTTTCGTACGTGTAAATTGATCAGTGCTATTGAGACCTAGTTAAAAGCTCCATTCCAAAATATACCTTACAGTAGCATAATCATAATTAACAAGGCGTACCTTCAGATTCCTGAGTGTTATTATGTGGAGAATAGTATAGCCAAACGTATTGCCAACCCATATTCTAGTATATATCAATATTTATAACTTTTCCCTCGAGTGATGTAATATCATTACTTACACATGTAAAGGTAACTGCTGGTTCAGTGTAATCTTACATGTAGGAACAGGAATATCGTTGACTAGTGATATCAAGATGAACATTTCAACTTCCTTACTGCTAACGTTTTTTACAGGCCGTAATATTGATCATCCTTCCATGTAACCTATACAATATGTCCAATCCCTGGCTTACCGCAAATTCTCGCAAATATCGGACACTTTTTATTAAATACGATTTTCGTCGACTGATGGTGGCCGAATTTTGCCGAAAATAGTGGTTGTGCACGATGCGGAAACCAGGAAATGGTTTGATAGTTTGAAAGGAAAAGTATTTAAGCACTTACAGAATGGGCGCACCCTCTATGTTCGTATAAACCCTCTTGCAATGGATTTACTTGGAAAGTGGCTCAACAGCCGGTGTCGGATTTGCAGCTTATAGGTCCACATTTGGCTTTATCATACCTCACTTGAAGATCGTAAGCCGTGATTGGCTGACTTAACAGATGGCAATCATCATGTCCACTGATCGGCGTAATGTCCACCGTTGTCACTAGCGACGCCTAGCGTGGAATGTGTGAATCACCAGTCATCTGTGATCTTGACATTGTAGCAGACGCTCTTTTCCAAGGCACCAGCGGATCTAGTACCGGCCGTCATTGGTGTTTTCATTGATATTTCACCAAATTGGGATTTGTTCGATATGATAAAACAAATATACCATGCCAGTGTGGGTATCCTGATGGAATGTCACCCCTCGGGAGGATGGTTTTCCCTCGAGATCCGCCCTCGGGAAAACCATCCTCCCTCTGGGAGACATTCCATCAGGATACCCACACTGGCATGGCATATTTGTATAATGTATTTCGGGCAGTCTGTACTGCAGAATTCTATTGACTAGTACTCCCTATGTTACCCCCCCCCCCCACCCTTATTTTCAATCTTGTCACGAATTTGCTCCTGATATAAGTCGATAAAAAGGGTGATTTTATCGATATTGAGTTTTCTTTTTCCATAAACATATCTTAAATGTATTGTCTAATTGTCAATGTATCATTTTTAGGGGAAGGGGGGGGGGGGCAACAGGCTTTGAGTTATTTTGCATAATAGTAAGCTTTTATAAATATGTATTATCCACATGGGGTAATATACCTTGCACTCCACAACTGAATTCAGTTTTGGATTTCTTCATTCTTGAACCAATATTGATTTCTGTTATGGAGTCCACGTTCTCTCTGCCATATGGGAAGCTAAGTGACACACATTTTTGAGTCCAATCTTATGTTAGTTCTTCACAGAGTTTGTAACAAAGGCTTGACTATTTTGCTGATACCTAACAAAAGCTTCCTTTTGAAAATAATCAAAGAAGAAATATTCATCGGATCTCATGTAACCATATGTCATTACAAAGTTATGTATACAAATTCCTTTGACTCAGGCGAACTTTTTCAAACGAGGACTCTCTACGAACGCATGGTAAGATATCCCTTTCGCATGACAAGTCCATACCTTTAGTTTGGACTCCTGACTGCTATAGACCTCTATCGGCGGCTTGAGAACCATTTATCCCTTCACCTTGATCTTTGCGTTTGTGTAAACTCCCACGTATAATTGTATTGTGACTGAAGGTCAGAATTCAACATGTATATTGTAGCAAGCATCTCTTTAAAATACCACATACTTTATTGCATGTGTTTACTGTTAATAGAGATACCTTACTTAGGTGAAAGAAAAAAACACCCGTCTCACCTTCTATGTAGTACACAAAATATACGCTAATTTGGGCAATACACAAAGGTTCCAAAAATCTGAAAAATGATCAAAACCCTGGCGCATGGGTACACATCTAAGAGTACTCTGTGAGAGCTATCTGATGAATCCCAAAGAATCGTTGTGTCATTTTGCTTTGGACGTAAGTAGTCTCGGCATTAGAAGGGCTAACGATTCCCGCCGCTGGTGACGTTATGTGGATTCCTTTTAACTCATTTATACCTGGAGCATATTCATGGTCTGAAAGATTTTTTCTTATTCGCTGTAATCCGTTGTAATATTGAGAGTAAGGTCTTACATAAACAACAGAGATTTAGACAAATTACAATGACACGTCAACCAGACGATAAAAAATTGTACATCAATAATCCATAGTTATAGCATACAGAATCACACAGATATATTTTAATCAGTTTGCAATCTATACGTACAGATGTCATCTTTAATAGAGTCCCACTTTTTATGGAAATTGTGTTTGCCTAATAAAAAACTTGGCTAGTAAGTTTTCTTTAATCATATGATTTTAAAGCTTGCGTCTCACATGCGCTAATGCAAGGTTGCCACCTTTTTGTCTGTTTCTATAAATTGATTCTTGAGCAGCTAAAATCACAGTTTTACAGTAATGCTCATCGGGAGGGAACCAAATATTTTGTCTACATCTGAAAGTGTGAAGTGTGAACTTCTTATCCAACATTCAATGTTCCTTCACAATCTAGTAACACTTTCACATTCAAGAAAAGCGTGAACAACGATTTCTTCTTTGTTATAAAATAAACATGTGGATGAATCAACCAGATTCATTTTAAAGAGAGTCGTATTGCTCATCACTGTATTATGCATTATCTTAAAGTGCACAAGTCTTGAAAATGTATCCAGTGTAACACAAAAACTCATTGAGAAAGTGTTTTTAACATAATGAAATAGTATATAATCGTTCAATTTTAAGGACCAATGCTACTGAATATTTTGTAGAAGATTGTCATTCTGTTCTGTCATTCGTTTGCGAATATCAGAACAGCCTTTATTTGAACATTGAACAATTGGTGATAAACGTGGCATTATATATAGTAAGTCTGGACCTATTGCTTGCTTTCTGTTGTGATTAAACTCGCTGAGTTTGTTTCTCATAGAAAAAGCTAATCGTTAATATTCCAAGAAATTACATTGAATACTATACATATAATCTAAATGGGTTCTTTCAACTAATTCACCTTCAGAGTCTGATAGATTTTTAAGCTGCATAATTCCCTTTCCTAACCACTTATTCGTTAAAAGGAAATTTCCCATATTGTTATACCATAAGGGTGCTAGCCTAAATTCTTCAAAAGAAGCAGCTGGTCGGAAAGTCATAAAGGTATCTGAATAACAAACACAATATTTTGAGAAGTATTTGACATGGTGGAT
>OZ012686.1:25017909-25023887 GCA_963942565.1 Maea johnstoni
ACTGAGTTAAACTAATGAGAGTTGTTTTGGTATAAAATGATAAAGAGAAAGAATAGTAAACGGCATATTTTTCCTCTTCTGCACTGATGGTTTTTCTTTGTGGTGCCATTATAAAACACAATAGATACATTTTTCATGGAAGTTTACTGTAAAGCCATTGTCATGACTACAGAGCTATCACAACAAAAAACACTTCACAGATATTACCATATAAAGATTCTACAGCGAGTATGGCAGGGAATGATGTTTCTGGCATAAGACTGGCGATTTTCAACCAAGGGAAAGCTTCAGACGGAATCTACGGATGACAATCGTATATGCAGTGTCAAAAATGTCATTCCTTATAATATGGGTTGAAGGATATGTTTCTGTCTCTATAAATAAAGAGAACATAGCAAATGTATTGAAGCAGTGGACGTGTTCTTAAGGATATCAAATCACAGTGATAGATTTCCTCTCCCTTTTAATACAATACAATATAACAGGGGAAAGATGAAGGTACATCAGCAATGAAACATATACCTTTAATACTAAACAATGAGTATGTAGTATCTTTATATCACTGCACTCTGAGCAGGCAGAAAAAAACCCGAACCAGCATTAACAAATGACAAGTGGGCTTGGTTACCGGTCAGTCCGGGCCGGTCAGTCAATGGCAAGTGGGCTTGGTTACCGGTCAGTCCGGGCCGGTCAATCATATCGCACAGCGCCTCTTTTCTTGTATATGAAAAGAGTAAGCTGTCTAGAGTAGTTTGAATATAGTGATAAGCATTTTCACCTGTAAAATGTGATCCTGCGTAGATAATAAAGTATATAAGTGATAGATAATGAGAATGTCATGGTGCATCTCTTTTAAAGTAAACCTCTCTGACGAGAATCAGAAAATGTCGTACTTTCGCCATAACAGGTCATGTGTATAAATTGTGATGTGTAATACCTTAGATGAGCAACCACATGTTGATTCAAGGTAATTCTAACCAAAGCATGTGTTTTATTAACCATTGAAATAAAGATCTTGAAATAAAAACATATTGAGCATGTTGTTTTTCAATGCACACTGACACTCTTAACGCCAGTATCGTTTATTTCACTGATAGTCTTTGACTATTCAATGATGTCCCTCCGGTTACTCAGAACCTGCAGTGACCAGCACCTGTGTAAGAAATGAGATTATAAATACTTAGTAAAACCTTAGAAGACCAACACATGGAATGGAAACCAGCCGGTCAACCTGAACATGCTAGCCTCAACCAGTGTCAATTAATAGTCGCTAATAGGTGCTCTGGGCACCCCCAGCAGGTGGTGGAGATAAGGTTTCTCTGTAATGTAATCGATGCGGGAGCCCTGATTGGTCCTTGTTCCCACGTGACCTCGTGCTGCTGCCTTATCTGCTAGTCCTGGCATGAGGCTAGCATGTAACTATAGGGCATATAGTAATTGGTCTCTCGTTACATATCCATTCTTTTCTTAATCCAAGGTAAAACAGTACTCGACGCTTAGTGCCTTTACATACGGCTGCAAGCCGTTCCCTTATTAGCATACTCTGAAACTGGCACCCTCAGCAAGTAGGTTCGACTAGTTGGAAAGATGGCATCATTTCTAGCCAGGTCACGTGGCTAACTTAATCTGCCCTGAAAGAAAGCGGATACCAGAAAACACACATTTTTTACATGTAGTATTAGATTAGCAGGGCTTGCAGTTTTTTTCAATGGAAAGGTTCCCATCTAAGTGTCAGGCGCGCCTTCTCTTTTGTGCACTATTTCTTTCAAATTCCTGCACACCATATGCTGCGAACGGCACTCAGTCCTCACAGCGTACTAGTACAAAAGTAGTGCATGCGAGACGAGATATAGGGGCACAAATATGTCCGACCTTCAAGCACATGTGGGGGGAGTATAGTAAAACATTGGCATCTATTGAATCACACCTAATCATTTAGACCTGAGCCGGTTTTCCCATAGGAATGTCTATTGACACGACAATTATCGAAGCCGGCAACTCACGCTGACCTGATTGGTGACGTCATCGACCTCGTAGTATTGGCGCCAAATTCAAATACTGTACCAAGCCTTTACACTCGTCTCGTAATTGCATGTACTTTATCCCGGAATCGTGCAGTCATGACACGCTACTGACTGCCTTTCACGGATTTATAAGGGGTTTTAAGTATGGAATAGGAAAATAAACTTGTAGTAATGTATTAAATCAGAACTTATGCTTAGAAAAGATTTATTCTATTGGCGTGGATGGCTAATTTATCTAATCAGATTTGGCTCTCTTTTAAGTTGTGTCAGATGTATTAAATGTAAATCTAGCCAGTATATCAAACTACTTAAATATCTGAATCAAGGTAATTTACTTAATATGATAATTTAGACATGGGTTATTGAACTCCGACGAGGTCGAGTAACTCGACCTGACCTTCGTAGGTCTAGTTACGTGAACATAATGTGTGGCATTATAATGTGATTGTCCACGTAATATATATATATATATATATATATATATATATATATATATATATATATATATATATATATATATATATATATATATATATTATGTCAAATCCCTTACTCGGATTACGCACACATTCAAAAATAATCTGGAAAAGCCCCTAAGTGTATGCGTCTGTAGCCACGAATACAGGCTTTATGTCAGTAGCTGTACATGACCTGTAACTATCATGATTGACTATGATACAGCAACTGTAATTCTGTAGCAGCAAGAAAGAACCACACTATATAAAACATACACCATACACACACACACCTGTGAGTGTATATATATATATACATATATATATATATATATATATATATATATATATATATATATATATATATATATATATATATATATATATATGTATATATATATATATATATATATATATATATATATATACACGCACATATATATATATATATATATATATATACACACACACATATATATATATATATATATATATATATATATATATATATATATATATATATATATATATATATATATATATATATATATTATATATATATATATATATATATATATATTATATATATATATATATATATATATATATATATATATATATATATATATATATATATATATATATATATATATATATATATATATATATATGTGTGTGTGTGTGTGTGTGTAAGGTTTCAGCTTCTGCTCTCAAGCCTAGGATTTTTTTGTTAGATCCTAAAAATCTCACTTTTTCCAACCCTTTTTGCTGAAAACACCCATAAATCACACTCTGTGTCAATTTCATAATATTTATTATATCATTATATTCAGCAACTCTTGAAGTGTATTTATTTTCGACAAGTTTGGAGATTCCACTTTCTTCCCTAGAAATATTGTTATTATCATATTCCCAAAACATCCGACACATTTTAGGACATTTCTTTGCCGAAAATGCTCTCAAAATGGTCTTTAAGGATAACTCACGCCCTGCGTCCATTAAGAATATTGATTACTCAATGTAGAAGTTTCGCCCTTTTTGCTCAGAGATCACAATTTGGCCAAGATTCTGAGTCAAATTAATATAATAATCTTAAATACCAAAAAAACTATTTTTCAATGTAAATTGGAAGAGAAGTTACCAACACTCAACATGGTAAAAGCAAATGTCAGACAATCATTCTTGCATGATGAATATAAAAGTATTGTGGATAACAAACAATTCTTCTTCAACAAAAAATGGTCTTTATTGGTAAGATACTACAGCAACTTAGCAAATTAAGTTTTTACACTCTCTTCAAAATATACAAACAATAGTATTATGTATCTTTTTCCAATTTTAGTGTACAGCACTAAACAAATGTGCCTATTATTCTGTAAACCAACTTGTGCCAATATTTCCTAAATATTCTCAATTGTAATGTTCTTTCTTTTACAGCTATCAAACTATTGTGGACACAGCTTATGTACTGATACTGTTTATTTTGATATGTCATGCTTGAATAAATAGCATTTAAATATAAAAAAAGATTCTGAGTTAGTTGCCCCAATAGCAGTGCAGAAAAGACTTATATCAGCAAGCCAGCATCATATGATGCGTAGTTTCTGCTGCTGACTGGGCAAACAATACACTTTGATATTGTTTGTGCCCGTCTGGTTTCGCTTGTAGGCCGGGGCTCATCTCTGCCTTTTTCTTCTACGACGTCATCAAAATAAATTGAAAGAATTTCCCCTCGTCTCGACATTCCCAAGGCTGTCTGAGGAAACTGCTGCTCCGTCCAAAATAACAGTTCTACCTACTACCCCTAGAAGGCATTATGAAGGTCAGAAGCATTTTCGGACAGGGGTTATTTCACAGCAGTGCTCAGGGGCTCTGGATGACTTATCGTAATCTCTACATAAATTTAGCCTGTAGGCTGCTTAGCCGGTGTCACTCATTCATTTAAGCAGAGAAATACATCCCCCAGATTTAAGTCATTTGAAATTGGAAATTTTCCATTTGTAGTTCAATGAACTTTAGGTCTGATCATAGAGGGGGGTTACGAAAGTTAAACCGCAACACACCTGTTTCTGTGGGGGCACTCTCCCGGGGGGGTGGGGGAGGGGGGGCACTCAGGTACAGAGGGGGGCCGCACCTGCGTTTACGTATTTCGCCGAAGAAGGGGTCTTTTTTAAGACCTCCGCAGATGTCGGCGATATTGTAAAAGAGGGGTACTTTTTTGTACCCAGGTACGAAGTATTGGGGTCAATATCCCCTTACAATCCACGAAATATACGCGGCTCTGACTCCCGAAGTGACTGGGCTTCTGAGTTTGCTACCGCCACTAGCTGCCTTTAAACACGCAGAGGATTATAAAATCTAAAGTTAAAATACGTGTTCCCCGTTCATCCAATGTCAGTGCTTTGATAAAAGAATGGGTATTTATTTAGTGGAGAAAGTCAGCGTTTTTAATAAAATAAGGGTGCTTTTTTGGCCAGAAATCAGTGCTTTAAATAGGGGTATTTATTTTGATAACGCAGGTGCGGCCCCCCTCTGTACCTGAATGCCCCCGCCCCCTCCCGAGGGCACTCTCATTGAGGAAACTGGTGAAAAGGTATAAAACTAGAAAAAATCTCCCAAATCAAAAATGAAACATCAAGAATGATAACGGACATAACTCTCCTTCGAAGTGTGAGAGTTGTTTAAGTTAGGAAACAACTTGGAACGGTTGAGCTTCTAAGATGAAGGACCGAGTCACTTGCATTAAGGGAATAGAGGATTTAAATCGCATACTGGCGTGGCAACTCTCCATCCCTAGATATAATAGTATTAGAGTAGCCATGGCTACAATACTATCTTAGATGAATAAAAAGAATGGATATGTAGCGAGAGACCAATTACAATATGCGTTTAGTGAAGGGCTAGCTATGCCAGTGGTGTAAAATCTGGCCTAAGTGTGACGTCACAAGGAAACGATGACCGACGAGGGGCTCTCGTATCGTTTACCATTACGGAGAAACTTGCACGGCCAACATGCGCAGAATGCGACTTTTGGGCTATTAGCTGCAGCCAGCCTCTTCAGTTTGACCGGCTGGTTTCATATCCACTTGTTTTAAGCAATTAACAAAGAATATAACGTTTCTTGGCCATATCTTGGAAATTTATTGAGATCATTGAAATATTATTTGATCTTGGCAATGACATAAAAATGAATTCTTGAAAATAAGATAGGACTTCTAATAGAGAAAATTTAAAAGGATTTCATGCTGCATTGCTAGAGATATCGTGCAGACAAGGTAACCAGTTCATAAAAAATTAACCTGTTCATAAAAAATAGCATAAGAAAGTATCCATGAAAAGTTGTAAATTTTCTTGGTGGGTTTTTGAAATATCTTCTTGAAGACAAAACCAGAAGAAGACGCATAAACCAATACAGGTAAAATTGGGTCTAAAACAACAACAATAATAGAAATAATAATGATAATAATAATAATACTGATAATAATAATGATAATAACTA
>OZ012686.1:25024087-25081587 GCA_963942565.1 Maea johnstoni
GGTATACCGTGCATGTTGCACTAGATAACAGGACCCTCGTGAGGTTAATGGGATATAACCTTAGATCACCAAACACTAGTGGATTCGAAACCAGCCGGTCAACCTTAACATGCTAGCCTCAACCAGCTGATGGTGCAATGTGTGAAAGACACAAACCTGCGTTGTTTTACTACATGGACATACCCCTCGAGTAGGGCTAATATTATATAATAATATTATAATAATAATAATATAATATTATATAATAGCCTATATATATATATATATATATATATATATATATATATATATATATATATATATATATATATATATATATATATATATATATATATATATATATATATTCGGTTTGCGCTGTAATAGGTATGTTTGCAAAAGGTACTTCAATAAGGTGAATGCCTACATAATGTATCATGACCCCGTTATATAAATGCAAACCATGACCTTACCCAGGAAGATCTTCAGATACTGTACTGCAAGGGACCACGGCTCGTTTGGCTTCTGGTGCGACGCGTGTCGGGGGTAGGAATGCTGTCATGGTAATATTATAACCACCAGTGAACCAACTTTTGCTTTCGATTCCTTAGAAATACCCCAATGGTGCATATACGGACCCCGTTATGCTGTGGCGATGAGGAGAGGGGGGGGCGAGGGGTATGTCCATGCAGTAAAACAACGCAGGTTTGTGTCTTTCACACATTGCAATAATTTGCCCCAATTAGCTCCATATTAAATAGGGCTCATTTTGTGCACCAATGATCAATTCTAGCGGGATATGTAAGTTATGGCCTTTTCCTGCTATATATATATATATATATATATATATATATATATATATATATATATATATATATATATATATATATATATATATATATATATATATATATATATATATATGTGCTGATTATTGAGCAAAAGAGGGAAAGCAAATACTTCATCAAATCAGACCTGCAGCTAGTCTATCGAAACCGAATTGGTAGACATGTTCGGCAGAACTCAGCGTACGCGTGGAGAGGGACCCCCGAATACCCCTGGCTCTGGATAGCTCAATTACAGTGCCATGATAAATGATGGTTGCGTCGTCACATACATAAATCCATTAGTTTAATTTCCTTCCTTACACTATTCGCTATTGTCCAGCTAATCCCTTTCCTCCATGTCGCAATGTCTACTGAAACGCTTTTACTTTTATTTTGAAGTATAGTATAGCGAACTGCGCACACCTTTAGCAAAGGTTTAGTAAAACAATTCAAAAACCTTTTAACAGCTTTCGCCAGGTGTGTGTATTTATTTTTACCATCAGCTCCACTCCGAATCTCGCTGCTGATTGGTCAATTTGTTTGTTGCACTGGATTGTATTGAAATCCTAATAATGCTTATCACAACATTCACAACATGTTAGGAGCCCAATGATAATCCTAACAGTGGTTTCTAGGTTCATTGTTAGGAACGCAATATTTCCCGTGGTGCCATGGCAACCATCGTTAAAGGGGAACTAAAGGCTCACATACATATTAGCTTATATGAAAGTAATACACTTCAAGAATAGGATGCTGTCCTCCTTTTTCCCTCAGTGATCCCATGAGGGGAGAATTTTGCGTATTGCCACCAACCTGCCCAGCCCCTAGCTAGCAGCCATGTTCTCCAGTTGTTATTAGCTGTGACTCACTGAGTGGCAGCCCACTTGCTGTCCCCTACTCTCTGAGCAGTGTTACATAGACTGCAGTGCTTTACACACCAACTGAGGGGGGGGGGGGGGTCGTCCGAACCCCCCCCCCCCACCCCCCCCCCTGACTGGTGAGTCACTTTGCACCACCACGCCACCTGTGGACAAACATCAAAACTAATGGTTTTTCTTGCTCGGCCACCAGTTGCAATTGCAATTATTTTGTTTCCCAATAGGCAATTGTTTGACAATAGGCTGATTGGTGTCAGCCAGGGATAGGTGCGAGTGGATGAACATACTGCTTTCAGAGGGGATTATCTGCCGGTTACCGACGGATACGGGATTTCAGTCCAGTCAACTGTACTTGATTCAGAATAGCTTGGAAAACCTGAAGTTTGTTAGGTGAGGGAGGGGGTTCGTTGATTCTCAAACTTCTAGATCACTTGATTCCTTAGTCTAGCGGATAGTACAGAATTACAGTCCAGTCGTTTGCAGACTAAGCATAGCTTGGAACACCTGACGTTTGTTAGGTCGGTTCGGTGAAGGGGGGGGGGTTAGTTGATTCTCAAACTTATAGATCACTTGAATCCTTAGTCTAGCTGATATAGAATTACAGTCTAATCGGCGTTTGCGGACTAAGCATAGCTTGGACTGGAAAACCTGAAGTTTGTTTGGTGATTCTCAAACGTATAGATCAATTGATTCCGTAGTCTAGCGGATACAGAATTACAGTCTAGTCGTTTGCAGACTAAGAAAAGCTTGTAAAACCTGAAGTTTGTTAGGTGAGGTGAGGGGGGGGGGGGTCGTTGATTCTCAAACTTCTAGCTAACTTGATTCCTCCAAAACCTATGACGAAAATTACTACTAGCCAACAGATATATAAATAACCACATTTAAACACCTTATAAACCAACATATATATATATATATAAATAACCACATCTTAACACCCTTTGAGGTGGCTTAACAATCTGGCCCGGGCCACTCTAAGAACTTAAGTGCCGGTTATTTGTTGACTATGTTTAACCTTGTGTTTGGTCATCTAAGGTTTTAACTGATGTTAGTCTTATTTATTTGCAACTGAGAGTAGATGTATTTCTCTGATTTGCAATAAGCATATTATTCGGGGTTAGTTTAAGAGTGGTTTGATATGCCTTCGATATCCTAACGCACATATGTCTTATGTCTTGTATGTACATGTATAAAACAGGACATTTGAATAAACACAATTTAAGGTGTACATAACTTCTTAGAAAACAGAAAAAGACAAAGACTCATGACTTCTCTACTTATCTAATTCACCTTATAAGCAAACTTGAAAGTTGATTTTTGAGAATTCGACCAGCGCAGAAGGGAAAATTTACTGAATGGCTCTCATGACTGGTGTTTAGTCATATCCGGTCACAGATGAAAGAGTCTGTCTCCAATTAACCCACCCCCCCCCCCCCCCCCCCCCTCAGATGCATGTATTGCAATTATGCTAACATCAATTGAGCATAGTAGACGAAAGTTCTTCCCTCATCCACAGGATGTTCACATTGTTAAACCTCTCCAAAAGATAAAATATATTCTTTAAATGTTTGAAAGTGCAAGAGGTCCATTTAAACTTGCGATCAAAAAATAGGACAATCATGTGGCCATGACCAAATCCGACTTTGCATATCATAATTTATATGAAATATGCGTGTCAATTAAGATTTCACTCTTACTCCATAATATATTTTGTTATAACTCTTATATGAGATTTTTTTTTTGTTATATCTCTTATACAATTATTCTTGTTAGTTCTCTGAAGTTGACTCCTGGTGGTGTCTTCATAAACAAGTGGTTGTGGCGCCATCAGTGTCACTTTTCAGAACTAAATTGGACCCCCCCTTCTCAAATCCTGGATTCGCCCCTGAACTCTCTTCGAAAGTTGCATAAAAACTTTTATGAGTATCAAACAGGTAAATGGTAAAATAATGAGCCGCAATTGGCTGTACAAAAGACAGGGCAGAGTAGCCAGTAGGGCAGGGTAGAGTTATTTTTCATATAATTCCTGTTGGTAAAGTCAGATAAAAACAGTAAACTATACTTTGGGTATATAGTGGAAGATTCAGAGCGCTAACTCTGGGATGATAAATCTATATAAGTAACATATCTGACAAAAGACGTTCATGTAGAAAAGGTTTTTGATTTTCTCTTTCACACCTGCACCATCGTTTCTGTATCTGAAGCATCATAGAATATCAGGCCATCTAGCGGAATGCTCACAAGCTAATCTTCATTCGGCCTTGACCTTTAGGAGGCTATAAAAGGCATGCATGCTTATTAGACGGCAGTACAGAAGTGGATCGTTTTAAAATTGAAGTTTACGCACATAAGAGGTAAATACTTTTTGTGCAAACCAAAGGTACACTTTGGTAATCGACTCAACCAAATGATACAGTACTCATTTGCCTTTGTCGGGTCAATCTGAAGGGTTAGAACAAATGCGAATACTGTTTATAGGCCAAATCAGTTGCTCTTCTACTGTAGTACTGACTTTAGTCTAAGATGATGGCAACGAAATCTCAATGCGGAAAGGGGTTCCATGCTGCACTAAGGCTCTTAGCTTAACCCCCCTTAAGCCTTAGTAACGCTTAATCCGGACTGCTAATCCTTTACTTCCGTCATGCACCTGTATTTAGACCCAGCGCATAACCAATTGTAAATGATTATTTAAAGAAGCAGAAGTTTTTCTCATCGATTAGCACACAGGTGTCTGCCACTCTCAGACTTAGAACTTAACTTAAGAAAACCAATGGCATGTCTTTATGTCTCTGAATAAAACAAATATATAGTGTGTTATGTTGGGCTCACTTATAAATATAACACCACATACCGGTAGTATCCCTTATATATTAAGAAACCCAACTAAGCATTCTTATTAATTGTTTTTCTATTGTTTTTTTTTCAGACTGAGGTAGACCCGTTTGCATGTTTGTCACCTAGCTCAGTCCTTCTCCCTCAGTTTTCTACCTCTTTTTATTCATTTCTATTCATCTTTCTTGCTATTGTGTTTCCTGGTCAAATGAGGAGATAAAAGAACGAAATGGGGAGATAAGATATATGAAATTGAATTAGTTTCAGAACATGAGGGCATAATTGTCTTCGCGAAATTTGGAAAATAATTAGAATTTGTGCCTTTAACTTTGAACAATTCTGAGTACAATTACCAGCTGATAGGACATTAACAGAAACTGAATCTGGCATTTACACTTGTAAACAAGCCTGGTCATGATACCACATGTTAAAAAATTGACTGTCTGTTCATCCTCCATCTGAACAACTTTGTTTAAGTAGAAAAATACAAAGTATTTAGCTTGTTACCTTTTAACTACTCAGTTGCAACATTGTCGCAACTAAGTAGTCAAAAGGAAGCAGCACTACATAGGTCTTCACTCCCCAGAAACTATGCAGGAATTTAACTTCTGGTCCTGATAAGATACAGAGTCAGAGTCCCACTTTTGCAGTGACAGATACAGAGTCCCACTGGTCTGTCAAGGAAAATTGTTCTCTAAATCCTATTTCGGCGAATTTCGGCCACAGTGTCTGAGTTTCAATTGATATTTTGGGAACATTTCGGCCACCATCAGCCAACGAAAATCGTAATTAATAGAAAAGTGTGCGAGAATTTATGGTAAATTATTGAGTTCTCCTGCCATTTGAATGATGATTACCATTATGCTTTGTTTTGTTAATATGTCACTGGGCAGGCTGGGAATTTCCTGAAGGAATAACTATTCTGGGTAGCAACTGCCATATTTGAAAGGGCTGTACCTGATTCAGTAAAGTAATTCATAATTTAACAGGAGAGCAGGGGGGGGGGGGGGGGGGGGGGGGGTGAGAAGAATTTGTTCATATTAAAATAAATGGGGCTTTTGTATACAGTGACAGCCAGTTGGTAATCCATATATTTAGGGAAAGGGAGCCATTTACCCTAGACCAGTCACCTAATAGAGTACATTTAAACCCTTATGCTACTGGTGGCTAATTTGCCCAATATTAAATGATGCATTTTTTTTTTAATGGTGGGTTTCAAAAGACTTTGCGTCCTTGTGCTTTGTGTGAAAGTAGCCTCAGGCCTAAAGAAAAAAAAATTGTTTGTTTCCGATAACCATGCTAAAAAAACTAGGTAGGGTAGGTAGGAAAACTTTTTTATTTTATTTTATTTGCCAGGAAGAGCTGTAGGTGGTATTTTGGTGAAAAGTATTTGTTTGCTTGTAGTAGAAAAAAGCTAGGCCTGAAGCTAGAGGATTATAGATGCTCTAAGATGCATTCCCAAAAATGAGTGGTTCGAGATGAAAAGTATTACTTTGTACGTATTTCTTTATGTTTTATTTATTGACTTTGGGGAAAATTAAGAAAAAAAACTGACTACGGTCGGGTTACCAGAAACAAACACTTTTTTAGGCCGCAGCATCGGAATGGTTAATCACTCTTTTGACTCTTGAAGCTGAAGGTTTAAATCTGTTCTATCATTTTGTTTTCATTTATTCATTTTTGTTGATAATTTCAGATAAACTACACAAGCATTTCAACAATGGCAATGCCTGTGCCACCGGCAGTTAAAAATGAAATTCGAGCAGTTCTGCTTTCTCAAATAGGAGGCGTGCCTGTGGACAACTTTCCGAAGGATTTTGTCAAACTGCTAGGACACCGACTTGAGTGGCGAGCTCTGGGCTACAATACTTCATTGCAGTTATTCGAGTCCATCCCAGATACAGTAAGGCAAGTGTCAACCCTTTCTTTTTAACCTTTTCACTGCTAGTGGTTAATTTAGACAAAATTATTTGAAAACAGGGTCTTCACAAGGATTTAGATTTTAGAGAGAGGGTGCCGAAGATTGGCAATTGTAAAACTTTATCGGCGTCCAATTTTTCAAAGAGACCACAATATATTGAGATTACAACCATCAACATAGTGAACATACATATATTTACTCATTGAAAATAGGCATTAAGTCCTTGCACAATGTCATAGGAATTAAAGTGAGGGGAAAAAACTTCAATTTTATGCTTGAAATTGACCTTTCAAGAAATTAGTCGCCCAAATTTTTGGGTGTCATGAGCAGTGATTTTTGAGGGTTTGGGTGTCCAAAAGACGCCCAGACGCCCTGCTGGTTAAGACTATTTTTGAAAAAATGGTAAAAAGTGACTGGAACCCTGGCACATCAGTACTCATATGATATAGCTTAGTGAGAGCTTTCAAATGAATACCAACATGACAGGGTTGCGATAATCATCAAATATTTTTGCAATATTTTGCTTTGGACAAAAGTAGACTCGGCATCACAACGGTAAATATGTCCATGACTGGAGATGTCGTTTACAAAAGTTGTCTGGACCTATCTTACTTTTGTAAATAACTTTCAAATTAATCATAAACTTGAAAAATATTTGAGGGAAAGTTGCTTGTTAGTTTATGATCAACATTTCTCTTTCAAATAGTTCCTTAAAATTTCTTTTGTTAGAGAGATATCACCAAAATAGTCAGGCTGTTTTGGGAGCTACAGGCATAAATAGGTTAATATGTCTGTGTCTGTTGTGTCCAAAACTGTCCTGATCTGATTTGGTGAGTTTGTTTAATTTTGATCAGAGTTTTTGTAATTTGCCAAAGATTTGAAGGGAAAACTTTTCCAATTCAAAGATTTTTTAAGTATATTTTCAATTTAAGTACATTTTCAAGTTTAACTATCTTTGATCCAGATGAATTTTCACTGGGGACTCCAGGCTTTGAAAGGTTAAGATGTTCATGCTCATAGTTTCCTTTAGAAAAAATTGTGTAAATTAATGGTATATCATTTTTGTAATCTCTTAGAAGAAACATCCCTATTGGAGAATATTTGCTCATAAAAGTTCAGATTAGAATATCAAAAAATTGTTGAAATTCCTTGTTCCTGTATTTGTACTGATATCGTTGCTATTATAAGAAAGTTCATGGTTTCCATCAGCTGGACGGGTACTTTTCTAGTCCGCAGTAAAACTTGTTGATATAATCTGAAATGCAAACAAATAAAAGACTAGCTTTTCTCTTTGTTTCTACAGGATTGAGGGCAGCGGAAAAAACAAAAGGCTATTCGGCGTCAGCAAACCTGAGGCCTACATGTCTGGGCCAATGAAAAAAGCACAAGGCCTCGAATGTTGTAAGTAATAGACTCTTTCTAGTTGTTCTTGCAGATTTTGCCATTTTCTATGTCCATGGTTTTAGCATGCTGCTGAGGATTATTTGTCCTTCGCACCTATTGTCTCCTGTTCGGGAGAGCTAGAACATTTCTTTAGTTTATTCAAGATGATCCGTGTACTTATTATTATTGTTGTTATTATTATTATTGTTATTATTATTATTATTATTATTATTATTATTATTATTATTATTATTATTATCATTGTTATTATTATTCTCATTGTCATTATTATCATTATCATTATTATCATAATTATCATTATCATCATTATTATTATTGTTATTGTTATTAATGTTATTATTGTTATCATTATTATTATAATTATTAATATTATGATTATTATTATTATTGAATTGTCATTATTATTATTACTATCATTATTATTATTATTATTATTATTATTATTATCAATATTATAACTATTGATGTTAATATTATCATCTTAGTCATCATCATCATTATTATAAATATTATTATTGTCATTATTATTGTTAATATCAATACTTAAGCCGATAACAATAGGTTTTATTGATTGCACTGTTTATTTGCAGATGATATTGCAGCTCTAGAGCCTGATCACCATGGAAGGTTCTCTTTGTGTTTTGACAAATCCTCCCTGAAAGGCACAGACCAAGATGTAAACAAAATGGTGAGCATGGCATAGTTTCGATGCTAAGATGACTTTCATCCAAAACACGAGGATGCAAAGAATTTTGAAAACCATCTAAACCCTGTCATGTTGGTATTCATGGGATAGCTTTCGCTGAGTACTCTCAGATGAGTACCCATGTGCCAGGGTTTCAGTTATTTCTCAGGATTTTTCACCATTTTGTATTGGCCAAATTAGCAACTAGCAGTATAAGGGTTAAACCGAAGTGCAAGTCTTGTGGGAATTACAGAATTTTGGAGGAAAAGAAATGTTTTAAAAATACAACACCATTTTGATGAAGATTATTTCAACTTAAATGTAATGTGTGTCCTTATTCTATGTTATCCTATAATTTGATGAATAACTACAAAAACAGTCAGATGTTAGGCTTAATCAGAAATGTGGATTAAGTCATCTGGCCTAGGGTGCATTTTGTGGGTCATTAACCCATTTGCACTCAGAGCGGCCAAAAGAGGCCTGACGATTTTGGAAATATTTGATCAAATATTTTGTGAACTTTTGCTTTATTCACAAGTTTTTATCAAAAGTATGAAAGTAGCAGACGATATTTAGAGAGGAACTCTTGAGTGTGAATGGGTTAACCCCTCGATTCCTATATCCCATGTATGAAGGAATCATCTTGTTCTATGATATATTCTAAAAGTAACTCTGCGATTAAGCGTGAACTTTAAAGTTATTGAAAGGAGGGAAGTAGGTTGTGATGTGAATAACATTTCTCCTGCAAATATTACACGAAAAATGTTTTTATGACAAAGTAATGACAAGGCAGATGGTTTTTGGCAGCTAAAATCATAAATAGGTGAATAATTCATGTAAGAGAGGTTAAGCATTAATCATATAGAAAATAAAAAAGATTTACAGAAGGAAATTGTTTAGAAAATGTTAAAGAAAAAAAATAAAGACATGAAAAAAACAAGAGAGGATTTTTAGAATTAAGTTACAGAAAAAATAGACTTGAAAAAACAAACAAAAAATAAACTAATGAGTTTGATTATAGAGTAGCTTGTCATATATGTCATTTCTTTATTGGAAAAGTGTCATCAGTGTGTAGTCACATTCTGATAGTAGTTATCCCAGCTGACACCAGAGGTAGCTGTTTTGTCCCGTCTTACCGTGTGCGGCCACAATGACGGATGGCTTTGTGTATTGTAGGTGCTGAGGAATACTTTCAACCAGGCAGGAAATGTCGTAGATGTGCATTTTTCGGCTAGGTGAGTAAATGGATGATTTTTGTCTATATTGAACAGTTTAGTTACAAAGAGCTTTAAAGCTTTGCAGTTTTAATCTTACTATGTGTTTAGATTGACATAAAGCAAAGTATTATACTTTTTCGCTATTTTAAAGACCAACTTGCGATCTAAGGATACCAATATAAGACAAAGTATAAGGCCATACCAATTTGTATATATGTATATATAGAGAGATATAGATATAGATATAGATATGAATATATATATATATATATATATATATATGTATATATATATATATATATATATGTATATATATATATATATATATATATATATATATATATATATATATATGTATATATATATATATATATATATATATATATATATATATATATATATATATATATATATATATATATATAGTTTTCATTATGTGAACATTTTTTCACAGGAATCTAGTATTATAATATGTTTGAGAAAGTACTGTAGAGTAGGCATTGTTGTTTTTCAGATATTGCTTCATTCGCTATGGTACCAAGGAAGAGGCACTTCGAGCTCTACAGTTATTCGGTGCATCTTATTCACTGACAGTGCCAAACCAACCACAATCCAAGATTGCGGAGAACAGAGATATGAATGGGCAACATCTAGAAGGT
Organism: Maea johnstoni; assembly: GCA_963942565.1. Taxonomy (NCBI): domain Eukaryota; kingdom Metazoa; phylum Annelida; class Polychaeta; order Spionida; family Magelonidae; genus Maea; species Maea johnstoni. The sequence continues at coordinate 25,034,490 of OZ012686.1, forward strand.
GATGATTTTATTGAAATATATCTATCTAGACAAGTACATTCAAAGTAAATAAGTAGGAAATATAAGGTACAGGCCATAAACCCTTATGCTGCTGTTGGCTAATTTGGCCAATACAAAATGCTGCAAAAAACCTGAAAGATAAATGGAACCCTGGCACATGGATACTCATCTGATGGGACTCAGTGAGAGCTATCTAATGAATACCAACATGACAGTGTTTAGATGGTTTTCATAAACTTTTGAAACTTTGTGCTTTGGACGAAAGTAGCCTCAGTATTGGAAGGGTTAAAACTATTCCCTTTCTAAAATATGCCTTATATTTAGAGAACAGAGGCAGGAGAGATAATAGCGCCCAGGCGCGGATCCACACCAGTTTGCATCGATCAATCTTGAAAGTGCATCGTTTCATATCAAAGTGCATCGGTCAATTTCTAAAGTCCACGCTCACTATTTCCTGAATTTTTGGGGAAGCAGTGGTGGCCATCCTACTCTGGGAGGTTAGATTTTTACGCAATGGCGTCTGTCTCTGTATAGCAGGAAGTAAATGTGTATTATAATCTAAGGCTCCGGACGACCAGGCTAGCTAGTATTCTCAGGGGAGAATATGATGGTGCATAGGTCAAATTGGGATGCTGGATCCGCCTCTGGCACCCATGGCAGCCAGCAAAAAGATACCTTATACTGTGTTAATGTTGTGCTTATAAACTAATAAGCTCTGCAACTGCCTTTGAGTCACAGTGTATTTATTGTGTACTGGTTTTAAATGACAAGCGATCACGTCAGCGTGTTGCATGGTACTGGCATAGGGATCGAATGTCCAAATAATAATGGGCAGTTAAATAAATCTGGACTGAGGTGCACAAAGTATGCAATAATTAAACTGCCGTAATATTAACAGGGTAAACAGTACTTAATTTGGGACCTTGATCAATAATCGGAAAAACGATGCCCAAAAATGGGTGGTCGTTTAAACATTGAGTGTCAATATTTATTCAAACAATCATAAACATGAATTTAGTTATCTAGTAAATCGATCAAGTCTTAGACCTATTCATGCGTCTAGCACCAAAATAGCTGAAGTATTTTGGTGATATCTATACAACAAAGCATCATTAGAAAATATTTTGAATTGAGTTGTTCATCAGATCTCTAGTTACAACCCTCCTTTGAATATTTTGCGAATTTATGCGTTATTATCAAAAGTATGACAAGTCCAGATGACACTTGTCAAGTATGTCTCCAGGCATGAATGAATTAGGTAATGTAGCATTTACACGGAAGTAAACCCTTCCTTAGCAAGATCTTAAAAATCAATAATTTTACAGTTTTATTGTTTCATCTCTGCAGCGGTGCCAAATACAGAAAGAAGACAGAACGGGAATCCAAACAATACCAAGAGCCACAACAACGAAAACTTTGGAAACATTTCAGCGCCCCCTGGTTCAAGGCTGGCTGAACCTACGGAGCTCTATATCGGCAACTTATCTCCGCAAGCATCTGAGGTCAGTTAATTATTATTACACCCTGTTTGAAAGTGAGATACTATTAGGTACACCCTGTTTGAAAGTGAGATACTACTTGTTACGCCCTGTTGGAAAGTGAGATACTATTAGGTACACCCTGTTTGAAAGTGAGAGACAGTTTGAGATCCACCCAAATTTAGGGTTAGATACTGTTTAGAGGTACTGGCACTGGTACCAGTATTGTTGAAAATAGTACGGTATCATACTGTTTCATTCCTTAAAGGTACTCTTAACGATACTCATCTGTGAAGTTATCATATGTTAGGGGATTGTCCATGATCCTTAACATGACAGGACCCGTCCGGACCGTCTTTTGGAGTAAGACAGTAGAAAATAGAAAATATATGATTGACAACCCTCTAGCCCACCCAACTCACAAACCAATTGAATGGTGCTTACCCATCCTACTTAACAAGAAGTAAGGGCTGAATCCATGATACTTGGGGTAGATATCAGGATTTGAAAATAGGGGGTGCCAGGAACCCAGGGCTCCCCTGAATTCTCCTGTGGCACCCTACAATTTTTGTAAGGAGCCCAAGGTTTCTTTACACAACACCCTAAGGTAGCTTTGAAGATGGGATTGGGCTCCCTTAATTTCGAGCCATGGATATGCTCAGTGTCAGTTTCCCAGATTTCAGAGTGTTTCAAAATGCTGTATGTGAGTAAGGTAACAAAAGAGAGTACATGTGGCCACTGGAAATTACTTAACTTTATTTCTAAGGTGCTTAAGCTTAAGCGATGTGGTACTTACGTGAACTAAGAAGGTATTCATTGCTAGGGAATAAGCTGACTGTAACCAATGCTAGAGTTCAAGGTAACTTATAGAGGAGCTGGACATTGAGGAGTGGTCATTCGAGTGTTAGGAAGAAAGCAGACTGCTGTGAAACTTGTTCCCTTGCAGTCAGAATGAACTATAGTCAGAAAATGTAACTTATAAAGGAAATGGACATTGAGGAATGATCATTCCAGCTTTAGGAAGAACGCAGAATGCATCATGAACTTGTATCCATACACTCAGAGTGAACAAAATTCAAAGAAATGTAACTTATATAGAGGAACTGGGCATTGAGGAGTGGTCATTCGAGCATTATAAATAGGAAACAAGCACACTGCATCAAGAACTTGGGCCCATACAGTCAGGGTGAACTATAGCCAGAAAAATGTGACTCAGGAAGAAAATGGAACTTATAAAAGAACTGGGCACTCTGGAGTGGACATTCCAGTATTAGGAAACAAGCGGCTAGCAGCATAGCTAGAAAAATGTGACGTTTGAAGCATGCTGCTGCTGAGATGTGTCCAAGAATGGCTGTGATTCTGCAGAGGCAATCTCTAAAGTGCAAAAAAGAGAAGGTAGACAATAGAAGAGCTTTTTGCCAAAATCAGGAGTGATGAACCTGTAAGGTAACTGCTTGATATGAATGTGATTCACTGACAAACAGATGTGGGAGTTTATTTTCATTAATTTTAATTACTTTTGTGTGAATTTAACTATAGAATTTTGTGGCTGTACAAATGTGAAAATATGATGTTTTAACACCTCGGCCCTGAACAGAACTGGCAGGTAGCCTTCCTGGTACAACCTAATAGTGGAAGGATAAAGTGGAAGCGGTAGACATCCTAACTGTTGCAGCAAAGACTTCAGTGAAAAATCACTGTTGACCTGGTGATAGTCAAAATTCCTCTTAATTGATTTTGTTTCAGGCACCAACATAAGTTTCAGAACAAACTTACCTTGATGGGCAAGTTGTTAATGGTTTTTATTGAGTTTATCTATTGATAAAACTCAATATTAAAATAGCCCATTCCGTATCATGTGCCCCTATTACGTCGATAAAACAAAGAATATTCCACTACTTGCTTTGTACTCACCCTCGCACCATCTGGGAAAGTCACGTGACTACGCCTTTTTTTGTTCAATAGAAAGCCTGTTTCTCATTCGTCTATGGACACATTTTTAATTTACATGTATTTTTGCGTTTTATATACTTTCTTCCTTGAACCTATTATTTTATTTCTTAGTTTTTACGCTTGAATCTGTTATTTTCAGTCATATCGCTGTTGCCTTTTGTTCAGCTTTTGTTTTGGGGGTTCGCCATCTTGCATATTAATCGTGACATTTTTTCGGTCGGGTGGTTATATTTTCCTTGTTTCGTAATATTATTGCACAATTTTTTAACACATTTCTTGTGGGGATCTTTTATTTTAGGATATATTTTTATTTTGGACAATAGTTATTTAATTGCGAAGTATAGTTTGGAGTTCTGATAGGGAAGTAGAGCCGTTCTTCCAAGCGATCAGTAACCTTATATAATAATGACATAACCTATTCCCCAACAGATTCTCACTACTTGTAACATCTGGTTAGAAGTAATTTTTAGTCAGTACTCACCCGATTGAGTTTAGGCATGTGTCCTGCTATAGGTCCCATGAATTAATCCGTGCAAGTTCATAATGTACAGCTCAGAAGTGTTTTATACTCCATTCGCTACATCGCGGAGTAGCGGCCATTTCATAACTCATTCACTCCATGTGGATCACACTAGCTACGTCATTATGGGCGTGACACTTTCATCCAATCATCGCCGTTTTATCTTTGATTGGCAATCGCCGGCGATTCGCACGTGCGTGTGATGGCTTGATTGATCTATACAGCTAGCCGGTCGGCACTGAAGAGAGTACTTCCAGTTTTTCGAACGATCGATATTTCTTTATTCCTGACATCCTAAATTCAATAAACATAATAATTAGACTAAATGGATGTCAGGGAATAAGAATATCAACTTCGTTTTTCAAAATTAATTTATTTTGTTGCTGAAACGATCGTTGTAAAACAAGTGCAAAGGAAATCGCTTCGCACGTGTTTAGATCCGCCATTTTGAAAACGGCAGATTTTGCGGTCTCCTCTCTGCATTTTACACGATCCAAATAAATACTTCCCGTGGTTGGATCGTAATGAATAAAACATTTCCTGAAAGCCAAGACACATATCTATATAACAATTTCAATTTTATATTTGTTTATTTGGCGATTAATATAATAGAGTCATGATTCGAAATAGATGCATTGCTTACGGCTAACGGATTTCGAAATCGAATTTGCCGTAAACAGTGGTGTTGGAGTGTGTTGACCATCATGTTTGAAGCCTTCGAAAAAGGCTATAACTGATGGTACAACACAAAATAAAGACACCATAAGGAGGACAACAAGGTAGGCAATCGATATATGTTTTTATTTTTATTTCTATTGTAGATTTTTACTGCTCTGGGAATTTTATCTCTGTGTTGTTGCGCCTGAAAGTTGGCGAACTTGGAAAAGCCTGGGAACATTTTCAGTACTACTGCTACTTTTACGACTACTACTACTGCTACGTCTACGACTACTACTACTTCTGATCCCACTACTACTACTACTACTACCACTACATATGTAAGCAGGAGAATAATATGGCTATTTGTAAATATCGTTCATGTCAAATTTTCTGTTGAACTACTACTACAACTGCTGCTGCTGGTACTACTAGTACAACTACTACTACTTTATTTTCTACAACTTCTACATTTTCTATATCATAAATATTATATTGAAATGTGTATTGTAAACAGGTGAACAATAAAGCTCTTTGTAAATATCAATGATCTCAAGCTCTCTTTCATTTCAAACGCCAATACCGAGATTCACATTTACGACCGGCTACAAGTGCGGTACAGATGTGCAAATAATTTAGGGTTCAACTTACCACTTACCACGTACCACTACATCTATTTATCCTAGGATAAACTCAATAAAGTATGCGGCTGCGTTCTTCTCTTGTTACTTGACTGATATGGTTTTTGACTTGACTGAAATAAGTTATAACAAATGCTAGAATGGCATGTATTATTTATCAAGCGCTTCTAGCTGGAATGCAATTGATAAAACATACTCGGCAAACAACTACGTTTGGAATTATATCCTTCGAAGTGGAATGCTATAATGTTCAATAGGTCAGTTGGTTTCATAAGTGTCATAGAAGTTGAAACAAATCGACTACAAGCCTCCTGTAAAAGCGACATTTTCTCTATGTAACAGACATATACATAGGATTTTCTCTTCAGACTCTTGAAGAATACACAGGCCACTGATTTAAAGTTTCCCTCTCAATAGCTTTAGAACTCCAGGAACCTCTGTACGTAATGGTGTGTGCATGTTAAGTTTCTGTCTAGTCTACTTGGGAATTGTTGTGCAACTAAGTCTGGCAGAAAAATGTTAACTGATCTGTTGTCACCTCTGGACAGATGTATCAATTTGCGCCACCCTTTGCAGCTGTGTGCATTAATAATTCCATTTTCTGTGCACTGAAGGCATAAAACGTCTGTCTAATTGAAAAATTGAATCATCTCTATGCAGAGGAGGTTCAACAGTGCACTCAATTATTCAATGCACCAAAGTTTTGGCGAAATTGAACTCAAATTCATCAAAGGGGCATCAGATTCACACAACATAAAGGGAATTGTGTAATATGCAGCCAGAATTGAAAGACTTTGTGCACATCCAATGTTTGCACAATATGCAAAGAATTCTGCAAGATACAATGTTGCTACTCACCTTTACTACTGCCCTCACTGAATTTGTGTGAAGAGTTGGTTTAATGATACACTATAGATAAGGGCTTTGTGACCAACATACATTACATTTATATATTTTCAAAATATGCCTTCATTTTGCTTGTTTGCCTTTTTCAGAATGATATCTTGGACATCTTCAGAGACTTTCATATTGCTGAATACAGAATCAACTCTAAGAAGGTCATGGACGGTGGCGTGAAAAAGTAAGTGTATGTTTAGAGGTATTATCCTGAGGGCTTGAAATCATTAATAACCTAGTAATGTCTTTTGAAAAAGGTGAATAAGTATATTCTGTCTTTTATTTTACAGTTGTTTATATTGTGCCTGTAGCAGTCCAAAACATTTAGGCTACTGTTGTGATATCATTCTTACAAAAAGAAAATATTTGGAGAGCATTTGAAGAAGAAAATGTTAACCAATTCATGCTTACAGAGCTCCTAGAATCTTTTGTCTCAATCTATGATACTCTTGACAATAAGTTGGGAATTGAAAATGATTTAAAAAATGTTTGAGGACAGTTATTGATAGTGTTCTGATTAATATTTCTCCTTCTGGGTGCCAGCAATTGTATAATTTGTGGGTGTCCTTATTAAGGGAGACCACAATATAATCAGATTACTACCAAAACATGTATTTACCATTTTTGAAGTTAGGCATAGTATCCTTATACAATGTCAAGGGATTAATCTTGGGGTGAAAAGGTTCAATTATATGCTTTAAAGTGACATTTTAACAAGAGAGACGTCAGTGGCGTCAAGAGATTGTTTGTTGTTTTAAAGTGACATTTTAAAAAATTACCCCCAAACACTTCTGGGTGTCCAGGGTGGTTTCTGAGGGTTTGGGTGTCCAAATTACACCCTGGCTAAGAATATGAAACCAACACCCTACTCAAATTTTAAACTTTTCTTGCAGGTTTGGATTTCTCACTCTGCCCAGCTATGAAGATGCGTGCCGTGCCAAGCAGAGGCTTGAGGGCTATGAGCTCCACGGGAAGGGACTGGTCATTCGGCTGACCGACGTCGATCAGACGAGCACCTCTGCCAGCGTCGATTCTAGCAGCGACTACACGCCCCCCAGGCAGGCACAGAAACAACCACCCAAGAAATCCAAGCCACAGCCACAGAAACAGCCTCATCAACAGCATCAACCACAAAAACAACCACAACAACAACAACAACAAAAACAACAAAAACAACAGAAACTAAAACAGCAAGGGAAAGAGAACAGTGCTGGGATGAAGGAAATGCAGGTGGATGTGTATGTGGGGAGCTTTCCTTATGATGTGAAACAAGTAAGTATTTTGACATTTTTCCATCCAAAGTGTATTTCATACGTGTTCCAACCCAACTCTTCAGTCAAAAAAATATTTGACATAATAAAACTATAAAATTTCAGTCTCTTAAGTAAGATACTTGGGCTATTTGTAAAAAAAAATTGGTCTTCTTAAGGAAAATCGTTTGATTTATGAACACAAGAAAGAACTAGGATATGAAATATGAGTATAAGTAGTAAAGGAGTCAAAGCAAAGCTGCTGTAAAGTTGTTTAAAGAAGCAAGCAATGCCTCTCTGCTCATAGGGCCCCTGAAATATCAATATTAGGAACTCAGATAAATTTTCAATTCCATTGGCCCTTTGGGAGCTGAAGTGTTATTTCCAGTAAATCATATTTAAGTTAAGTTCTTCTCAGATTTGGAAATGGCCAAAGAAAATTAAAGAAAGATATCTAAGTTTTCTCCATCTCCTCTTCCCCTTAATTGTTAACAGGTTAGTGCTAACGATTTATCTTTTTCCATTATTAGGAGGAAATGTTGAAGCTTTTCCAGCCATATGGATGCACACAGTTCCGGATAATGAATGTGAAAATGGATAAGCCGTAAGTATGCTTCCATGGATCCTCTTGTTAGAGAGAGAGAGAGACAGAGACAGAGTGAGAGACAGAGTGAGAGATAGAGAGACAGAGAGAGACAGAGAGAGAGAGAGAGACAGAGAGAGAGAGAGACATACAGACCGACAGAGTTAGAGAGGGGGGAGAGAGAGAGAGTGGCAGGCTGAGACATACAAACAGACAGAGGGGAAGAGAGAGAGAGAGAGAGAGAGAGAGAGAGAGAGAGAGAGAGAGAGAGAGAGAGAGAGAGAGAGAGAGAGAGAGAGAGAGAGAGAGAGAGAGAGAGAGGGAGAGAGACAGAGAGAGAGAGAGAGAGAGAGAGAGAGAGGAGAGAGAGAGAGACAGACAGAAAGAGACAGAGAGAGACAGAGAGAGAGAAAGAGAGAGAGAGAGAGGTGGTAGGGATGGAGAGAGAAAGAGAGAGGCAGAGACACACAGACAGACAAAGAAAAATGGAGGGCAGGAGACAGAGGGAGGCAGAGAGAGGGGAGGAGAGACAGAGTGAAAGTGAGAGAGACAACAGACAGTCAGACAGAGATCAACAGATCAGGGCATGCCTAATTTGACGTAATAATTATTTTTCAGAGCTTATGGATTTGCCTCTTTTCCTAATAAGGAGACGGCAGCTAATGCAATAATGAGTCTGAGTCAGACGCCCTACAGAGGAAAAGATCTGGTTCTCAAGTGGGGTAAGAGCCAGATTGACAAATCCCAAACTGAAGGTCAGTCTGACAGCAGTGAAAGCAGTAAGTACTTTATGATGTTTATTGTGGTGTGTGAATGTGGCTATTATTCTCATTCTCAGGGTCCCAATGTAGCTTTTTTTGTCTGTGTCCCTACCTTTGTTATTCCCAGTCCCCACCTAGCTTGTTTTGTCAGATCTTAACCTATAAACCTTATGCTACTGGTGGCTAATTTGACCAAAATGATGCAAAAAAATGACTGAAACCTTGGCACATGGGTACTCACCTGATAGTTCTCTGCGAGAGCTATCCAATGAATACCAGCATGACAGGGTTCAGATGGTTTTCAAAAATATTTGCATCCTTGTGCTTTTGACAGAAGTTTGCTCAGCATTGAAAGGGTTATTATTTTCATACTTCCTGCATGTCCTTCTTTTGTCAAGGTTCCTACTATATCCCTACCCCTATTTTCTTCTGTGTGCTCATATGGCTATCCCATTCATTGTAATTTAGTCAGAGTTATGCTCACTGTATGTAGAATGTTAACCCTTATGCTACTGGTGGCTAATTTGGTCATTACAAAAATGATGCAAAAACCAGAAAAATGACTGAAACCCTGGCACATGGGTACTCATCTGAGAGTTCTCGGCAAGAGCTATCCAATAAATACCAACATTACGGGGTTTGGATGATTTTCAAAAATCCCTGCATTCTTATGCTTGACTAAAGTAGCCTGAGCATTATAAGGGTTGATGTACAGAGTTGTTCAATCAAGTAGATATCTTCACTGTAGTCACATATGATTCAAATTAACTGGAGACTTTTGGAATAAAGTTTTTTTATTACTGAAGTTCCTAAAAAGGGTATGTATATTTTAATAATATTTTCTTAATATAAGCATATTTTAGACGAAAAAAACCTGACTAATGAGAACTGATTATATTCAGGAAACAACTCCAGGTAGTTTGTGCATATCTGCTTAATATGACATAGTTATTTTCTTAACCCTTCCAATGCTAAGGCTACTTTCTTCCAAAACACAAGAATGCAAAGATTTTTGAGAATCATCTAAACCCTGTCATGTTGGTATTCATTTGATAGCTCTTACTGAGTACTCTCAGATGAGTACCTATGTGCCTTGGTTTCAGTCATTTTTCAGTTTTTTTGCATCATTTTGTATTGGCCAAATTAGCCATCAGCAGCATAAGGGTGAAGTCTCATGGATCAGGCCTGTGCTAAGAGGACTTAGATTAAAGCATATAGGGTCTCCTAATTGCTATGAGCCAAAAACAGGAAGTATTTATAAAACAAAGATTAAGATGATTTTCTACCACTATGGGGCTGAAATACCCATTGAAGAAATTTGATTCCCAATGGTCATTCCCAATGGGCATTTGGAATGATTTTATTACCATATTTGGTAAAGATTGCCATATATGGAACAATGCACCACGTTCGTTGCTTAGCAAAGTGACCTAGAAATGCCAGGCATGTGCTCAGGCACGCTCATTATATTTGAAGCTTCCCCGATTATTTACCGTTTATTTATCTCTGGGACGTGGCAGAAATAGGTTCTTGAACTTGTGTGCTAGAGTATGATATTTCTTACACTCGGGGACAGAATTTTCATCTTGGAACTCGTCAGAGGCTCGTTCCAAGATGAAAATTCTGTCCCCTCGTGTAAGAAATATCATTCTCTAGCACACGCGTCCAAGAACCTCTATGTCTTGCATGGCTACATGATACCTTTATATTTTTGGCAATTTCAACCTGCTCATGCCAAACCTGGTGATAAATCACTGAAAAATGTATGTTTTGGAAAATATTTGATAGGGATATTAGTTTATCAGAACTCAACATACTATCCATTCAAATATTTTCTGGACCTATTTAAGATTCCTCTGTTATTTTCCAAATCATCACCAAAACATTTGTCAATTTCAAAAGGATCGTTTAGGCATTAACCCTTATGCTTCTGGTGGCTAATTTGGCTAATTATACAAAATGGTGCAAAAACCTGAAAAATGACTGAAAGCATGGCACATGGTAGCCTGCCTCCTAGGCCTTATTTTAATGTCCTCCCTTGTGGATAGATGGCTCTGCAGTATACTGGGATCTCTGAGCGAAATAAGACTAGAGCTCAAGTGTGTTCCCCTTGAGGATTTATTCAGAACTAAACCTGGAGTGAAATCAACTCAGGTCAGATCAGTGAAAGAGCCAGATATCACAGGCTTGTAGCAAGTCTAGGCACATGGATACTCATCTGAGAGTACTTAGTGAGAGCTATCCAATGAATACCCACATGACAGGGTTTAGATGGTTTTCAAAAATCTTTGTTCTTTGGAAGAAAGTAGCCTCAGCATCTGAAGGGTTAATGGGTTATGATGCCTACTAAGTTAATTTGGGTAAGGGCTAGCTTTAATTCAACCCCTTTTCTATTTAAGGTGACTCAAACAAAAGACAGTCAGCTGGACAAAAGAATCAGAGTGCAGGCTCTGATAAGAAATCTTACCCTGCATTAGTTGGGCAGAGACAGCCGCAGCAGCATCAAAATCAGCAACAAAAACAGCAACAAAATCAGCAGCAAAATCAGCAGCAAAATCAGCAACAAAAGCAGCAACAAAAAAGATCCCCTGGTGGCAATTATCAACACCAAGAGGTTCTGAGAGAGAACTTTTCCCCAGAGCGAGAGGATTATGGGATCCGTGCCGAGTCTGGTGGGTACGGGCACCAACAGGGTGGTGCCTATGGGGTTCAGGGGCGTCAAGGGGTGCCCGGTATGCAGGGGAACAAGTCGGTGGTGCTGAACAATGGGGGTGGTGCTAGCGGTCATGTCAGTCAGGGATTCTCGTCTGGAGAGTACGGTGGACAACCATCAGGGGGACGAGGGCTTCTCCCCGATCCTGTCTACAACCACCTCCATGCCCCTGGTGGCCACATCCAGAACCAAAGAGATCATGTCCACGCCCCTGGTGGCCACTTCCAGAACCAAAGAGATCAGGTTCCTCAGAACTATCACCAAGGTCCCAGACAGCAGCAGCAGAAGATGCTAAACCGAGATGTCTATGACGAAGATGACGGTGCGTATGGTTCAGGGTTTGGTCACAGGGGGCGCTCAGAAGGTTACGGACAGGAGAGAGGAGCTTTGTTAAACCACCAAGCAGTATCTGTTGGTCACAGTGGGCAGTATCATCATAGTGGAGGCAAGCAGCAACCACACGGGACCCACGCCGATACTTACCCGAGACAAGACACTTATCGCCAAACACAGCAGGGAGCTCCACCTAGTGGCGGCTACAGGCAACGTGCACCAGCGCCCTCTGGAGGTGGCGAAGGACACCAACAGTTCTCGGCAGCGCAGAGAGGCCCTCAGAGGGGACCCTCTACCGTAATACAAAACCCCCCAAGGGGCGGAGACTGGGAGACGGACTCTAACTCCTCCCACAAGCACTTCTCCCGCTACCCCAATAACAGGCGCATGGAAAGTCTGCCGGGCGACATGAAGTACGGCCTCCTCTCGAGGATGCTGACGCAGCTCAACTGCGGCGGCTACCCGTTCGTCAAGGAGCTCCCCGTGACCTTCCTCGTGGTCGTCTCGCACGTTCTGGACGAGCACTTCTTCTGGGGAACAATCCAGGATATGTTTGTAAGTAGGAATCGACTGTAGATTTTCGGTAATTTAGAACACTTTTTGATAATCACAATTTTTATGGGTTGAGGATGGCCCATGTTTTATGGAAATCATAAATCAACCAGTCCTCTTCTTAACCCTTCCAATGCTGTGGCTACTTTTGCCCAAAGCACAAGGATGCAAAGATTTTTTTAAACCATCAAAACCCTGTCTTGTTGGTACTCATTGGAAAGCTCTTGCTGAGCACTCTCAGATGAGTACCCATTTGCCAAGGGTTTCAATGGTTTTTCAGGATTCTTGCAGAATTTTGTATTGGCCAATTTAGCCGTCAGCAGCATAAGGGTTAATTAGTTTACAAATCGATACTTAGTTCTGGAGTTATTTTATTTCCATAGCTGTATTAGGTCCTAATCACACTTTCTAAAGGTAGCCCTTTAGCATGAAAGGGTTACATTGGTGTTAACCATTCGAATGCCATACACGCATATATGCATAACCTAGAGAACCATGCACACATTTATGCTTGTGAGATAATCATACTGTAGAACACACATATGCCGCCTGTCCCAAATATAGCGAATTGGGGAATTTTCGCATCATAGCGTATCTTTATGTTAGCGACGGTAGCCGCCGCTGACAGCGCCAGTACAGTAAGAAAAAAGTACAGCGTTTTTATATATAGCGAAGCGGAACCACACGCTATGTACGCTATATATAAACAGACGCTAACATTGTGTGTCCTACAGTATTCATTTAAAGAAGTGCCTTTCTGAAAGACCCCCTACTTAGATCGAAAAATTAAGCAGTTGGCTGTGAGAATGCTCTGCTCGATTCAAGACTCCTTTTGGTATGTCATGTGACTATGGTGGGCCACAATTTTCTACGATCGTCAAACATGAAAAACCTGGTACTGGATTTTAGGTAATAATTCCCATTACAATTTGGCATCAGGCATTTGCGGAAAAATTTCAATTTGGACTCACGAAGGTTAAGCCCAGTAATCCATTCTTGCATTGGCTCATAGAGGCCAGACTTTTAAAGTTAAACTGATAATTTTTAACCAAGCATCTTTTGGAAAACACTTAAAAAGCATTCCATAAATCAGACTCAGCTATGCTCTTGCCTTCAGATATCATGCCAATTGATGTTTAATTTCCAAGATATTTACTAAAATTTCACAGATCCATATGATATTTGATACACGACACTGATTATCGTATAATTATTTCACTTGCTGTATAACTGGTATTTTTAGAGGCATTTAATTTTCGCTATTTTCGCACCCACATTATAGTGCCAAAATTACATCCTTCAGATAAAGATCTATATAGTAATAAAAATAAAGTTTGAGTACTTGAATGCGCAAATTTGAAATAGCATAAATACCCTCCAGCAGGCTGGTAAAGCAAAAATTTTAGCACTCCAAAATAAAAATGTATACATGATTCCATTGTATTTCAGAGTCAGGAAAAGATGAAACTTATGGAGGAGCTGGAAGATGCCCTGAAATCCCCCGTCAACAGACAAAAATTCCGCGGCGGATTTCGAGCGATCGCACAATTACCTGGGGAAAGTGCTGAGATCTATTATAGGTAAAAAGATGTGTTATTATATCTTAAAAGGCCTAAAAAAATGTTGTTTGTTTCCTGTAACCCTGCCCTAACAAGTTTTTATTCAAAAAAATCCCTACCCTAAAGTTTTTTCTGCCCTCCCAACTCCCAATCATCGTAAAACATGCATAAAACACACATTTTTGACCAAAAAAATAATGCAAAAAAAAAATCTTTTACCGACCTACCTACCCTATTTTTTTCCGGACCGTTACAGGAAACAAACAATTTCTTTTTTTAGGCCTAAGTGAAAGGTGATGGATATAATCTTGCTATTAATTCATAAAGCATACTGTCAAGTACAGACCCTAAACTAACTGTGATCACCTCTTCCTAAAAAAGCCAGTCTACTGACCAATCAAGACAGAAACTAACTAATAGCTCTCCTCCAAATAGTTGCTCCAATGAATGCTCAAGTCATAAGCTATTTTACTGTAGTTGTAATATCAAGGTGACAATTTTCACTAGAACATGAATTGATCAAATGTTTTTTGAATCATGTATTTATTTCTAAAGCGCTTTTGAACATTATAGGTGTAAAGAGCACTATAACATATATCATTTATTATTATTACTATTATTATTATTATTATTATAATTATTATTATTGTTATTATTATTATTTCTATTATTATCCTCATCATTATTATTATCATTATTATTATTATTATTGTTATTATTATTTTCACTTTGATTATCCGTATCTTGACAAGCTTCTTCCCTCTTCTCTTCTGTAGGGTGTGGTACCAGGGACCAGTGTCTCCCACTGAAGCAAGCGTCGTCTACATCGACTACGGAAACCAAGCGACGGTTCCTCTCTCCCAGGTTTTCTCTTGTCCTGACTCTCTGTGGAAACTGCCTCCCCTAGCTCTGCCCTTCAGACGTCATGGTGAGAATATATATCAATGCCTGAACGATACTTTTGAAATTGCTGGTTGTGGCTAATTTGACAAATACAAAATGATGCAAAAAAACGAAGAAATGACTGAAATCTTGGCACATGGGCACTCATCTGAGAGTACTCGGCGAGAGCTATCCAATAAATACCAACATAACAGGGTTTAGAGGTTTTTCAAGAATTTTTCGATTCCTTGTGCTTTGGATGAAAGTAGCCTCCACATTAGAAGGGCCAAAATGACTTTTGGCTTTTCTGCGCTTGACAATGGCATTCCATCATGGTATATCATTGATTAATTCCTTTATTATGTACATTGTGATTCTGACAGAACAGTCTATGATTCTTGGTTGTATTTTATTTGCAGAGCACAGTCTGGGGCATGATATTCAGCCGGAGCAGATGCTTTCAGTTTCTCTCTGCTCTCCACAGGACGTGCCACTCCTTGCTGTAAGTATACCCAGATTTGTACATTACTAGTAGTACTGGGATGATTGATCTATATAATCGTTTAATCATAATCAATCGTTTTGCCATGATTTCTGATTGATCGATCATTAAAACAAAAGATCGATCATTTTCGATAATGATCTCTGTTCGTATGGTCAAAGTTGTCATTCTATAAGGGCCCTATTTACCATGAAAACTTTTGTAATAAATATGAACTTACATTTTGAGCATGATAATAATCGATTACAATCGATTAATCAATCGAAAATTTGGATGATTCATCGAGCCAAAAATTTACAACGATTCCCAACCCTTATAACTAAGAAAATGCTGCTTTAGCCATGTTTAAGATCTACTCTGTTAAGGCTGTGATGCTGGTGACACACTAAAAATAAGACAACTCCTAGTTCAGCACTCCAGTCCTCTTTCTAGCAATGATTATCTAATCCTTGCAGTCTTGGTGTTTCAAATATAAGTTTTCTTCAACTTACCTGCTTGAGCTGACCTCGATACAAACACAGTTTCAATTTTACAGTGTTTTACCTCAAATGAGGTTTTCTTGATCAATAAAGGTTCATTTGATCTATAAATACCATACATGTCTGCTAAATATACTAGGCTAGGGCAACTGAATGGCAAATTTGGAGTTCCTGCATGATAGTGCCTTACAGCACCCGAAATGTTTACCTAAGAAAGGTCACAATGGATGGCCATGGTGACCTACTTTCGTAAGTAAAATTTCCACCAAAATTGCGTGCTGTAAGGTGTTATCTTGCAGGAACTCCAAATTTGCCATTCAGTTGCCCTAGCCTAGTATATCTAGCAGACATGTATGTTATTTATAAATCAAATGCACCTTTATTGATCAAGAAAACCTCATTTGAGGTAAAACACTGTAAAATTGAAACTGTGTTTGTATTGAGGTCAGCTCAAGCAGGTAAGTTGAAGAAAACTTATATTTGAAACACCAAGACCACAGGGATTAGATAATCATTGCTAGAAAGAGGACTGGAGTGCTAAACTAGGAGTTGTTTTATTTTGAGTCTGTCACCATCATCACAGCCTTAATAGAACAAGAGGCAATATAAGACTACCTGATTAAGCTAAAGAATTAAAAAAGGTCAACAGGCACCAACATAAGTTTCAGAACTGACTTACCATACCAGGCAAGTAGTTAATGATTTTTGTGGCTTGCCGAAATAACTTATGACATATGCTAGAATGGCATGTATTATTTATCATGGATTTAATGATTTGAAAATCATTTTCTTTTTAATTTTACTGCATTGTTTGTGCCATTTCTTTATAAAGATGTGTTGACTGCTCAGAAAATCAATCAGCTTGCCCAGTTGGGCAAGTGGAAACTGAAATGTACTTGCCCACAAGCTATTTTTTTTTAAATTCACTTGTCGAGGCAAGCGGGCAAGTACTTATGTCGGTGCCTGCTCAAACTAAGTGAACAGACTTCAAGGAAATCTCACTTATCAGTTACATGACATTTATTCTACTTTTTCAAATGAGAACCATTGGTTTATTCAACAGATGAAGATTTTATTGAGATTGAAAACAATATTTCTCATCATGCAGTTATTCATGCATCTTTTCTTTTTTCCTGCAGGATGCTAAGCTTGTCATCCACGTGAACATCAACAAGACGCCACAAGGTTCTTCTCAAGCTGGTGCTAGACAGTCAGGCTTCTAGACCTTCACAGCACACACCGCGCGTAGTACGAGTTGCGCCTCTGTTGTAGTTACTTGGATGACAAACCTGGCAGAAATAAGGAGCGGATGGTGGCAAGTCAAGATTTTGGTAATTAGGTCAAAGCAAGACCCATGGTTAAGAATAACTAGGTCAAGAATGTGGGTCAAATTATGACCACAAGGTCAAGGTCATACAACATTTTTTTGATAGAAATTGTCAAGAGCTTGATAAAAAGGTCAATTTATATTATGGGACTTCCATTTGTTGGTCAGTCCTTGGTATAACTATAGGTATAAGATGTATTCGGCAGTCAAATGACTGAATAGATTCTAAAAAACTGTTTGTTTCCTGTAATGGTCAGAAAAAAATATGGTGGGTAGGAAGAGAATTTTTTTTTAAGGGGGGGGGGGGGGGGAATTTTTTATTTTTCAAACAATGCGTGTTTCAAGGCAGCTGTAGTGACGCAATATCCTAATCCTGTATTCATGTTAATTGGGATTTGGGAGGGTGGCAAAAACTTATGGGTAGGGATTTCTTTAGATTAAAAACTTGATAGGGATGGGTTACAGGAAACAAACTTTTTTAGGCCTAAGGAATTTCTGTTCAAATAAAAATGATAAGATAATTAAAAGATATGATAATCCCACAATACGTATACTGATATTCATAACCGCACTTTGCGTTTATATATATATATGTATATATATTCAAACATGATAACCCTGTTTCCAGATGACGTGTTGACAAAATTTTAGCAATGGATTGCATTGTTAATGTATCATATCATCTGGTGGAATTTCTCGCTTATTTTCCTTTGCATAATTAACTGACTTAATGAGTGAGCAGTTAGTATTGATTAATTTGAGCAGCCCTCAGCCAACATGAATAGAGATCATACTGGTACGAGTGAAGTTCGGAATCAGATGAAGATACGACAGGAAAGAAATCTGAGAACTTCTGAACTGATAGAATACCTTTTTCGTGTATTGTAATTGATATTCCTTTAACCAGTATATGTATAAGGTCATGCAGTGCTGGATAGCTTGTCATACACTTGATTTAAAAACTTTGAGGATATCATAATGCTGTACATCAGCTAATTTTGCCGGCGATTTCAATTTACCTTTTTCTTCAACTTGGTATATTGTCAACACTATTAAAAATAGAAAAAATCACATCCATTTCATGCAATGCGATGTGATAGGGTTTACTTGAACACTAGCCCTAGTTTTCTTATATCGGGAATACTTATTTAATGGCAAAACTGGGAATCACAACTTTGGAAATTTTTCCGGCAGCAGAATTACCTGGTGTGCAGCAGTACTCTGTCCTTCTTTTTACGTTTATTTCTATGTTTATCATGGATGGAATCTTACCTTGTTTATTTTAATGGCACTTGTGACCTTTTGCATTTTATTTGTTTTACCATCCATGCTGCTGTGTTTGAAAGCTTTGATATCCTGGCTCAAAGCTTTGGCAGATTTTAGGCAATTAGGCCTCTTCAGTTTGTGTATCCATATCGTTGTTCACTTAAATAAAAAGAAGGTAAGTATTGCGGAATCAATGTAGTATCATTGACAGAGCAAATTATCTAAATGGCTGCCCCCGCGAGCAAGGTTTACTCTAGTTTTCAGGGCCTGCTCTGATGGCCGTGTGGTCTAAGGCGCTGCCACTGACTGCACACTGTCTCTCACCACTGCCTGGGTTCGAATCCCGGCCTTGGCATGTGAGAAAGTTGCCAGTGGCGGTGGTTTTCTTCGGGTCCTCCGGTTTCCTCCACTATTTACAACTGGCTAGTCACGGATTAGCCACAATTGGCATAAATGTGACGTGCTATTTAGAGTATTTAAACTTTTCCCACAATTTTCTTAAAATCTTCAAAGCGATGTACACTGGGTGGGTATAGGGCCTGTGGTTGTATAAAATACCCAATCTGCATGCAGATTTAGTGCAGATATTTGATGTCTTAACTGTGTAGATGATCAGTCCAAAGAGTCTATTGGAATGTGGTCGAGGAAACCGGAGTCCCTGGAGAAATCCTCTGACTAACCCTTGCTAAGTTACTTACAACCTTCTTACATGCTTAAAGCGAGATTCAAACCCTAGCTATTGTGCCGTGGTTAGAAACAACAATCAGTCAGTGGGCATTGCACTAGCCTGCCCAGCTATGATTTGGGCCCATTTTTGGTTGTGTGAAGAAAGATATTGTTATTGTTTAAAACGTAGTCAGCAGGACTGACTTGGATTGCACTTTTTCAGCATTAATCTCTCCTCCATTTAAGTGGATGATTTCCACAGAATTTATTTTCCAATCATGATGAAAAATTGATGTTGATGAATAAGCTTCAAAATCATGAACAATTGGATTTTGCATTGATGCAACGTGCTGTTGCAACTAATGATTGCTTTAAAAACTGTTACATTTTTGCGTTGTCATTGACAACTTGCTCACACGTCTCCTATGGGACATTGTACAATGAAAAGAATGATTTCTTACAATTGTTTGTTGAGTCCCCTCAGCACTCTACAGTGATTTAAAGACACGGTTGGGTATTCGATAAGCCGACAGTGGCATCTAAAACTTAAAATCTATCTAAATTCATTTACAATATACCCCACAACAAGAATTCCATGAAACTTTGCATAAGCTATCCTTGTAAGATCCCCTTTGGAAATACAAAATAAAAAAGGGGGGTCACCAGTCATCCCGTCCATATAGGTTGCGCCAAAGTAGCGCTAAATTTGCAAATTTCACGTCTAAAATTGAAAGTCCATTTAAAAAATACCCCGCAATAAGAACTTCATCAAACCTTGCAACTGTGTTGAATTTAAATAGATTTTAAGTTTTAGATGCCACTGTCAGCTTGTCGAATACCCGACCATGTGTTTAATACCTTGAAATAACTACTAGCCAGAGGCTGTAGTTACATATGAGTAGCTGTGTGATTTTTTCATTGCATCACTACAATGGTTCTGCTCTTCAATCTACTAGAGAGATTATCCAAATACAGGTAAGGATCTACCGACCTGGTATATTATGTACTTAATTCTCTTTTCTCACCTGATGCTTGGGCAGTGATTGAAAAGCTTCGTAGATATCTGTATTATTACTGTTTAAATGAAACATATACCATAATAAATGAGAATATATGTATTGGATAGGATAAGAAGGTATTGTTAGTACTACATAGTTTTTATCGCGGTATACATAATGTAATTTTCATTTTTTTTATATGACTAGCATAGTTCATTTTTATTAGCAATCTCTTTGGTTTTAGGGTTATTTTTTATGCCAAAATCTTTACGTGTTTGAGAAATATCAGACCATTTTCAGAAATATATTTATTTGAGTTAAAAAAAGGTTCATTTGTGAGCTTGAAAATGGAATATTTTAAATGTAAAGGACTTCTACTTTCAGTCTAAATAAAATTGGTGTACTTAACTCTTCATCAAACCACAGAAAAGTTGGGAAGAAACACTTTCATTTCCCTTTTACTTTTCTCTTTGCAAGGACTTCTTCATAGGGTTAGTGTAAATTAAGTTTTCGGATCAAAATTTGAAAAAGTCATTAGCTGAGGTGAATTGCATTTTTGTTGTTTTGTTAAAGCTAGTCTGACAGATATTAAAAAAGTAAAGTAATCTTTATTTTAAGTTGTCATATCAATTACAAGAAACACTAGCTACTAAGGCTCTTGGCCGACTGATTGTATTTGCTATTGTGCATTACATTACCTGGGTTGTCTGTGCCATAGCTGCCTCAGAAGAAGGTACAATAAAACTAATTTTGGGGGGATTTGAGATATATGAGAACCTCAAACATCCATCTTTCTCAAGAAAGGTTTAAGTTAGTTACTTCCCTGAACTATCAAAGTTTTGTTGGTGTTGAAATTGCTGATCATTTCCCAATCTTCTAAGCAGCAAATATCAGCAACAGAATTCATGGATCTACTGTATCTTGTGGGCAACAACGTGCAACATAACCACTTGCCCCTTTGAAAGTTGCAAGTGAATTCACCAATAAATGGCAATCGGGCAATCAGAACAAGATACTAACTTACCCCGCTTGGCAAGTAATGTTTTGGGCAGAGTCCTCGCAAATTAACTCACCTTTGTTGAAGAGTGGCGGGCCAAGTAGAAATCCCAGTGGGGCTAGTAAACATTTTGAGCAGCTTGCCTCGTTTGACAAGTAATGTTCTGGAACCTATGTTGTACCCTGCAGACATGTCTCTCGCTGCCAGTTGGCCTTATGAGAATGCCGGGATTTGTCCTTGTCCCTCCTGAGAAGATCTACTCTAAATTGCCGTGGCCTATTTTTTTTCCTGATCATTTTAGTTCTATAGGTTATCTTCGCATAGATGATGAAGAATCTGTAGACCTATGATATTGGTATTCTCATCTGATCACCATTACTGCAGGTGTCCAGACAAAGAGATATCAACTTGTTTATAGTTGTTTTACCTCTGAGCACTTTTGATAAATAGTGTATTAGACTGATATGATCAGAGTTATCGTATTTGGCCAGAGGAAAAATGATTATTTAATCTGATTATGGAGCTGGACAGGTTCCCATGGAAACTATCAGCTGTGCAAAGGAGGGGTAGGGGTGGGAACTTTGTCAATATCATTTTTCTTTGACAAAAGGGGTGGTGGCCAGAATTTTAGACTGGAGCTAATTATAGCATGACGTAGCAGAGCCCAGCAAAGCCTCTAGTCAGACCTTAAGATGGCAGCCCGAGTCCCGGACTGTCTAACTTAGGTTGGGACCGGTAGATCTACCAGACTAATGGACATTAGTTGATTCCTGAGGCAGTGGGCTTAATTTCTTATTTTGTATTTCTTTATTTCTGAGCATCCCCATGTTGGGAAGAAGAAACAAATATATAAGGTATAAAAATTGCATTACAAAAAAACATGTGCCAAATAGCATATGTTGTGTTTTTTTGCAATAGTAGTATGGCTAGTACAAGTCCTAACAGTACTGACTGTCAACTGAGGATATGTTAAGATATGCATAGGTATACACACAGACGTAATAGCAACTGATATAAATTTAGACTAGAGTAACTGAGATTATTTTAGACTGGAGTTGACTTAGAGTCCATTTCTGAGCATGTTTATCAATATATTATGTTGAGTCCTACATAGGTTTGTATAGTTTAGTTTTAGCAGCTGATATTATTTAGGCTAGAATTGACGTAATGTCCTATCCTGAACACGTGCCCATATATTTTAGTTGTAGAGTATAGCAGTGATGTACTTAGTTAAGTACTTAGCCAATGCTTGAATTTCTAGTCCCTCCTTTAATGCAAATGATATTATAGATACTATAATTGCCTTGATTTCCTAGTATGAATATGTTTGATAATACATATTAGCAGTAGTGTGTAGCATTTATGTATGTATTAGTACCTAATTAATGCCAGAATAGCCTATTCAGTTTTGCGTAGCATTCTTCTCCAGGTTTAGTTCTTAGTCAGTTCCTGAATACCCTATCTCCTATAATACTGTAAATGATGTTATAGCCACTAGAATTGATAGTTATTTCCTTCATGAACATGTTCATCAATATATCTTAATGTAGGGGACCCATAATTGATTTTTAGTTTCCCTGTTTTGCAAATGAAAAATATGGCCCAACTTAATGAATGATATGGGATAAAGTTTCTAGAGTTATTGTCGCCTCAATTAAAAAAATCGGCAGACAAAAAATTTAACAATTTATAACTTTTTGTAGAGACCTTTTCTGTTGTGAAAGATTTTGTATGTTTCACTGTCCCACCTCACTAGTGGATGGTCTCTAAAATAGAAGCATTTGGAATCCATGTTATGTTGTTGATTTAAAAAACAAACTTCATTGACCAACTAGTATTGCTGGAACTTAGGGAAATATGGATTTCGATTTTGAGTTTATAAATCTCTTCTGACCCAGCAAGAAAGGGTATGAGAAATATCCTGGAAACTACCAAACAATTAAGGGTTGCCTAGGTGTATAGCATGTATGTACTGGTTTGTAGGCAAGTAGATGGTAGTATACCATACTCTCTTATATAGCTTATGTAGCCTAGAGCCTGGTATGTGCTGTCACTGATGTGTTGTCCTATAGAAGTACCATAAGTCATTGAGGGTTATCCTCAACAACAACTGGTACTTCCCTATACATATAAACCTTAACTGATACTCTATGTATAGAAATATCTTCTTTTTGAAAAGATATCAGCCATAATAGATCCCGGGGGGGGCACTTGGGTATTTAGGGGGGCGCATACGTTCGTTATCAAAATTAAAAAATACCCCTAAAGCACTGATTTCTGGCCAAAAAAGCACCCTTATTTTAATAAAAACGCTGACTTTTTTCACTAAATAAACACCCCTTCTTTTATCAAAACACTGACATTGGATGAACGGGAACACGTATTTTAACTTTAGATTTTATAATCCTCTGCGTGTTTAGCGGCAGCAAGTGGGGGCAGCAAACTCGGAAGCCCAGATACTTCGGGAATCACTCGGCGTCAGAGCTGCGTATGTTTCGTGGATTGTAAGGGGATTTTGACCCCCATACTTCGTACCTGGGTACAAAAAAGTACCCTTCTTTTACAAAATCGCGGACATGCGGAGGTCTTCAAAAAAGACCCCTTCTTCCGCGAAATACGTAACTAAGGTGCGGCCCCCCTGTGTACCTGAGTGCCCCCCCCGGGTAATAGATATGGTTAAGAATATATTTTCATTTTTCTATATTTTTCCACTTCATGGCTACTTACAAGGCTCATGCTGGCCTTTTCACTAACTTAAGTAAACTCCCAATCTGTACTGCTAAAAAGTACCGCCAGGGGTTGGAGTTAAGCGTAAGAGTAAAGCTTTGAATGAAGTCGTCCAAAACCCTGTCAGTTGGTCTCTAGGTACGAAAGTGCTGCACAAAAAACAAAAGAATGGCATGTTTTCAGTCTTAGGGTAGCTGTTTATGAGCTCATTCCAACCAGTTTCAACAATATGCCGTAACACAAGACTTTCTTATTAGTGTTCCAGCATGATTATTTGTTTTATAGACTCGGTTTTCAAACAACCAGGTGTACATTTCGCAGCTTGTCAAGACAATATCAACAACACACATTTCAGGACATTGTCCATAATATATGACAGAAATGTTGCATAGGATAAGAACTTATCCTTTTTGACCTTTTACATTTCATACCTGCAGAGCAGTGAAAAGTCCCTGGTGGTTTGCACAATGTTGGTATTTTCCAAAGTTCCAGATACATTAGAGTCTCTGCTGAGGTTTTTGCGTTGGTTGCCACTTCATCTGGGGATAAAGCATTCGTCAAAGTCAATACAGCTCACAACGTCACAATTGTCTCTTTAAAGTTACTTCATCTCTTGCACAATGTCAGTATTTTCTGAAGTTCTAGATACATTGGAGTCTATGCTGAGGTTTTTGCTTCGGTTGCCACTTCATCTGATGATAAAGCAATCGTCAAAGTCAATACAACTCACAACATCACAATTGTCTCTTTAAAGTTACTTCATCTCCTGTTTTAGATATGCTGCATCACAGTAACTTGGTTGTCAAGTATTACATCATTTTGCAGTTATGCAGCCATGCTGCCAGGCATTTTCTGTTAAGTCATTCCATGCCTCCAGAGCACCTATTTCCATCAGGTATGCTCTCCATTTCAGGAAGTTCCTGGAGATCATTTTCAGGTGTTCCTGGGTCATTTCCTAAGTCTATCCACAAATCAACCCATCCATCCTCTAGACAGGTTTCTTTTGTCCTAAGGTGAAAAGGAAAAGATGAATCATGTAGACATCCCCTGTAAAATGTTCATGCATTATATGTTAATTCTTTTTCTCAATGTTCAGAACATGAATAATGGTGAGTGTCCATCTCTTACATTTGCACTACAGCTCATTCAAGCAATGAGCTGTTTTCTCGATAGCAACAGTTTCCAACAGGTCCTGACTGTAAATGCTTAAGCATAGCGTTTAGTACTATTTCAAGACATCCAATGTAGTTTTAACTTTCTACAGGAAAGTATCAGCTGTCTATCCCATTTATATCATTGTCCAGAGATTGTATGCTCGACCTCAGTTTTTAGTTTACAACTTATTGATTCGTTAATATAAGTTAATTATATTTATCAAAGTTCAAGACATGAATAACGTTGAGCGCCAATCACATATTTTTGGACTACAACTCATGCAAGCAGTTAGCAGTTTTTCTCGATAGCAACAGTTTTCAAGATTTCCTGACAGTCAATGTTTAAGTATATCTCTGGATGGGAATTTCCTTTGTCCTCCGGTCAAACGTTAAAAACAATCCTGTATGTATGACCTGTAAAACTTTCTTGATTTAAATGTTTATTCTTCTTCTCAATGTTCGAAACATGACTTATTATGAGTGTCCATCTCTTACATTTGGACTTCATTTCATGGAAGCAATGAGCTTTCTTCTTGATAGCAACAGTTTCCAACAGGTCCTGACTGTAAATGCTACATGCAAGCAGTTAGCAGTTTTTCTCGATAGCAATAGTTTTCAAGATTTCCTGACAGTCAATGTTTAAGTATATCTCTGGATGGGAATTTCCTTTGTCCTAAGGTCAAACGTTAAAAAAACAATCCTTTATGTATGACCTATAAAACTTTCATGATTTAGATGTTTATTCTTTTTCTCAATGTTTAAAAGATAACTTATTGTGAGTGTCCATCTCTTACATTTGGACTACATTTCATGGAAGCAATGAGCTTTTTTCTTGATAGCAACAGTTTCCAACAGGTCCTGACTGTAAATGCTACATGCAAGCAGTTAGCAGTTTTTCTCGATAGCAATAGTTTTCACGATTTCCTGACAGTCAATGTTTAAGTATATCTCTGGATGGGAATTTCCTTTGTCCTAAGGTCAAACGTAAAAGACAATCCTGAATGTATGACCTGTAAATCTTTCATGATTTAAATGTTTATTCTTTTTCTCAATGTTCAAAGCATGACTTATTGTGAGTGTCCATCTCTTACATTTGGACTACATTTCATGGAAGCAATGAGCTTTTTTCTTGATAGCAACAGTTTCCAACAGGTCCTGACTGTAAATGCTACATGCAAGCAGTTAGCAGTTTTTCTTGATAGCAATAGTTTTCACGATTTCCTCACAGTCAATGTTTAAGTATATCTCTGGATGGGAATTTCCTTTGTCCTCAGGTCAAACGTTAAAAAGCAATCCTGTATGTATGATCTGTAAAACTTTCATGATTTAAATGTTAATTCTTTTTCTCAATGTTCAAAGCATGACTTATTGTGAGTGTCCATCTCTTACATTTGGACCACATTTCATTGAAGCAATGAGCTTTTTTCTCCATAGCAACAGTTTCCAACAGGTCCTGACTGTAAATGCTACATGCAAGCAGTGAGCAGTTTTTCTTTATGGCAAATGTTTTCAACTTTTCAAAACAGTGTATATCTGGATAGGAATTTCCTTTGTCCTAATATTTAAGGTCAAAGGTAAAAAAATATCTTGAGCGTATGACCTGTAAATCTTTCATAAATTATATGTTTATACTTTTTCTCAATGTTCAAAACATGAATAAAGGTGAGTGTCCATCTCTTACATTTGGACCACAACTTCTGCAAGCAGCAAGCAGCTAGCAGTTTTTCTCGATAGCAACAGTTTTTAACTTTTTCTGACAGTCAAGGTTTTAGCATAACTCTGGATGGGAATTTCCATTGCCTTAAGGGCAATAATAAAAAGAAAAATTCTAAACACATGACCTGTAGAATTTTTATAAGTTATATTATAATTCTTTTTCTCAATGTCCAAAACATGAATAATGACAAGTGCGGATCTCTTACTTTTGCAAGCAGATTCGCTCGATAGCAACAGTTTCCAACAGGTCCTAACAGTCAGTGTATAAGCATTATCTCTAGACGGGAATATCCTTTCTCCTAAGGTCAAAAGTAAAAAGATCCTATACACATGACTTTATATTTTAATTCTTTTTCTCAATGTTCAAAACATAAATAATGGTGAATGTCCATCTCTTACATTTGGACTACAGCTCATTCAAGCAATGAGCTGTTTTTCTCGATAGCAACAGTTTCCAACAGGTCCTAACTGTAAATGCTACAAGTCAGTAGTGTGTGGTTTTTCTTGATAGCAACAGTTTTCAGCATTTCCTAACTGTCAATGTTTAAGTTTATCTCTGGATGGAAAGTTCCTTTGTCCTAAGGTCAAATGTAAAAAACAATCATGTACATATGACTTGTAAAACTCATAAATTAAATGTTTTTTCTTGTCAATGTTCAAAAAATGAATAATGGTGAGTGTCCGTCTCTTACATTTGGACTACAGCTCATGCAAGCAATGAGCTGTTTTCTCCATGGCAACAGTTTCCAACAGGTCCTGATTGTGTAGTCAAGCCTTGTTTGGTCTTAAAGCAACGCTATGATTTGCATAAGATGTGCAGAAGTATGTTCAGCTTGGCTTCGGGGATGAAGTGAAGAGAGTTTGCTGTGCACCTTTCTTATTTGGTAAATTAGAAGTAAAAATCAAGTTTTGTGGACACTATGATATTCAGCTTGTCTTCAGTGATGATATGGAAAGAGCTTTCCACATTACTTCCTTTTTTGTAAGTGTGTAATATCTTGGAAGTTCCTCTAAGGCCTTGCATTATTTCATTTCAATTCTATATATGAAATACAATATATAGTTCATTACCCAACCTACAATTGAAAAGGCTTACATTGTGTTGGTGTCTATATGGTGTTCTGCTTGTCTTCACAGCTGAAGTGGAAAGCTAAGCCAACGGACTTCCTTATTCTGTAAACTTTGACCAAGTTTGAAGTTGTGAAGACGTGCGGTCAGCTTGGTTTTAGGAATAATGTGGAGAGCGTTGGTGATATACCTTCCCTCTTTGGTAAACTCTTATTAAAGCTTGAGATGTGGGGGCGTGTAGGATGGTCAGTTTGGCTAATGGGCTGCAGTAGGTAGAGTTTGTGAAATGGTTTTCTTATCTGGTAAACTATGACCAAGGTGAGAGCTATGTAGACATCTCTTCGGCTTGGCTTACAGGATGATGTGGTAAGAGCTGTGAATTCTTTATCTGGTAAATTTCTTATGTTTCCGTGTTGGTATAAGGCATTACTCCATCGATTTCAGTTCTATATCATATTTAAAATATATTTAGTCAGATAGTCAACCAAGTGTATCTAGAGAAATAGCCTTAAGGATGCCCGCACCAGTTTTTTTTTCGATTGTTGGGAGACGTCCCATTGTTGCGCATATCATGGGAGTCAGGCATGAGTGACATGAACGTCAGGGATGGATGCAGCATAAATCCCACCGCAGCGTACTGTTGAGAGGTTTAGCAATAATTTTTCTGCCGTTCGCACAAAGGCAATACAATTTTCCAGTATGTGTGTGTAAAAGGGCAGGGTGAATTACGTTTCATGCAGTGTTGTTCGCCGTTTCCTACACTACCCTACCTCCGAGTATACTGTTAGCTTTAAAAAAGCATGTACAAGTCTGTGAATAATACTGAATGACACAAATTCACTCAGGTACAGAGGGGTCGCATACGCTCGTTAGGCTAAAAAAAAAAGTTGTTTGTTTCCTGTAACCCTACCCTAACAAGTTTTTATTCAAAAAAATCCCTACCCTAAAGTTTTTTCGGCCCTCCCAACTCCCAATCAACTTAAAACATGCATAAAACATACATTTTTGACCCAAAAAATAATGAAAAAAAAAATTACCGACCTACCTACCCTATTTTATTTCAGACCGTTACAGGAAACAAACAATTTCTTCTCCTAGGCCTTATCAACATTTAAGATAACCCCTAAAGCACTGATTTCTGGCCAGAAAAGCACCCTTATTTTAATAAAAACGCTGACTTTTTCTAGTAAATAAACACCCCTTCTTTTATCAAAACACTGACATATTGGATGAACGGGAACACATATTTTAACTATAGATTTTATAATCCTCTGCCTGTTTAGCGGCAGCAAGTGGCGGCATCAAACTCGGAAGCTCAGTCACTTCGGGACTCACTCGGCGTCAGAACCGCATATATTGTGTGGATTGTGAGGGGATTTTTACCCCCCATACTTCGTACCTGGGTACAAAAAAGTACCCTACTTTAACAAAATCGCGGACATGCGGAGGTCTTAAAAAAGACCCTTTCATCTGCGAAATACATAACGTGGGTGCGGCCCCTCTCTGTACCGGATTGCCCCCCCCCCCCCCCCCCCCCCGGGAAATATTCCGGAGATCGTCCATATAGTATGCACAGTATCTCTATCCAGGTCTTTGGTCTCCTTTCCTATCAAACAATTGAATGTTTCGGCCCAGTTATCACTAAATATAGTTCTAATGTTTCTGCTGATGTATTTCAAATTATTAAACATTTCAGTGCGTTAATGCTCAACCTTGGACATTGCATGACTACATGTCGTAAATATTCAATTACTGTAGAATGGCTAATTTTTCCGTGCAACAATTTTCCCTAATTTTTCATTTTTGGGTGTTTCCGTTTCTAATATTTACGAAGAGGGGACACATGTTTTTTCCGTTTCTAATTTTCCCGTTTTATGTAGTTTTTAAATTTTTGTATACCAAAGAGTAAAGGTTAATGGGTAAGAACAAGGATTTCTCCGTGTTTATTAAGTCCGGACATGTACTGTATTGTTTTTTCCTGTGTTGTTTATTCCCGTTTGAAAGCATTCGGGAAAAAAAACGGAAAAATAAAACACACGGAAAAATTAGCCATTCTACAGTATATAGAGGTTGAAATTGGTCGAAAAACACGCTCTAAAAATATGAGTCATCTGACTTATGAGTATCATTAACAGATATCGCCTGCCCCAATCCTTTGTTACAGTCGGTTTGATGTCTTTATTGACCAACAGCAATCGACGATTAAAGATACTAGTAATTGGTTTCGCATCGTTTTTCTAGTATTGTCCTACCAATGAAGAATCAGCGACATTTATAGTTTATATTTTCCATTCAATAAGACTCCTCAGAATGCAAATTTACTGCCAGTAGCCTCCACGCAGGGCTTGATAAAGACTAGTTCGTACGTGGTTACCTGACGAATTTATTACATTTAATGTCATCTCTCACATAATGACATCATCATTGCTTTAAAGTCACCTTCATTTCATTAGATTGTGTACATTGTATTTAAAACTGAATGAAACTTGAAAATGAATGTACTGATTGGCCTTTCAAATGTATGGAAATAGAACCGACGGCCAAAATTGAAATTGCACGGCTATGACGTTATAGTCGCTTGGTGACAATTTTTCATTTCCCAGTAATAAAGACTTGATTATAATTGTATTGTGTTGCTTGCATATTTCTCCATAGTCGCTATTTTAAAGAGAAATACGTACGTATGGGGATGGTGGTATTTAAGATAACTAATTCGAAACCATTGGTGCGGGAGGTCTTGATAAATTAAAAATCTTTTTATGGAGGCATAAAGTTGGCGGGTCCCCCCCTCCCTCCCCCCATTATAAACACTTTAAGTTGTCGTCTCCACTAACTGCACACACTTAGCTGACAAAGGTAGAGGGACTGGTCGTGAAAGTAACCCCTAGGGCGACTCTAACAAAGGGAATTTCCCTATTGTTGCCACGGGACATTGACAATTTCGCTTGCCAAAAAGCGTAAAACGTACCCTATCACTCGTAGCTCTGTGGCAAGAAAAGTAACTCGGAACACCCCCATTTATTTTACATATATTGAATGCAATTTTACAGAGCAAGAACATATCAAAAAATAAAAAAATCCTTCGGACTAGATATTTTTTTACAACTCTTTATGTGTGATATATTGCCCTATATTTGCTTCTTAGCGAGCGCTACACGACTCCAACAGTGGGAGTTCTCTCCTATTGTTGCCACAACAATAGGGAAACAAAGGGTGCGTCATTGTCTTTCCATTTTCATAGAAAAGCAAAAAACGTACCCTTTCACTCATAGCTCTGTAGCAAAAAAAGTAGCTCGAAACACCCCCATTTTTTTTTCAAATATAGAATGCAAATTTACAGTGCAACAACATATCAAAAAATAAAAAAATCCTTCGGACTAAGATTTTTTTTACAATTCATTATGTGTGATAAATTGCTAAATATTTTCGTTCATTTTTGAAAAAAAGTGAAGATTTTTAACTCAACCCCTACCATTCAACCTTAGGCTATGCAGAAAATATAGTATGTTTTGAAACTCAGTTTGTGCAAGCAAAAAGGGGAACTACTCTCTTACCTGCATGCAAATTTACGCTTATACAGATCTACAATTTATTTTTCTCTGCACGAAAAACCCAGAATGAGCTGAAAATGTTAAAATGCGCGATGTGGCGGCCCCTTTTCCCTCAAATGGCCACTTTTCAAAAATCACAAAATTGTCTCTAGCAAAGAAAATCGGCCAAACAGCCAATTTCTTTTTAGATTTCCTTTAGTTTTGTCCCACAACGTATAACATATCCAAAAATTAGAAAAATCCGAGGACAAAAAAAAAACTGGTGCGGGCATCCTTAAGTGAAAAATACTTCTTTATTTAGTAGATGTATTTGTCTTATTTTAGGCATTATACAGCATACCATGTTACACTTACAAGTATAAATACTAACTGCATAAGTATGGATATTTTCTGGTAACCATGATCTATCAAAAGGTAAAGTAACAGAAATTAAATTGAATACCATAATGAACACTTTGATTAATGCAGAATTGCATTGGTCAATTTTTATAGATTACTTTCTTCTCTTCTATTGAATAACCTATGTAGAGATGTTTTCCGTCACTGATTGTGTCAAGTTTGATAAGCATATGTGTTTTAGTTTCTGTACTTTTGTAAACCAATAAACAATGCTTCTTTTACATCATACCATGTGTTGTGTTATTTCCTTGCTCATACATATACAGCATTGGGGGCAATGTAACTATTGAGACCTACCTGGCCACAGGTTATTATAAAAAGCTCATATTTCTCCATCTAGAATTTACATTTTTTGGGTAGCTAAGCTACTTAAGTTTCAGGTAGCATTTTGTTCCTGAGGTATGTGTGACATTAGATCCAGATAAATAAGACGCATATCTGCTTTTCTTATTCTTACATCACCTGAAGAAATGGTAACATTTGTTAACTTATGATAGCATCACCAGAAAGAGTACATTCTGTAGTTATAGGTCCAAAAGTCAAGATTGGTCTGTAACAGTGTAATGGAGACTGCGAGAGTGTTAAATTAGGCTAAATTTGGATAGGGTTGATTACTAAAACTTCCTACAACAATTTTTCATGATGTTTAGAAATTTATGTTTACTAATTGTACTGTTAAGTTCACATTTAAGTTGCTGAAAGGTGTGTATTATGATAAAAGTTTAGACTTCTGAACTGAATTAAACTAATTTTTTCTTTTTTATTCTGCCGATCTTTTAGAATTGTATGTGCTTGTTTTTAGAGTAAAGTGCCTCATGAGTACAGTGTGTGGAGCCCGAAAGTTACTGCTGGTAGCTTTGTTGGAATCAATACGCAACACCATGTGAATGATGAAACTCAGAAGCTTTTGTCTGTACCACAATACATCGACTACTTTTGCGATTGACTGAAAATAATATGAAACCCAAATTACTCATCTGACTACACTACATAGGCATTTCAGCAATGCATGGTGCGGGTACAGGTTGGGAAAATTTTCTGTAGAAGGGATGTTGACAATCTTCCGTTTTACAGCACACCCCAATGATTGCCGATCGGAGATTATTGGCTCTTATTGCGCCTTTGCTAAGAGCTAGTCATTTAGACGTTTGCTGCATGTGGAAAGATCGTTTATTGGTCAATAGTACGATCATGAGGCGAATATCAACAGTGAGAGTGCGAAGGAACTGCTGAAATTGCGGAATTCAGCACTGGTTTGCAGACACGGCAAGAGGAAAGGTATGTGATTTTGCTTTTCTTACTTCTTCTGGGGGGAAGTTTTTACGAGTTTTTCATGACAGTTGCGCTGGCCATTCCCTCTCTAACTGTGAAAAATAGGCCCTCTGCGCTTATTCGGGCATGTGCAGTTAATCGGAAGAATATGGTATACTAAAAACACTTAGTGTACCATTAACATGTACTAATTTTGCAACACCAACATAATTCGGTTTGAAAGGCCCAATAAAGTTTATAGATCTCAGAGAATTACCCATTAAAGATAACAAAACCTCTTAGAACAGACAACGCCAGAGTTCATAAGTATTAGATAGCTGTACAAACACGAGGCCCATGCAGCACACTAGAATTTTTTTCAACCCAAATGTCCAACAAATCTCTCAAATTACAATTAGGTATCACCTGACAAGTAGTTGTATGAAGTCTGGGCCTTATGCAGATTGCTCAACATGTTTCTAGAATCAAACTCTGATAAAATAATACTCTTCACCTTCCAACTAACAAAGTAAACAGGAACCAATTATGCTCCACCATGTGCTTTCCCTACACAGGTCTGAAAGTCACTGTTACATAAGCTCTGATTGGCTAGATACAACAAGGGACCAATCTTTCACCTTACATCTGAGATCACACACCTGACACCTATAATTTGGCTGAGAAACTAAAGGTCAAATGTCCAAATAAAGTGCTGCCATCTATAGGTATGATAAAGAACAAATGATAAAATACCAACATGTAACCTAGCATATCACAAAGCCAGACCCCAAATACATAGTCATACAAAACTGGCTCCTACACAATTAATATAAAGACAATATCCAAAGACGATAAGTATTATAATGAACATTTTTGCTAAATTCTCATTTGAACATTGTGTTCTCAAAGAAACTTCTTATTTTACAGTGTTATCTTTGTGCTGCGAAATGGGCCTAATATGAGTGTATTGTAACGATCTAGCTGGTTACAGGTTTCAATATCATAACATCTAATGAAGTATTTTTTTTTTAAGAAATCTCACTGATTTCATTATGTATCACAAAGGGTAAAATCCCCTATTATCACTCAATTTCTGTCAGAGTTCTCCTGGAGTCAAATCTCCATGAATCTTTATAAAACTTAACATGCTTATAGAATAAAGCCTTCTCTTTAATTTGAGACTGGTTTTGGAGTGATCTGACAAGTAGTTTTTGAGTTATTTGTAAAATCGCGTCATTCGCGAATTTTCGCCAAGTTTTTAGAAGAGCACCACTCCTACAATTTTCCAGATATCATAATGACACTTACAGGTTGTTCAAAGGACATCCTGAGGTTTTTAGATCAATTTACAGAACGAAAATCGGACCAGTGGTTTTCCGGCAGTGGCACTCCAAAGTTGTGAAGTGGTAGGATTCACTCACACAGTGAATCTGTCAGGTCTGTCAAAACAGACAAAAGTAGTATTCTCTCATTGTAAATTCCCTCTTGTTATCCAACAAAGGAATAGTGTTTGTAAAACTTGTATATCCTTTCATGCACACTTTTATTCAACTTCTGTGCTTGTTTGGAGAGATAATTAATAGAACTGTTGCATGGTGACATTTCTATGAAAGTCACCATGGCTGTCTGGACAGCTGGGACCAGGTCATGTGACCTATGATGATGCAGGAGTTCCCTGCCCCCTGTTGTGGCCAAACCATCCCCAGGAGGGTATAAATAGAGGTGCATCTCAGAAAGATGCCAGTTGCCATCAGGCACTCAGACTGTGTGGACCAGTCAGTCTTGAGTTGGAAGTTGACTTGACCACAAGTCAATACAGAAGGAGTTGAGGATATTGGTGATAAATCCGAGTTGATACCCGGTAATAAATCCAAGGTGAGACCCGGTGGAGCAACTGAGTTAAGACCCGGTGTAACAACCGAGTTAAGACCCGGTGGAGCAACCGAAGTGAGACCCGGCGGAGCAACCAAGATCAGCTGGGTGGGCATTGGTAATAAAAACCGGATTGATACCCGGTGATAAATCCAAGGTGAGACCCGGTGGAGCAATCGAAGTGAGACCCGGTGGAGCAACTGAGTTAAGACCCGGTGTAACAACCGAGTTAAGACCCGGTGGAGCAACCGAAGTGAGACCCGGCGGAGCAACCAAGATCAGCTGGGTGGGCATTGGTAATAAAAACCGGATTGATACCCGGTGATAAATCCAAGGTGAGACCCGGTGGAGCAATCGAAGTGAGACCCGGTGGAGCAACTGAGTTAAGACCCGGTGTAACAACCGAGTTAAGACCCGGTGGAGCAACCGAAGTGAGACCCGGCGGAGCAACCAAGATCAGCTGGGTGGCCATTGGTAATAAAAAACGGATTGATACCCGGTGATAAATCCAAGGTGAGACCCGGTGGAGCAATCGAAGTGAGACCCGGTGGAGCAACTGAGTTAAGACCCGGTGTAACAACCGAGTTAAGACCCGGTGGAGCAACCGAAGTGAGACCCGGCGGAGCAACCAAGATCAGCTGGGTGGGCATTGGTAATAAAAACCGGATTGATACCCGGTGATAAATCCAAGGTGAGACCCGGTGGAGCAATCGAAGTGAGACCCGGTGGAGCAACTGAGTTAAGACCCGGTGTAACAACCGAGTTAAGACCCGGTGGAGCAACCGAAGTAAGACCCGGTGGAGCAACCAAGATCAGCTGGGTGGGCATTGGTAATAAAAACCGGATTGATACCCGGTGATAAATCCAAGGTGAGACCCGGTGGAGCAACTGAGTTAAGACCCGGTGTAACAGCCGAGTAGAGAACCTGTGGAGCCACTGAGTTAAGACCGGTGGAGCAACCGAGTGGAGAACCGGTGGGGCAACCAAAGTGAGACCCGGTAGAGCAGACAAGTCAAGAAAGTCCTTAAGCCTTGTGCCTAAGGTGAAGCTATCTTAAGACCAAATAAAGTGACTCCTAAAATAATCTATTCCTTGAACTAAGAGAACAATTGTTGGGTGCTTCGTCGTCTAAGCACACCTATAATAAAGCATACTTTAAGACGACTGGTGGCAGCATAGTGAATTTACTTGTACTTATTAGTGTTATTAAATATTTGTTGAATTATATATATTTGTGTTTGTTACTCCTTTTCTCTTGCCATTTATCTTGTGAAGTAAACCAGTGGTCCGTTACATTTGGTGGCAGCGGTGGGATATTTAAGAAAATAATTAAGTAAGTATCATGGCGGAGAAAGGAGATTTCAGATTACCTGCATGGAGTGGACTGGATGCCGGTGATGGTGTCCAAACCAGAGGGCGGCAAAGCCTGGCTAAAATCATCCAGCCAGAGGTGCCCCTGGAGGGAACTGCTGACCCTGACTTGAACTTCGACACAGAAGAAGCAGTGATCAGAGAATCAAGTCCACTAAGGGAATATCTCAATTACAGGGAGATCCATCCCGTAGAAAGACCAACTCATCAAAGACATGTCGAAGAAGACTTATGGTACCCACGAAGAAGCAACACAGCTCCATCTGGAGCAGCTTTACGAAAGCCGGTGATCACTCCGGATCACTTCGATGGAACCAAGTCATGGAGGGACTACAGAGTCCACTTTGAGGTGTGTGCGGAAGTCAACAATTGGACAGAGGTCCAAAAGGCCAGCTTCCTCTCAGTAAGTCTGCGAGGAAGGGCTCAACAAGTCTTAACCGATCTGAGCACCAACAAAAGAAGGAACTACACAGAATTGTTGGCTGCACTGGAGTCCAGATTCAACCCAGTGAATCAGACTCTCTACTACAGGGTCCAGCTTAAAAGTAGGACGATGGCAAATAATGAAAGTCTACCGGAGCTTTCACAAGCTATACGAAGATTAGCCACGCAGGCCTACCCTGATGCCAGTTATGATCTCCTGGAAACATTAACACTAGATCATTTTGTTGATGCTCTGGTGGACACAGACATGCGATACAGGGTATACCAGGCAAAAGCTACAACGTTGGATGCTGCGGTATGTGCAGCCTTGGAATGGGAGGCCTTCCAGAAAGCGGAAAAGCACAGGTTGGCTCCAAGGAAATTCAGCCGCATGGTTTCTGTCAAGGAAGAGCCTGATTCACTAAGACCAGATCCACAGGTCGCTGATCTTCAACGACAGATAGAGGAGCTTACACGGAGTGTGGCGACCTTACAGAGACACTATAACGAAGCTCTGTCCAGCGGTCAGCGTAGAAGGTTTCCTCCAAACAATAGAATTGGGTTTAATCAAAGAACTCCTGACCAGGGAAACACCGTTGTCTGCTGGGGTTGTGGCCAACAGGGACATTACAGATCCAGATGCCCAAATTCAAGTCAAAGCTCCAGTACTATGGTGGGAAACGAAAGACGATCATCCCCACGGGTTGAGAACAGACCCATACAACAAGCCTTTAGAAGCACAGCCAGGGAGGAGGGGCTGTTTGTCCATGGAACATCTCATAACACCAGGCTGAGGTTTCTTGTGGATACTGGTTCCAGTGTCACCATAATCTCTAGTGGGAAGTTTGACCAGATGAAGGAGAAACATGGGCAGTTGGAAGCCGCAAATTTTGAGATTGCACTGGCTGACGGCAGTTCCATTAGGCCTCTTGGTAAGTTGCAGACTGATCTCTGTTTCGGAGGACAGAGTATTGCACATGAGGTTGTGGTTGCAGACACAAGCACAGAAGCAATATTGGGATTAGACTTCATGCAAAAGCATGATTGTCAGCTCCATCTGGGTGGTAGCCGAATCCTCATCGCTGGAATATGGACAAGTCTAATAACAGAGCAAGAAAAACCACAGGCCTGCCAGGTAACTCTGGCACAGACTGTGTGCACCCCAGCCATGTCTGAGTTGATGATCTCCAATAAGATAGATGATGGTTACCCACAGAACTTCATGGAGTTGGCGCAGGCACCTAGCTATTTGACAAGCAAACATGAGGTGGTGTTGGGCAGAACATTGGAAGAAAAGAATGTTGATGTTGGGCCCATCCGAGACATGAACCCTACAACTTTGCCTAAATTGATGTTTAGGGGTACCTCTGTGGAATGCTTACAACCAGTGAACATGAATAAGAACAGAGTCGTGGGAGACGAAGACAGAGACACCGTCATCATCCCTGAACACCTACAAGATCTCATTCAACGGAGCACTGAGCATGTAAATCAAGTCCAGAAAGAAAAGATAACAAGACTGCTATGCAGGTATTGGGATTTGTTTGATGAGGATGATGGTGATTTGGGAAGAACTGATCTGGCAAGACACACTATCAAGACTGAGGATTATACAGCAGAGAGGAACAATGCAGATGCCTCCAGCCAAGAGTACCAACATGAATATGTGGAGCAGGAAGGCCAGGAAGCCATTTCAACAAGAAGTGACTTCTCACCCCAACCAGACATTACAGAAGACAATTGGGCGGATGCACA
Source organism: Maea johnstoni (assembly GCA_963942565.1). Taxonomy (NCBI): domain Eukaryota; kingdom Metazoa; phylum Annelida; class Polychaeta; order Spionida; family Magelonidae; genus Maea; species Maea johnstoni. The sequence continues at coordinate 25,072,791 of OZ012686.1, forward strand.
TCGCATTCAAGATGTTGAGGACTTTAACAACTCAACTGCAGCATTTAAGCCCCAGCATCCTGAGGAGGACAGCCACCGCACAACACATGGCAGCGCCAGGTACAACCCAAACATGCGGATGTACGGAAGAGAGAGCAGTTTGCCTATAGACGTCATGATGGGAACTCCTCATGGGGACACTAATAAATTCCAATGGCGCAGTGGCCGCAAGAGAAAACCTCCACGAAGGTGGTCCACTGGAATGTAGCTTGACGAGGCAAATGTGATTGAGCGATGGACACTATAAAAACTCACAATAATTGAATGATCATCGCAAAGACTATAACTATGTAGAAAAAGAAGTGTACTGTAGAAATACAAAAGTAAGGTATTGAAGAAGTACAAAAAGAAGTCATAAAAAGAGAATTTTTATTATTTTTTTTCTTTGAATGCGAGGACGCATTCTTTCCCAAAGGTGGGGATGATGTAACGATCTAGCTGGTTACAGGTTTCAATATCATAACATCTAATGAAGTATTTTTTTTTTAAGAAATCTCACTGATTTCATTATGTATCACAAAGGGTAAAATCCCCTATTATCACTCAATTTCTGTCAGAGTTCTCCTGGAGTCAAATCTCCATGAATCTTTATAAAACTTAACATGCTTATAGAATAAAGCCTTCTCTTTAATTTGAGACTGGTTTTGGAGTGATCTGACAAGTAGTTTTTGAGTTATTTGTAAAATCGCGTCATTCGCGCTATTCGCGCCACTCGCGAATTTTCGCCAAGTTTTTAGAAGAGCACCAGGTCATGTGACCTATGATGATGCAGGAGTTCCCTGCCCCCTGTTGTGAGGTCATGTGACCAAACCATCCCCAGGAGGGTATAAATAGAGGTGCATCTCAGAAAGATGCCAGTTGCCATCAGGCACTCAGACTGTGTGGACCAGTCAGTCTTGAGTTGGAAGTTGACTTGACCACAAGTCAATACAGAAGGAGTTGAGGATATTGGTGATAAATCCGAGTTGATACCCGGTAATAAATCCAAGGTGAGACCCGGTGGAGCAACTGAGTTAAGACCCGGTGTAACAACCGAGTTAAGACCCGGTGGAGCAACCGAAGTGAGACCCGGCGGAGCAACCAAGATCAGCTGGGTGGGCATTGGTAATAAAAACCGGATTGATACCCGGTGATAAATCCAAGGTGAGACCCGGTGGAGCAATCGAAGTGAGACCCGGTGGAGCAACTGAGTTAAGACCCGGTGTAACAACCGAGTTAAGACCCGGTGGAGCAACCGAAGTGAGACCCGGCGGAGCAACCAAGATCAGCTGGGTGGCCATTGGTAATAAAAAACGGATTGATACCCGGTGATAAATCCAAGGTGAGACCCGGTGGAGCAATCGAAGTGAGACCCGGTGGAGCAACTGAGTTAAGACCCGGTGTAACAACCGAGTTAAGACCCGGTGGAGCAACCGAAGTGAGACCCGGCGGAGCAACCAAGATCAGCTGGGTGGGCATTGGTAATAAAAACCGGATTGATACCCGGTGATAAATCCAAGGTGAGACCCGGTGGAGCAATCGAAGTGAGACCCGGTGGAGCAACTGAGTTAAGACCCGGTGTAACAACCAAGATCAGCTGGGTGGGCATTGGTAATAAATCCAAGGTGAGACCCGGTGGAGCAATCGAAGTGAGACCCGGTGGAGCAACTGAGTTAAGACCCGGTGTAACAACCAAGATCAGCTGGGTGGGCATTGGTAATAAATCCAAGGTGAGACCCGGTGGAGCAATCGAAGTGAGACCCGGTGGAGCAACCGAAGTAAGACCCGGTGGAGCAACCAAGATCAGCTGGGTGGGCATTGGTAATAAAAACCGGATTGATACCCGGTGATAAATCCAAGGTGAGACCCGGTGGAGCAACTGAGTTAAGACCCGGTGTAACAGCCGAGTAGAGAACCTGTGGAGCCACTGAGTTAAGACCGGTGGAGCAACCGAGTGGAGAACCGGTGGGGCAACCAAAGTGAGACCCGGTAGAGCAGACAAGTCAAGAAAGTCCTTAAGCCTTGTGCCTAAGGTGAAGCTATCTTAAGACCAAATAAAGTGACTCTTAAAATAATCTATTCCTTGAACTAAGAGAACAATTGTTGGGTGCTTCGTCGTCTAAGCACACCTATAATAAAGCATACTTTAAGACGACTGGTGGCAGCATAGTGAATTTACTTGTACTTATTAGTGTTATTAAATATTTGTTGAATTATATATATTTGTGTTTGTTACTCCTTTTCTCTTGCCATTTATCTTGTGAAGTAAACCAGTGGTCCGTTACAGTATGGTAATTGGCCCCTGGCAGTTGTTTGCCCCCCCCCCCCCCCATATTTGATAAATGCAAGTTAACCAAACAGTCTTTTGTTTGTTTGTACATCATTGTTTTATAAAAGCAATTTTTCCATTGCTGTGAAGCACTGATGAAAGCTGGAAATGTAGTTTGAGATGCTTTTTAACTACTTACCAATTTTGTATCATAGTGTTACATATAATTTGACTAAATATTGTCACTCTTTCTCACTAAAATGCAATCGCCTAAAATATTCAGAAAATTGCATTTCTAGCAAACGTAATGTAGAAAGAAATAATTCTAATGCAAGAGTAAGACTAAGGGCATATGCTTGTTGCATTCAATAACCAATGATTTGAGAAATGAGTCCCAATTATTTGATACTTAGGTGTTAGACCAACTTTCATTAACATATGTCTTTACGGTTGTCTGGCAACTTTCCCAGTAGGAAATTTGACTCCAGTTGTAGTTATCATGCAGAAATCTGGACATTTACTACATGTTTCCATAAATTTAAAATGTTTGTATTCATCAATTATATACAATTATGTGAAAATTGACTTGCATACATCTAAAGGTATTTGTAAAACATATAACAGAAACATTTGTACAACATATACAATGTTTATTCAGGAAAATATGTACATAAACAGGCTGCATATATACAATAATATATGACAATTATCAATATTTACTCGCTCAGAAATGTTGACATTATCATAACGAAATCAAAACTTCAAAGTGCAACATGCAAAGATAACAATGCATGATAACAATAGTACATTGTCTTGTTTGACACAAGAACCCAACAAAAGAGATGGTATGATAGTAATCTGCTAAAAAATCAAAATACTTATCAATTATAACAAATTGAATCAAGAAACGTAAATAGGCTAAAATGGATAACAAGAGAGACACGCAGTGTCTGTGAGAGGACTAAGATGGGCTAATGGAGGTTTATGTTTGCCTTTTGATTTTTAGCTTTGAAGTCAAATTTGAAATATTAAAGCTGTTTTAATCTTTATTTGACATTGTTATAGACTTATAAGTATTATGTTATGGTCTGAATAGTAAGTCCATTTTACTTTACACTTTGTGTTTGTGGCATTTGTTAGTACCAGATCAATTAAAGTGTGTTGCTTTGTAGTATTATTTTCTACTACTTGTTTTAACTGGAATGGGGTTAAAAGATCGCTTTGCAATCGATTTGCTATTCCTCTGTTGTTATAATTTAAATTAAAGTCGCCACCAACATATAAAGTTTTCTTGGTACAGGATGATAATAATTTTGTTAAGTCTTCTATGAACTCATTGACTGGGGTTTTATTATATCTGTAGAGACAAACAATTGTTATGTCTTTGCTGAAGTTAATGTCTGCAGCTATAGCTTCATATGTGCGTGTAACATGATGAGTTATATTTGATAGTTTTGTTTTTGACAATATGGAAATTCCATGATGAACTTTACCATTTTGATATGATTTGTTGGGCATTAAATGTGTTTGGTGTGGGTGGCTTTTTAATAGTTGCGCTATATTATTATCTTCCCTAAGGTGAGTTTCTGTGAGGCAAGTTATCAAGCTACTTTTAATGGTAAATTCTGATGCCAAATCATTGCAATATTTGTTTAATGATCTTATGTTGAAGAAAGTTGCATAAGGGTTATCCATTTTTATATTGTGACGTAGATGTTCTGGAATTTGGAGTTGTGCTTCTGTTCTTAAACGATTCATTTCATTTGATACTCGTTTATCAATTTGAATTTTTTCCAAATCTAGGTTTGTTATGAATAATTGATTGGGGTCTGACACTCTGCTTATGGCTACGTAATGCTTATGCGGACCATAGGCTGTCTTGAAGTCAGCTACAACAGCTTGTAAAGTTTGCCCTTGACTTCTGTGTATAGTTTTAGCGGCTGCGCAACGAATTGGGAATTGTATTCTAAGAGCATAGACAGAAGCTTTGCTTGATATTTCGATTTGTTTTTTTACAGGATATATTGGTGTCCAATGTTTTGGAGTGTGATTTGTGTATAAGTTTCTAAATTTTCTTCTTGTTTGTCTTCCAATTCTTGCGTCATCAAAATGTATCCAAATATAGCCTACAGCTTCAGAGTTTCCACTAGAGTCTGTTCCAGGAAGGCCTGTTATTGTACCTGAGGCTCCATTTGTTAGACCATCTGAAATATCTATGTTAATGCAAATTTCAATCTTGTCTTTAAGAGCAACTTTTAATTGTGAGGCTAAGCCCATTGTTTCTCTTGCTGGCTTTGATTTTAATTTTTTAAGATGCCCGTCAATAATTTCTTTGCTACATGCTCCTGTAATTTCATCCTTTGCATTTATATTTACCGGTCTGTCAGTTCTTGCATTTTCGTTGAATTCATCTACTTCACTGTTCTTGTTAAATAAATGTGTGATTTTTCTGTGTGAATAGTTGGAATTCTTAAAATTTTCCCGTGTCACTTTTGTGAGTAAATACTTTTTATCGGAGATATTGTGTTTTCCTTCTCTAAGTCTGTTCAACATCTCAGCAAACTTTACGTGATCTTTTTGGCGCATAATTTGGGTTAGTTCATATAACTGGAAGTTTTCGTGCCATATGCTGCGAACAAAACTGTTAAGGCCTTCTGTATTATCCTTAAAAATCCAGCTATCTGCAACTGGCTGTAACTGAAACAAATCACCAACACAAAGGACATGACATCCTCCAAATGGCTTTGTTGTTCCACTAATGTCTTGCATGCGCTTGTCTATAAAGGTAAATAAGTTCCTTCCAACCATACTAATTTCGTCTATTATAATAAATTTTACAGCGCAAAGCTTCACTCTTAGAGAATTTAGTTTACTTGCAGATAAAGGCTTATAATCCTTTGTTATTCTATTAAACTGAGCACTTAAAGCAGAGTGAATGGTACTTCCTTGAATTAAATGAGCTGCTTTGCCAGTTGGAGCCATTACAAGCACTTTTAAAGATTCAAAATCATCCCCTGCATCTCTGTTATATATTTTTAGCAATTGTTGATATATAGCTTTAGTTGTTAATGTCTTGCCAACTCCTCCCCCTCCTGATAAGAATATCATTAGTTGTTTCTCACTGGTTTGAACTGATTCAGTTATAAAGTCCGCAATTGTTCTTTGTTCTGCGTTCAATCTCTGAATTGCAGCCCGAAACTCTTGATCAGCCATTTCATTATGTTGCAGTTCTTCTAATCTTGGCATCTCTTTGTCAAAAATCCCCATATCAATACCAATATCATAATGCTGAACGAATGTGGGATCATTCACATTTTCATTAGGCTGTGCTATGTCTTTGTCATTTGCATGCTGAGCATTGTGGGCAACAGCATAATTTTCCAGATTCTCTAATTCAATTTCATGGCTTATAGATATTGCTTCCTCTACAGCTGCGCGTCCGGGGCTATACACTTCAAGTAACTTTAAAATACTATCCCTTTTAGCAGTGTAATGGTTTTGATACGAGTGAAAGCCTCCATATAGGTCAGCAGTTTCATTCCTCCATGGAACAAAAAGCATTACAAGCTCACGATAATGTTTTTCTGGGTTTTGGGAATAGCTAAACCAAGGGCACCGGATTATTCTTGCTTGTGTTCTCTTTTTATGTGGTACGTCTTTTTCGTTTGGCATTTTGAGCGGAAGGTCGTCGACGTTGTCGCTTTCAAAATTTTGCAACGGCTCTGCTGGTGTCCCGTCCTTTTGAATTGATGGTGTTTTTATTACTTTCTTCTTTGATGGCCTGCAATCATACCATGCAGCCCACTCTGCCAGTGTAGTTGTTTCTAAGCTTGCATTACGCTTTGAATAGCGCTTCAAAAGGTTACTGCTGTCAATATCAGTATCATCATCTGCCAATTCATTTATTTCTTCACAAGATTTTAACACTCGCACTCGTTCATTTGGTGGGCTTGTGTTTATGAATACTGTCATTCTAGAACTTTTTCTAAGTGCTAGTTGCAGAGCAATGTAAGCAGCTTCTTGTGCACTGATTTCCACAGCGTTGAGAAATTTGTTCCCAATGCAGCGCATTTTTTCTTTGAGTGTATTATTGCCTGCATTTGCCTCCTTGCATGCTTGGCGTAGCAACGTGCTTATTCCACGGCTACCTTTTGACATGTATGAAACAATATAAGTTGCACAAGCATATGAATCTATAATATATTGTATGTCCATGTTTGCACGCCAAGCTTTGAGGCAGTCCTTATTATAGTTGTTAATGTTGATTTCATGAATTTCCCTTTTAAGGAATATAGTTCTTGATTTGATACTTGATCTTACACCTAAAATGTAATCATCGTAAGATAAATTAAGCTCTGCTAGGAATTTGTCAAAGACTAAATTTGATTGATGGTTTGTTTCTTCCAAAAAATGCTTAATTTTTTTCCATGTTTCAGCGTGTGTATTATAGATTTCATCTGTATTGACTAAAGGTTCAAGAATTACTGTGCTAGGCATTGGAGGCTGCGGGTATCCAAAACGACATTTTACATTTTTTTTTGTGCGGCATGTTGGGGAATGTGTGTGCTTTTGCCTATCCACCATATCTTTTAATGTTGGTTCATTTATGCTGGGCTCAGCACATGTTGTATATTTGTCAATAAACTCAATTATATCATCGAGGCTGTTTTTTTCAAATAAAGGTGCGTGTTTAATCCATATTAACATGTGTACATGGCAAGAACCCCTATGTTGCATTTCAATCCTGTAGAAGTAATCTAATATTTCTCCAATTGGTGAAATTTTATTCTTCAGGAACTGAGTTATGAATAACCGTAAAGAATGGTCAAAATGGCGTGCACATGATATTGGATCTCCTTGTATTAAACGGCTTATTTCTGGCCAAGACATTTTGTCTATTTCTTCATCTGTGTATGATACTTTGTCAATGGTTTGGCCTAATATGCGTATTAAGTGCTTCCACTTAGTTTCTGCTGCTGACAAACTAACAAAAAAAGTAGCAGGGCCAAGCTGTCGTAGCATTGCAAAAATATCTTTTTTAGCTTTTTCAAAATAAGGAGGAGAACCGCGTAATGTTGCTAAGAATTTATACCCTTGATCAAACTGTATTATCTTCTTTATGTTTGTGCTATCTTTTATATCCTGGGCAGTTAATGTTAAATTGTTTGTCACATGTTGTCTAAGGGCTATTTGAGTTCTTGATGTCAAAAGTTTCATTTGTATCTTTTTTGTCTTAAAGAAGATGTTTTCAACATTTGTGGCTGCACGCCTATCCGAGCGCATGAGCTCACTTTTCACAATGTCACTATATGATGTTGGAACTTTGCTAGTTTCTTGCCTTTCATGGCCAAGGAAAATATCTGGGTATGCCATCTCTTCACAAAACTTATCTAAGAATATACTTTGAGGTTTATTTCCTTCTCCCGGAGCAAAATCATGAATACCGCCAAATTCTGAGCTTTCTATGTAGCTTTTTTGTGATAACATTGTATCAGTGTTTCCAGTCACATTTGATTCATCTTCGCTTTCTGACTCACTTGTTTCATGCTGTGGCACACCGTATTTTGAAGACTTATTATTGGCTACGGTCTTGGAGAATCCTTGATTATGAAAAGTGTTATTTTGTGGGTTGTCTGTTTGGGTTAATTTACCGTGTGGCAGTGCTCTTGCCTTACTTTTAGTTAGTTTTGCCTGATTTTTAACAATATTTATAATTGATAAGAGTGTTTTGGGGGCATTCGAAGATGCTAATCGTAAACGACGTATATGCTTTGAGCGTACTATTTTATAAGCATAGATTGTGCCAGTTCTCTTTGAGTGGAACTGTAAAGCCTTTTGTTTTGATAAAAGCTCATGGTGTTGCATCATATGAGTCATTATTTTTTGCTTATGTGCAATTCTTCTTGAACAGAGTGTACACCATACCTTTTCTTTTATAGCAGCTTTTTGCGAATTTTGCTTATAAATTATAGCTTCTTTCTGTGTGCTTCCATTGCCTGTGCTCGAGCTATTTACATATGCTTTGTGGTTTGTTTTCAAATGATGAGAGGCAGATTGTATGTTATCAGTAATATAATAGCAGTTTTGAAAATCACACCAATAATGTGTTTCAGATGATCGTTTGGTCTGTAATGATCTATGTTTTGACAATATTTTTGCACTTCTTTTTATAAGAGCTTTTGCTTTTTTATTGATCCATTGAGATACTCTCTTATGCTTAGCCCAAGTTGAGGTAAATGAGATTCCTTCTTTCTTGTATAAAGGCCCATTTAATGAAAGCCACTTTGCTGCTTGAAAAACTTTATTAGGTCTTACATTTTGAGACATTGTGGAATTAGTGTATACCTCTTTGCGCTTTAGCTTTACTGGTATAGTGTCAGTGTTGCTTTGTTTTCTTGGCAATTTTGATACTGTATTTGCTACATTTGCTATGACGTTTATAACGTTACCTTGAAGTTTGAATTGTCGTCCGCGAGGAGCCTGAAATATCTTCATAAAAACAAGACGTGG
>OZ012686.1:25086587-25099087 GCA_963942565.1 Maea johnstoni
GAATTCAAAGTTTTTTATTTATATATTATATATAGCCAAGCTTATATTAAGAACTTAATATCAAATTGTTACCTTCAGATATCATGCGTAAACAATTAAACTTTCATGTCTTATCATTAGTCTGGTCATGTGCTAAGTCAAAACCGAAGCTAATGTAAAAGATAAAAAAAAAATGGTTTTCGGTTTAGAGTCTCTTACCCACCGAAGTGCTCACACGACCTTCTTCTCCTAGCAGGCACTTTACACACGGAAACCATTTCAATCTCCCAGGGGATATTCCTGAGCAACTGGCAGCATATACCGCACACACTCTAAGCACTGCTTTATTTATGCTAGTTACCTATTATACATGTTGGTAGACTGAAACAATATGCATGGGATAACGCTGGTGCTCAAGAACAGTCTAGAGTGCACGAAACGGCCGGCAACCGAACTAGCGACCTTCTGAACACCATGCCGACATCAAACCAACTAACCTAACAACTAAGGTCTGGAGCACTTGACTAAACCATATCCCGTGTACGACCAGACATGGAAGAGTATGATCCTTTTCACGAGTATTTAAAATAATTCTTAGTCAAATCCCTCATAATTCCAAAATCAACAAATATCATTAAGCAGAAACATTTTTTAAATATTTGTATTCATGGTGCCAATAATTTAGTTATACCCTTTTCAGAATTCACATTAATGCAGGTTGTATGGGGTGGGGGGTAGGGGAGGAGGAATGGAAGCTATTTAAAAAATTTCTTTATATAATTAAATATAGAAACACTGCCAACTTCGTGACTTGTGAATGAAAAGCAGTATTTTTGCTGATATCAGTACAATTCGCAAGCGCAGACGTGCACTAACATTTTACGGGGTAGACAATATATTATTTAATCTGAAAGTGCTAATCAGAACTCCGCTATTGATGAGTTACCACATTCATGTCTTTGTATGGTGGCCAGCAGAGGTTATGAAAGATTGCTCACCTTTATGCACAGTATTTGTTTTTAAGGGCACATCCGTTGGCTATCTAAATGACATCATTTGGGAAGCCGAAAAATTTATGTTATATACTACTTCATCGACAAACATATACCTAGAATTTAACATAGAATATTCAGATGATTTCCCACCCGCTATTAAAAATCTTAGTCAAAACAAAAAAAATTCCAATAACATCATATACTCCCAATTAAAAGGATTTTTCATAAAGATCACTTCTATTTAAATTACATCTTTTATTTTTGACAGAAATTACTTCTATATAGAAAGTAATGCATATGTCATTGTGTACGATTAGTTCTTGCCATTAGCGATAGGTGGCAGGCAATGTTCTCAGACCAGTGCATTGGTAGAGACCATATGGAGTAAATATTCTTGACTTGTTGTGCACTGACAGTTGAGCAGTATATAAATCCGAATTTCAGTGGGAGGTTAGTTCATGGTATTGCTGATCTGAGCGAGCATTGATTGTACAGTATTTGATTTTAAGGGCGTATGCGTTGGCTATCTGAAATACATCATTTGGCATAGCGAAATCTCCTGTTATATACATGCCCCTATTGACAAACTTATACCAAGAATTTATTATAGAATATTCAGTCGCTGCCCCACGCGCTATTAAAAATCTTAGTCTAATATAAAAAAATCTAGAATTTACCATAGAATATTTAGATGCTTCACCACGCGCTTTTATTAAACTTAGTCAGAACATAAAAAATTCCAACAACATCAAATATGCTCAATCGAGGAGGATTTTCCATAAAATTCACTTTTAATCAAATAACATCTTTTATTTTTGTCAGAAATCATTTCTATAGAGAAAGTAATGCACCTGTCACTGCGTACGATTAGTTCTTGCCATTAGCAATAGGTGGCCGGCATTGCACTCGGACCAGTGCATTGGATGTGACTATTTGGAGTAAATATTGTTAGCTTGTTCTATATTCCGCAATTCAGTTGGCGGTTAGTTCATGGTATTGTTGAATGGTGCGAGCATTGATCGCACAGTATTTGGTTTTAAGGGCGCATGCGTTGGCTACTTAAAATACATCATTTGGGAAGGCGAAAATTTCCTGTACGATTAGTTCTTGCCATTAGAGATAGATGGCAGGCATTGTTCTCAGACATGTGCCTTAGTAGTGACCATATGGCGGAAGTATTGTTGACTTATTGTGCACTGACAACTGTTGAGTATATAAATCCGAACTTCAGAGCGCGGTTAGTTCATAGTATTGTTGAATGGTGCGAGCATTGATCTTCCACTATTAGTGTCTATATGTCAACAGTATAAGGTTTTTCAGTAATAATCAGCCTTAATTAAATTATCAACTATGTCCATGATATATACAATCTTTTCGTATGTGCATGCGCTTTTAACTATAACTATGCCGCAATATTTAATACTGCTTTTATAGTAATGATGTAGCAATTCAGAGTGGCAAAGTAGATATACAGCTTTGTTTTTTGTATGTGACCAAGCATTTTAAATAAATGTCATGTACTGTAAAAAAAACTGCTTTCTCTATGTGAGTAATGTTGTCTTTAAAATTGTTTAGTGCAAAGTCATACATTTATACCTTATCAGAAATCACTGCTTTGTTGGTTGCATTTGCGATTTCGTTAAATATGGTTAGTACATGTATATATATAGAGGGTTAATATAGTTCTTACATCAGTACAATACTCGTGAGGAATTATGTCATTTTTTCTTGCTGTAAAACACGGCATTTATCCAAAAAATTTGAAGTTATGCATATGTTTTCTATTTTCCAAGATGCATGCGCAGACACTATCGTCATCAAACAAACAGATATATTTTAATGATTCGTTGTCAAGCTTAGCCAATATGCTTGCTGGGGGAGGTGTATATTCAGTTACTATAGCTTTGTAGTTGCTGAGTCAAGTACAAAGGCGACACCGGCATTTTTTATTACACATACTTTGATGAAATAACTGAACAAAGAATACAATACCTTGCATTATAAATTTATTTCCAACCAAGTAAAACAATAATTTCAAACATATACTTGCAGTGACTAAAGCTTTGGTTATAATTAAGCTCTTGTGTATGTCTCTTGATAACAGTTAGGCGTGCTTTACCTTTTGAACACAATTTATTTTATATATTTTGTATTCGTATACATAAATAACTGGTTAATTTAGAATACCTTACAATCATTTCTTCTTCTATCTTTAATCATACTTGGTTGACGCGACCCACAATCATCGCAGGATATTGAATAACGAATGAGCAATAAATTTATGGATTTCAAAGTTGATATATCGTATAGTTTAAAGCAGTCAATGCGTGTAATTGTGTTCGACTTTTATTTAAATCAAATAACTATTCAATTGCTTATCATATGACTAAGTCATCCAGAACTTGCAAAATATTACCTTTATTGATAGTTTATTGCAGATTAAAATATTCCTTTCAATTAGAGTTAAACCATTAGTTTATAAACTGAAACGTGTCTAATTTCACTACTAAACATTAAGAGATGATTTTCTTTCTTAGCGAGCCCCGAATAGTATTAAACAGACTACTCCTTAAATTCAATTGAATTCAATATTTCACTTCATTTTCTATTTATAATGGAAAAATATTTGCTACAATTAGAATACAGTCTCTGACGGATCTCTGAATAATCATACATCTAAACATATATGTACTATATATTACCGGAAGATACTACGATAATCGGCTGCGGTTTGTAGTTAGATAACTCGATAACGCATCTTTATTTTGATTTTTTGCTTCTTTTGCCTTTTTTTGGCGTACCAGCTACCACAGAATCAGGTGCATTTTCAACAGCATCCTCATCAGCATTTTCGTCGATTGGTTTCAAATTATGGTTAGGTCGTTGGTTATGTTTGTAACTGACCCTGCCCTTCCTTTTCCTAAGCTCAGCGGCAGTACCATCTTCATCGGAGGAGCTATCTTTATGATCAAAGCCCTCTTTCTCAATAATTTCATCATCAGACGAATCATCAGTTATCATGAGGCGTTTACGTACTTTCAAAACATTCTTTGGCGGAGCATCATCTTCGATTTTTTGCTCTGTCAAAGCAGATGAAGACGCTTGTGATTCGTGTAATTCGGGAATGATATCGATGTTTTGGCCGTCGACGGCAATCTGCTGTACAACTTGTGCGCGTAAGGTTAATGTTACAACTTTGTCGAGGTGAACCTTTAAACTGCCAGCGTTAAAATTGTCAGCTACTCTGTATTGGTTTCCATCGGCACAAAAAATTCGCCTATAAAATAACCGAGAATTGTACACATAAATTATGAGCAAATTCATTAATCGATTTGTTTTTTTTAACCGCTCGGATGCTCTTAAATGGGAAATTGTACATAAAATATCCACTTAGATAATTGTAAAACATTGTTGAGGCTTATGAAATATGCACTACTGATGAATACATTTGGAATATAATTTGCAAATCTATATATATAAGTTATCGCTTGAGAATCTTCTCCACAGCAAGCAGAGCACGTTTTATTCGTTATCAAAAACCATTAACTTTTAATTTTAAACCGCCGGATGTTGAAATGTATAAATGTCAAAATTCTACGCTCCGTTTTGGGCAACGTCTTATTTTAGTCGCTTCCCATTGTTCAATTTAAAAAGTTGACCCAAGATGCTATATAACGATGTTTATTGAGGACGTTTCATGGGGTTTTTCGCGAAAAGACATTGTCCAGAAATCCACTAATTACCATTCGAATTTACTTTCAAATGATTCATTCTTTAAATAGATATAGAATACAAAATAGTTCTTAAAATCGTTATGTAAATCGAGGTGGAACTTACAGCAGACCGTGGCAAGACACACCGATAAAATGCGCAGTGACATCTGAGGTAGTATCATCAATCACCTGCAGGAGAAATCATATAAACACTCGTACATTTTACTCAAAAAACTAAGGCAGAAACGCTGGAAACTGTCTCTAACCATTTGCACACGGGGTAGTCCAAAAGTAAATACCAATGATTAGGCAGTGTTATCACAACATCACCGCGAGTGTTAAAACGATTCTTAAGAAGGTCTTGCTTATCTTCATATTTCAGCTCCAAACACTCATACATAAGGATTGCACTTCAACATATCGTTTTTCAATGATATGCCCTCGTTCAGATAAAATATTATTATGGGTCATCTTATTTATCATGAGACACCCGTATGATCCCAACTCAATCTTCGTTATTTAAAGGTGCGTTAAACTCAGCGCCCAGATGCTATGATCCTATTTGAATGAACCGTGCCATTTAAACCAGTACGGGAATCCAGCTATAATTTCGTCATTTCTACGCTGCGTTTGATATCCATGGATATGCAAAAGGCACCTATTGAAACTAAAACATCTCTGGTAAGAAAAGCGCCTGATGCCGATAAAGCAGCATCTGAGATTCCTCTAAAACGGCCTCGCTCCTGTTGCGTCCATGGAGATGCGCCGTGCTCTACTGCTACGACTTCGACCGCAGCCAGAACTAATGCTATATCTCATACAAGTGAAAGCAGTAATGCAAGTTTTATTGATATATCATCCACGTCATCTTCAGATAGTTCATCGCCAAACGTTAGCGCCAACAATCAACTTCTACAGGAATCTGAACCAACGACGGACAGTAATGAGTCAGAGGTGAATAATAGTTGGAGTTTTGGAAGCGATGATGAGGGCACTTCTAATGGGTTCAATGACGTTTCAAATAGCAGTCTACCTTCTCTTGTGTCTGGTTCTTCCTCACCAAATTCGTCTGAAAGTAATGACGAATATGATTCAGATTCGTCCTCGTCTTCCAGTTCATATAGTGTGGTCACACTCTCGGATGACTCGGACTCACCACAAAACGCGTCTCTTGTTGCCAGTACAAGTGTTACCAGAACAATTATAATTGAGAAGCAAAGGAAATACGCTATTTGCTTCCAAAAATTCAACCGTGCTTTTGAAGAAATAACTGCTTTGTCGGAGAGGATTACCGAATGTGAAATTCGTTACCAGCGTTCAGTAGCTAGTAATAACCAAAGATTTCGCCTCCTAATTGAGCAAAAGCTCTCTGTGTTTGTTGCTCTAAAAAATTTGATGTACGCAAGTGCTGAAAGGTATGTTGATGAGATGGATCAGCTTTCCATTGATATAGAGGCAGCTGGATTTTATATGTATGACTATGAAAACGCATGACCAAATCATATATGAACTGAATTATTTACCTCAATGATAGTTTCTGCAGTAGACGCCATTGTGTTGCGGCCTCCGTATCTGTCCAGTATAATATTTTTGATGACTACATTTTGCCCAACATACTCATTACCAACGAGTTCGACTTGCTCATCCCACATTTTAATCTTCAGCTCAGATATGTCGTCTCCGATTGTGAATTCCTTGCGCTTCCAATCTCCTTTCGATGGAGAATGAAGCTCCGAAAATACCTATTATAAATAATTCACAATACGTATGTTTTAAAGAGTAGTACATGATAATTATGCATCATGTATCGCATGTCATGTAGAATTTTCATAATGTTGTAATATTATCTGCATACGTGCCTTAATAATTGTCATACACTAGATGTGGGATCCTGTATTTTATATATATTTGATTAGATTATAAAGCAATATGTAGAGAGTGACAAGTAGATGAGTTTCACATGCTAGATCAATATTTGTAGTTAGTCTCGGAATTCCATATTCAATCATCCAAATCCTCGCCAAACGTTCTATATTACTGAAAGAAAAATTTATATACCCCAAAATTAACCGAGATTTTGAATGAGGGAATCTGATGTGCATAAGCTGACAAGACCAATTTTAATTAGTGTCATATACGTCACTAAAATGTCATTTCCACGAACGCGTGACAAATAGGATTTCCAAAACCAGCATTTGAACGCCAGTGGTAATATTAACGAGCATTTACCCACAAACACTAATTATGGTTTCATTCAACAGACTATGTATATGAAAGTGAGACGAACGATTACTACTTTAATTCACATTTTAAGAGCGAATAAACTATGATGTATTGATTTTTGCTTGATGAGTTGTAAATATTCCCGACGAAGCTACTCTTCATAGCTAACAATCTTCTTTTTATATTCATCACATTATACCCACTCCAAGAAATTTTGTCACTTCACTCAAATTTTTAATTTAAGAGTAAAACATAATTCAATTTCCGCAAATCATTAAATGTATTTGAATTTGTTACATATTTTAATATAACGAAATAAAATTGTCAAAAATCCAAAGAAAATGGTTGCTATTGTAAAATTACCTGCTTAATTTGGCCTCTTACAGAAAACCGCTCAGTAGTGTCCTCTGATAGCTGCAACAGGTGTGACATTGTCACTTCTTTAGCGTCGAACACAGCTTCAATTGCAGCAGGGTTTGCTTCGAATTCAGTCATTTCAAAGAACTATCGAATAAACACGAAAACGCAATACCTTACAAAGTAACTTTGTAGACAAATTTGTTGACAAAATCATTTTATTATAAAACGCGTTATATCCGTTTTGCGTCCAGCATGTCCAACAAATTATATATTTAACATGGTTAATATTACAATTTAATAACGCTGAATGCCTATAGCACGATGAAGAGTAATTAAAATTTAAAAAATCAGACAATGTTTTCTATACACCGCAGAACTCACGCAAAAAATACTACAGGAAGCATCGACACACAAACGTAATAAAAATATTAAGTTTGTAGTCTTAAAAGTACAGATTTAAATGCTAAGATTCCGATGTGCAGACCGATAGACTCCTGCAAATTTGAAAAAACTGATTTTACCCTTGGGTGACAGAGGTGTTCGGTGTTCTCGGGATTTGACCAGACAGACCATGCACATATCACAAGTACGGCTCCTTTCCATTTCAAAATCGTTGTCTACAACGTTGAAGTGTATTTAATTAGTCTCATACATTCTCGTTCAAAATATGTATATTCGTGGATTTTTACTTACTGCGCTCTGTGGAGTGATAGTGAGTGTGTTACTGCCCTTTTTTGCATTGTTTATTGTCAAACAACGATTCTGCGCGATGAAATTGGCGTGTTCCGCTGGAGAAACAAGCGGCATCACCTCGTCTTCGCCTTTAAATGCGACCATGCATCGAATAAGAGCATCCCCCCTTCTGCTCTTGTAACGTTTCACGGATGTAAGGATTTTAACAAAAACTACTGACATCTTAACAGCTCTTCTTTTTGACAAGAAATGAAGCGACTCTTTCTTTCTTCCTTTTATATTAATTGAAGTTACTAACCATACCAAATATGGTTTCTACGATGCCACGGTGATACTTAGGCATAATTTAAATATCGACGAGCACTTTATGGGACGTCGCAGCATTTCCTGAATAAATTATTTTAAATTTAAGTCAGACTCTCATTTACCCTACGCTAGAACACAAACCAAATATGGTATTCAGTAATAAACTCCGAGCGCTTTTATTTATTTTGCGTTTGAAAGTTTTCTCATTAGTTCGCTACATTTCACTCCTTGCAGTGATTCAATAAGGAATAAAGTGGCGCCCCCAAAGTTTAAATTCCAAACTAATTTCAATTCCTCATTTTAAGGTCTAAGCATTGATTGGTGAACCGGAAGTTCGATAGCTGTAGAGACAGGTAGGCTGACGAGTTTCAAATTTCTTGGACACGTGATTACTTTTTAGGCGAATAGACGCCATAACCATCACTATGAATCACCTATAAAAATAATTTGTTATACCCCTAAAGAGTTTATACTAATGTTTTTATATAAGCCTATCTGAAAGTATTCTTCTTAGTTCGCCCCAAATGGCTCCTTGCCGTGTCTTCGTTTTTCAGGATAGTAGCGCCACCAGTGTCAATTTTACGAACTAAGTTGAAATCCCTCTTCACAAATGCTGGATCAGCCCCTGTGTTATACTTTGTCAAACATCCAAAAGGAAACTAGTCAATCTTGATTTATCCTAGCCCAGTCTTAGGCCAAGAATATTTATCACTTCTGCATTAACTGACCAAATGTTTATATACATTTCTTAAATGTCTACTCATATTTAGTTCTACATTAGCTCACCAGGCGGCCGGCAAGGGTCTACTAGGATTTCTATGGTTCTGACTGACCAGGGCGACCACCACTAGTGCCATCTATCATATCCATATACACCTATCTCCTAAATATTGAACAATGGTATATCATAACGAAGTAAAGCATAATATATGTATATTATAGGCTAGGAGCTAGTGTAGATTTAATCTGGCCTATCGAAATACAATAGAAGGCAAATATTTCAGCAAAATATATCTCTATGTAATGAACTCGTAATGAACTATAAATACCACAGAAGCAAGATTGTTCTCCAACAAAAAACAGCATGAATTCATAAAATCTCATGAATGTGTTTTCGCAGCTGAAACAGATCTTTCAATACAAAGCGTTTTGCCAAGCCAAATATGTATACCCAAGAGTGTGAAAATCATTGCATAAGGCAATCAGAAAGCCTCTCCACATGAACCTCTTTAGCATCATGCTAGGAGTGTTGATACCACGCGTTTAACAGACACATTAGCAACCCCCTTGATAATAAACTCGCTATCACAAAGCACCTATTCACGTTTAAGGACCAGACAATGCAGAGCCATAAACCAAGTTTACGACTTTATCTAGCTCAATGACTTTTGTCAAACCACTTAAATGGACCTGGCAGCACTTGACGGCGACAACTCCTTGAGAAATTACACCTCCCAGAATAAATGTCTTCGAAGAAAATTTTACAAAGATCGAAAGTTCCTCGAGTATGCTACAACATTCGGAAATGTAGACTTGCTACAAGCCTGTGATATCTGGCTCTTTCACTGATCTGACATGAGTTGATTTCACTCCAGGTTTAGTTCTGAAAAAATCCTCAAGGGGGACAAAGTAGCTCAGTTGGTTAGGTGTCGGATTGGTAATCAGAGGGTCGCTGGTTCGAATCCCGGCCGCCTCGGGCACTTTGGTCTGTTCTTGGGCAACATAGTTTATCCCATATTGCTTCAGTCTACCCAGCTGTATAATGGGTACCTAGCATAAATAAGGCAGTGCTTAGAGTGTGTGCGCTAAATGCTGCCAGTTGCTCTGGAATATCCCCTGGGGAATTGAAATGGTTTCCGTGTGTACAGTGCCTGCTAGGGGAGGAAGGTCGTGTGAGCACTTCGGTGGATACAAGACTCTCAACCGAATACCTTTACTTGAGCTATGATTTGTCTTCAAATGCAACTTAGCTGTTTAAGCTTTTCATCGGTCAAAAAAGTACAACATTTTATAACGTTCCTCAATACAACCAAAGAGACGATTATAAAGTTAACGAACTACTTTCATATAATTTCCTTCCCCATAAACTAATAATGTCCTCCTTCAACCGTGGGAATGGGATGATATCTTTAATAAAAGAAACATGAATGAAAATATCGAAGGACAAGCACCATGGTACTTATCGAGAATTAGATATGAAAATACTATGTATCTGCCGAGCAGAGATAATTCAAAAGGTTGGTCCTTGACTTCCCAATAAACATTCATAATGAAATGTATTACAACCAAAAAGTTATTTTTACCCTTGGTAGAGAATACGACTCAGACTAGAAAATACCAATTAATCATACTTTATAGTATGTAGCCCATTTGCTTTGAATCTAGTTTTTTTTTCCAAATTCTAGTCATATTTGCCTTAGATGCCACACCGTATCGAAACAAATTAACCGGCAAAATGAAGATAGTAGTCGGATTTTTAATGCATGTTTTACTTCATTTCACGCCCAATATTAAAGCAGGCAAGTGCATGTATAAAAGAAAAAAACGCATATACTAAAAAAATTGTTCATAAAAAAGTAAATTACATATTTGGCTGGCTACCGAGTAAAGAGAGAGTCATGTTATCATTATAACTTTGGCATTGATAAGAATTTTGATAAACACATGCTATTATCCTTCACGACTACTTCTACTTGTGATAATCTTAAGCAATAAAACAAACAAGTATCAATAAACTATGAGTAGGTGTGCTAAATCAAATAATGATAATAATCGAGATAAGAATTTAATGGAAACGGAAAAATTCAAGTAAGCCAGATCATGGTGACTAATTATGCAAACACGTGACTAAAGTACTTCACTCATACACGCTAGATATTAAAGCAGGTGCGGTTCAGTACTCTCATTTTCAACAGAATGGATCGCCTAGATGAACTGAGAATTTTACATCAGCGGTACCTTGCATTTTTCGTTGGACATGCTATTTGCTTAGCAGTCGCTGCAGCTTCGGCAAGCCTACGAAACCAGCCGACAAGTCATTTGCTATGTTCTTATTTATTCCCAGACGAACATCAGGCAGAATGGTTAAGGAGTAGTGACCGAATTCTCGGAATTGTCACGGACAAATTTAGAGCTTTTGCAGGTGTATTCAGCCGGAAAATGGACGAATTGTCAAGAGAAATTAGTCGCCTAGTTGAAATAGCTCTAAGTGATGTAGCACAAACACCGGGGGAGCCACAACGACGTCAGGAAGAATAAACGACCAACTAGTAACAAAACAGTCTTTTTCAAGACTACCACATTGTCCAAAAAGAGGTTTAGTCTTCATCTTGCAATTCGATGAATTAATCATTTCAAAATGTTAAAGAATAACTTCAGTGATAACCCGTGCTTTTCAGCGACCAATAGTGGTCGACTTGCATAAGCATTAGTTTTGGTCGGGAAGGTGTTAATACCATTGCCTTTAGAACGTCAATAGCTATCACTTATCCTTTTACATTCTAAAATTTGCACCTCATTTATGATCATGTATTAACTTTGTCTATGTCATGGAATTTAACGAGTTCTGTTTCATTACCAAATCTAAAAATACCAAAATGTCTTTAAAAATGTATTTATTATAGTACGTAAAGAACTCTTCTTAATTAAATACCCTTTAATGATCATTCCAGTAACACACCCAAAACATCAGCACACACCCCCACATTATCTCATACTTGAATTTCAAGCACAATCACACACATACACACACACACACACACACACTCACAGACCATCCTTAAAGCAACCGAACATGACTTGGTCATGTGGTACATATACACCGAGTCCTGTAACCCGCTGGTCAGCATACACACAAACTAATAGCGCCATCCAACTTCTTCCGATAACCTAGCCACAAGGCTATAAATATTCAGCTAGGCCAAAATACAAAACTACGACAACGAAATTTATTATGGCTCTTTGGTGGGAAATTAATTTGTAACATTATATGGTTACCAGATCGCAAAAAATATCACACAATAATGTTGGAGTATGAAATGACAAAATTAACCCCTAAATAATGCAAAGTCACTGTCTTCTTTATAAAAATATGGTAATCATATTGTCGCTGGAGGGTAAACGTCCGTCCTTGAAATGAAATATATTTTGCTGTACATATCATTGTCAAAATGCTACAAATATTCTACGCTACATGTAAGATCCTACCAGAATCAAATAACAATACTTTTCG
>OZ012686.1:25104087-25121587 GCA_963942565.1 Maea johnstoni
TCGAGGAGACTTGTCGAGGAGTCAATACGACTTGCACTCAAATGATGATCGGAATTTGCATTCATATGTGGCTGAACGTTGTCAAGTTTCATATCCTAACGATAATATTGGCAATTCTCATGCTATTTCTGATAATGATGATTTCCACAGTGGCTACAGACTTCCCCCACCTTTGGATAACTACTACACATCTAGGAATTATCCGAAAAAAGAGTCATACCGCCAAACGAATTATCAGGATGCACGTTACACTTCACCTTATATGGAGAACTATTCGCAAATGGATACCTATACGAGAAGACATCATCCAAGCTACACCTCGGAGGAGCCGATACTCAGCCAAACGGATGACAGTTATCAAGGAAAAAACAAAGACAATACCGTAAGCAGTCCGACATGGACCGACTTACCTCAGGATTTACACCCTTTCACATATGACTCGAACATGTACCCGGATAAACACACAAACTTAGAGATTACAGAGCTGGACCCACCCCACGACAACTACAGAGACTGTTCACAAGATAATTATCCAGAGCCCATGGAGGGTGTTATTGAATATGACGAGATAATTATCGGCTCAAAAGTACCAGTGGACAAGGCGACCACCTTAAAGGTGCAGAGCAAATTAAGCTACAATAGGCATCAGCTTATGCCATGTACTGAACCACTGCCGATCAATCACAACATTAGAACAGAAAACTGTTCAAATGTGTCTGTTTTATATGAGGCGACAACAAATAAACCTCAAACAGAACATTCACCAAACAGGATCTACAACAATCCATTTGAATTCTACAAAACTCTTAACAGAGTGGACCTAACAATTCAAAATACGGCCGTTCAATATGAACAGAAAACCGACGAATTCTACGAAACCCTAAACAGAGTGGACCAAACAATTCAAGATAACGACGATCAGAATAAAAGAAGAGCTGGCCGTAAACGACACATAGACACACGTTCATCACCAAATGCGAAAGAAAAGAAGTATGATCGTAAGTACGGTAAATGCTAAAGTTTTATTAAACAGCAATTGAATATTATAACTATCACGGAGACATTGAATTCAGACTTATTAGAAGGCTGTCCAAGCGATAGTCACCTGTATCAATCCGACAAAGCTGCCATATAAAGGCTGATAAACTACCAAGATGTGAAACTACTTCAACAAGACTACGTTATCGGCTACGCAAATATATTAAACTCTACTTGGTATATATGTGTTAAATTTTTAAAATAACTTTACCTCCTCACCCAAGTACTATATGAGCTCTCTATCAGATAAGAAACTTCCTACCAGTTCACCGGCACGCGCGGCTGCTCGTGAAGGTACGCAGACATGAGCTTGCGTGCACGGATCTTGATATGAAGCGACCTCAAATTGTGTTCCCAAATATCAGTTGAAGTGTTAATACATTTGAAGTCATTGTAAGGTATTTAATTTATCTTAAAACAAGTATTGTAAAATATATAACATTAAGAATGGAGTGGCTATGGGATTTTATTTTGGGGGGTAACTATGTGACAAACACTGCAAATATTGGTTTGTAGATTTCAACAGTGCCATGAATAGTCAAAAACAAAAAGCAAGTTTTTCGTACACCATTTATGCAACTCCATTCAAAAATGCTATATATTCCGTGCAAAATGCTGACGTTGTTCAAACGAATAACTATTGTCAATCATGTTTGAAAATGTGCCCTTACATGTGTTGTCGCATTTATACACACAGTGAATGCTATGAAAGGATGTCCAAAAGGTTGATAATGTTATTGTGTGAATTTACATAAAAACAGTATTATATATAAACTATAATGAGCGTTAAATAAAAATGCGATTTTTGTCTAAAACATAAGTCTTTTCGAATATGTATGACGCAAAATGCATAATCTTATTGAACCCTTGGAAATTCCGCATTTCTATCGAAAATTCTCATGTTTTCTGCAAACAGAGTACCAGTAACGATAACTTACCATGCTACATATGATCACGATTAACAGATATCCAAACAGTATCAATTAAAAATATTCCCGAAATATTTTTTAAACATTGTAAAAGTTTCAAATTAATCTAGCCTGGTTTTTTCTACATTAAAAATATAATTAAATATATGCATATTTTCAAATATCGTATTACAAGATTGTGAGTAATTAAAATGCCACTAATCTTGCCAGATGGTTCAGGTGTTTAGCAAAAAAAATTATTAAGTTATCAATACAAAACTGAACGCGACAAAGTGTACTCGCAAAGAAGTATTGTATCTAAAATATTATGGATACATAGGTTCTTCCCATTTATAATGAACAGTTTATGTTTAATCGTATTTATTCATATTGCTTAGATTTTAGATTGTATGCTATAGCTCAAATAAGAATTAGAAATATATATATAACGTTCAATTTAATCGAGCCTGGTTTTTTATTCATTCAAAATTTAGAAACATTAATGCATATTATTAAATATTGTAGTACAAAATAAGAGTCATTAAAATTCCACATACCTTACCAAATGGCTCAGGTTTTTAACAACTAAATGGTTAAAATATATTTACAAAACTGAGTGCGACATGGGTTCTTGCAAAATACTAGAGTGTCGAGGGTCTTACGATTCTTAAGCTTCTCCCCAATTTAAACGAATAATTCTATTTCTAAAAGAAATATTTCACAGGATCTTTAAAACAAACTTAAGCCAACATTTGCTGATCCGAAAAATTTTAGAATATTTTTGGCCTATCGATTATTTATTATTAAAATAAGTAAGTTTTCCACTCATTACCATAAACCTTTTGTTTTCAACCAGTATAGAATGCAAAGATACATGAGACTCTGAGAAACCGTCGCTAAATACTAGAAATCCTTGTCAAATGCGACTTTGTGATTGAGTGTACAACTGTAAACCTTTACAAGATTCACCTTAAAGCTCACCAACTGTTCAATTTATAAATAAGCACGTATTATGTTTCAATGTAAAAGCATTATCTTTTGTTCTAATGATCATACAGATCTGTTCATATTGCTTAGTTTGTAGAAATTATGTGTTAGCTGGAATTGGTATTAAAACAGTTATAAGGTTAAAATTGACACTATGTGACTTATGGAAACATAAGCTTCTTCACATTTATAATGAATATCTTTATGTTTAATAATATTTATTCATATTGCTTAGACTTTAGAATTTATGTTTTAGCTCAAACTAGAATTAGGAAAAATAGATATAACTTTCATTTTAATCTAAAGCCTGGTTTTTTCTGCATTCAGAAGGTAGAAACATAAATACATATTTTTAAATATTGTATTTCAATCTAAGAGTCATTATAATCCCATACACCTTACCAGAAGCCTCAGGTTTTTAACAACACGAATGGTTAAAATATATTTACTAAACTGAGTGCGACAGAGTGTACCTGCAGAATACTTATTGTCGAAAGTTTTATGGATACAGAAGCTTCTTCCCATTTTAAAAAGATAATTATGTTTCTAAAAGAAAGTTTTCACAGGATCTTTAAGGAAACTTAAGTCAACATATTACTTTTGCCAATAATTTTTGGAATATCTTTGGCCTAACTATTATTTATTATTAAAATAAGAAAATTTTTCCACACATTACCATAAACCTTTTGTTTTCATATCGGGATAGAATGCAGTGATACATGAGACTCTGAGAAACACATCGCTAAATACAAGAGTTCATTGTCAAATGCGACATTTGTGATTTTGTGTACAACTATAAACCATTTCAGTATATATATATATATATATATATATATATATATATATATATATATATATATATATGTATATATATATATAAGTATATATTGCATTGCTTTATTAATGCTACCAACACCATTGTAACTGGCTCTCCGAACAGGATAGAATGAACTGCATATTATCAAATGTAATGTAATCCATAACATAACGTGTACAGCTTGTCTGGTCACGGCTTTCGGTAATTAGCAAACCAAATTCTCATGTATCATCTAGACAAGACTGCCTTATAAAGCCTTGTAAATTACCAAATTTTGGCACCCGACAGTATGACTACGATATAGGCTTCGACAGCAATTTAATATCTTTTTGGTATATATCTGCGGAAATATTTTGAAAATCTTTACAACTACACCCAATACTGTGTGAGCATTGGCACAGGTTAGAAACTCATAGCCAGTTCACCGGCTCATGCGTATTTTAGAATTTCACATATTCTGGGAATGTGGGGTGTTTAAAATATCTGATTGTGTTTAGCAGTATTATTAAAAAAATATTTTTACAAAAACATTGTGCGTAATGAAATTCGTTCATGAACCTCATGAAAAATATAATATATCGAATATCCTTTATATAATAATAAGCAATATAGGTCTTACCTCTCGCTTGTGGAGGGACTCTGCAAAATACTGTATACCCCACCCAATTAAGAGAAGGATCACGTCTGTCCTGTTCAACGTGCAACATTCACGCGTGTAAAGTTTTATCGGCATATACGTGACTTGGTAATGATAAGCAGTATATATGCTGAAATCATTTCAAAGCGCAAGCGAAGAGGCTCTGTAGTATTTATGCAGAAAATAACAATACACTTTTAAACTGGCAGAACCAATAAAATCACCGCTATTAATGTAAAACCACTCCCTTGACCTTGTATGATAGTGGACAGAGATTCTGAATGCATGCTCATAATGACGTACTGCTATTGCTTTTTAGGACGCATGCGCGGTCTATATAATCTACATTTAATCGGAATTCAAAGTTTTTTATTTATATATTATATATAGCCAAGCTTATATTAAGAACTTAATATCAAATTGTTACCTTCAGATATCATGCGTAAACAATTAAACTTTCATGTCTTATCATTAGTCTGGTCATGTGCTAAGTCAAAACCGAAGCTAATGTAAAAGATAAAAAAAAAATGGTTTTCGGTTTAGAGTCTCTTACCCACCGAAGTGCTCACACGACCTTCTTCTCCTAGCAGGCACTTTACACACGGAAACCATTTCAATCTCCCAGGGGATATTCCTGAGCAACTGGCAGCATATACCGCACACACTCTAAGCACTGCTTTATTTATGCTAGTTACCTATTATACATGTTGGTAGACTGAAACAATATGCATGGGATAACGCTGGTGCTCAAGAACAGTCTAGAGTGCACGAAACGGCCGGCAACCGAACTAGCGACCTTCTGAACACCATGCCGACATCAAACCAACTAACCTAACAACTAAGGTCTGGAGCACTTGACTAAACCATATCCCGTGTACGACCAGACATGGAAGAGTATGATCCTTTTCACGAGTATTTAAAATAATTCTTAGTCAAATCCCTCATAATTCCAAAATCAACAAATATCATTAAGCAGAAACATTTTTTAAATATTTGTATTCATGGTGCCAATAATTTAGTTATACCCTTTTCAGAATTCACATTAATGCAGGTTGTATGGGGTGGGGGGTAGGGGAGGAGGAATGGAAGCTATTTAAAAAATTTCTTTATATAATTAAATATAGAAACACTGCCAACTTCGTGACTTGTGAATGAAAAGCAGTATTTTTGCTGATATCAGTACAATTCGCAAGCGCAGACGTGCACTAACATTTTACGGGGTAGACAATATATTATTTAATCTGAAAGTGCTAATCAGAACTCCGCTATTGATGAGTTACCACATTCATGTCTTTGTATGGTGGCCAGCAGAGGTTATGAAAGATTGCTCACCTTTATGCACAGTATTTGTTTTTAAGGGCACATCCGTTGGCTATCTAAATGACATCATTTGGGAAGCCGAAAAATTTATGTTATATACTACTTCATCGACAAACATATACCTAGAATTTAACATAGAATATTCAGATGATTTCCCACCCGCTATTAAAAATCTTAGTCAAAACAAAAAAAATTCCAATAACATCATATACTCCCAATTAAAAGGATTTTTCATAAAGATCACTTCTATTTAAATTACATCTTTTATTTTTGACAGAAATTACTTCTATATAGAAAGTAATGCATATGTCATTGTGTACGATTAGTTCTTGCCATTAGCGATAGGTGGCAGGCAATGTTCTCAGACCAGTGCATTGGTAGAGACCATATGGAGTAAATATTCTTGACTTGTTGTGCACTGACAGTTGAGCAGTATATAAATCCGAATTTCAGTGGGAGGTTAGTTCATGGTATTGCTGATCTGAGCGAGCATTGATTGTACAGTATTTGATTTTAAGGGCGTATGCGTTGGCTATCTGAAATACATCATTTGGCATAGCGAAATCTCCTGTTATATACATGCCCCTATTGACAAACTTATACCAAGAATTTATTATAGAATATTCAGTCGCTGCCCCACGCGCTATTAAAAATCTTAGTCTAATATAAAAAAATCTAGAATTTACCATAGAATATTTAGATGCTTCACCACGCGCTTTTATTAAACTTAGTCAGAACATAAAAAATTCCAACAACATCAAATATGCTCAATCGAGGAGGATTTTCCATAAAATTCACTTTTAATCAAATAACATCTTTTATTTTTGTCAGAAATCATTTCTATAGAGAAAGTAATGCACCTGTCACTGCGTACGATTAGTTCTTGCCATTAGCAATAGGTGGCCGGCATTGCACTCGGACCAGTGCATTGGATGTGACTATTTGGAGTAAATATTGTTAGCTTGTTCTATATTCCGCAATTCAGTTGGCGGTTAGTTCATGGTATTGTTGAATGGTGCGAGCATTGATCGCACAGTATTTGGTTTTAAGGGCGCATGCGTTGGCTACTTAAAATACATCATTTGGGAAGGCGAAAATTTCCTGTACGATTAGTTCTTGCCATTAGAGATAGATGGCAGGCATTGTTCTCAGACATGTGCCTTAGTAGTGACCATATGGCGGAAGTATTGTTGACTTATTGTGCACTGACAACTGTTGAGTATATAAATCCGAACTTCAGAGCGCGGTTAGTTCATAGTATTGTTGAATGGTGCGAGCATTGATCTTCCACTATTAGTGTCTATATGTCAACAGTATAAGGTTTTTCAGTAATAATCAGCCTTAATTAAATTATCAACTATGTCCATGATATATACAATCTTTTCGTATGTGCATGCGCTTTTAACTATAACTATGCCGCAATATTTAATACTGCTTTTATAGTAATGATGTAGCAATTCAGAGTGGCAAAGTAGATATACAGCTTTGTTTTTTGTATGTGACCAAGCATTTTAAATAAATGTCATGTACTGTAAAAAAAACTGCTTTCTCTATGTGAGTAATGTTGTCTTTAAAATTGTTTAGTGCAAAGTCATACATTTATACCTTATCAGAAATCACTGCTTTGTTGGTTGCATTTGCGATTTCGTTAAATATGGTTAGTACATGTATATATATAGAGGGTTAATATAGTTCTTACATCAGTACAATACTCGTGAGGAATTATGTCATTTTTTCTTGCTGTAAAACACGGCATTTATCCAAAAAATTTGAAGTTATGCATATGTTTTCTATTTTCCAAGATGCATGCGCAGACACTATCGTCATCAAACAAACAGATATATTTTAATGATTCGTTGTCAAGCTTAGCCAATATGCTTGCTGGGGGAGGTGTATATTCAGTTACTATAGCTTTGTAGTTGCTGAGTCAAGTACAAAGGCGACACCGGCATTTTTTATTACACATACTTTGATGAAATAACTGAACAAAGAATACAATACCTTGCATTATAAATTTATTTCCAACCAAGTAAAACAATAATTTCAAACATATACTTGCAGTGACTAAAGCTTTGGTTATAATTAAGCTCTTGTGTATGTCTCTTGATAACAGTTAGGCGTGCTTTACCTTTTGAACACAATTTATTTTATATATTTTGTATTCGTATACATAAATAACTGGTTAATTTAGAATACCTTACAATCATTTCTTCTTCTATCTTTAATCATACTTGGTTGACGCGACCCACAATCATCGCAGGATATTGAATAACGAATGAGCAATAAATTTATGGATTTCAAAGTTGATATATCGTATAGTTTAAAGCAGTCAATGCGTGTAATTGTGTTCGACTTTTATTTAAATCAAATAACTATTCAATTGCTTATCATATGACTAAGTCATCCAGAACTTGCAAAATATTACCTTTATTGATAGTTTATTGCAGATTAAAATATTCCTTTCAATTAGAGTTAAACCATTAGTTTATAAACTGAAACGTGTCTAATTTCACTACTAAACATTAAGAGATGATTTTCTTTCTTAGCGAGCCCCGAATAGTATTAAACAGACTACTCCTTAAATTCAATTGAATTCAATATTTCACTTCATTTTCTATTTATAATGGAAAAATATTTGCTACAATTAGAATACAGTCTCTGACGGATCTCTGAATAATCATACATCTAAACATATATGTACTATATATTACCGGAAGATACTACGATAATCGGCTGCGGTTTGTAGTTAGATAACTCGATAACGCATCTTTATTTTGATTTTTTGCTTCTTTTGCCTTTTTTTGGCGTACCAGCTACCACAGAATCAGGTGCATTTTCAACAGCATCCTCATCAGCATTTTCGTCGATTGGTTTCAAATTATGGTTAGGTCGTTGGTTATGTTTGTAACTGACCCTGCCCTTCCTTTTCCTAAGCTCAGCGGCAGTACCATCTTCATCGGAGGAGCTATCTTTATGATCAAAGCCCTCTTTCTCAATAATTTCATCATCAGACGAATCATCAGTTATCATGAGGCGTTTACGTACTTTCAAAACATTCTTTGGCGGAGCATCATCTTCGATTTTTTGCTCTGTCAAAGCAGATGAAGACGCTTGTGATTCGTGTAATTCGGGAATGATATCGATGTTTTGGCCGTCGACGGCAATCTGCTGTACAACTTGTGCGCGTAAGGTTAATGTTACAACTTTGTCGAGGTGAACCTTTAAACTGCCAGCGTTAAAATTGTCAGCTACTCTGTATTGGTTTCCATCGGCACAAAAAATTCGCCTATAAAATAACCGAGAATTGTACACATAAATTATGAGCAAATTCATTAATCGATTTGTTTTTTTTAACCGCTCGGATGCTCTTAAATGGGAAATTGTACATAAAATATCCACTTAGATAATTGTAAAACATTGTTGAGGCTTATGAAATATGCACTACTGATGAATACATTTGGAATATAATTTGCAAATCTATATATATAAGTTATCGCTTGAGAATCTTCTCCACAGCAAGCAGAGCACGTTTTATTCGTTATCAAAAACCATTAACTTTTAATTTTAAACCGCCGGATGTTGAAATGTATAAATGTCAAAATTCTACGCTCCGTTTTGGGCAACGTCTTATTTTAGTCGCTTCCCATTGTTCAATTTAAAAAGTTGACCCAAGATGCTATATAACGATGTTTATTGAGGACGTTTCATGGGGTTTTTCGCGAAAAGACATTGTCCAGAAATCCACTAATTACCATTCGAATTTACTTTCAAATGATTCATTCTTTAAATAGATATAGAATACAAAATAGTTCTTAAAATCGTTATGTAAATCGAGGTGGAACTTACAGCAGACCGTGGCAAGACACACCGATAAAATGCGCAGTGACATCTGAGGTAGTATCATCAATCACCTGCAGGAGAAATCATATAAACACTCGTACATTTTACTCAAAAAACTAAGGCAGAAACGCTGGAAACTGTCTCTAACCATTTGCACACGGGGTAGTCCAAAAGTAAATACCAATGATTAGGCAGTGTTATCACAACATCACCGCGAGTGTTAAAACGATTCTTAAGAAGGTCTTGCTTATCTTCATATTTCAGCTCCAAACACTCATACATAAGGATTGCACTTCAACATATCGTTTTTCAATGATATGCCCTCGTTCAGATAAAATATTATTATGGGTCATCTTATTTATCATGAGACACCCGTATGATCCCAACTCAATCTTCGTTATTTAAAGGTGCGTTAAACTCAGCGCCCAGATGCTATGATCCTATTTGAATGAACCGTGCCATTTAAACCAGTACGGGAATCCAGCTATAATTTCGTCATTTCTACGCTGCGTTTGATATCCATGGATATGCAAAAGGCACCTATTGAAACTAAAACATCTCTGGTAAGAAAAGCGCCTGATGCCGATAAAGCAGCATCTGAGATTCCTCTAAAACGGCCTCGCTCCTGTTGCGTCCATGGAGATGCGCCGTGCTCTACTGCTACGACTTCGACCGCAGCCAGAACTAATGCTATATCTCATACAAGTGAAAGCAGTAATGCAAGTTTTATTGATATATCATCCACGTCATCTTCAGATAGTTCATCGCCAAACGTTAGCGCCAACAATCAACTTCTACAGGAATCTGAACCAACGACGGACAGTAATGAGTCAGAGGTGAATAATAGTTGGAGTTTTGGAAGCGATGATGAGGGCACTTCTAATGGGTTCAATGACGTTTCAAATAGCAGTCTACCTTCTCTTGTGTCTGGTTCTTCCTCACCAAATTCGTCTGAAAGTAATGACGAATATGATTCAGATTCGTCCTCGTCTTCCAGTTCATATAGTGTGGTCACACTCTCGGATGACTCGGACTCACCACAAAACGCGTCTCTTGTTGCCAGTACAAGTGTTACCAGAACAATTATAATTGAGAAGCAAAGGAAATACGCTATTTGCTTCCAAAAATTCAACCGTGCTTTTGAAGAAATAACTGCTTTGTCGGAGAGGATTACCGAATGTGAAATTCGTTACCAGCGTTCAGTAGCTAGTAATAACCAAAGATTTCGCCTCCTAATTGAGCAAAAGCTCTCTGTGTTTGTTGCTCTAAAAAATTTGATGTACGCAAGTGCTGAAAGGTATGTTGATGAGATGGATCAGCTTTCCATTGATATAGAGGCAGCTGGATTTTATATGTATGACTATGAAAACGCATGACCAAATCATATATGAACTGAATTATTTACCTCAATGATAGTTTCTGCAGTAGACGCCATTGTGTTGCGGCCTCCGTATCTGTCCAGTATAATATTTTTGATGACTACATTTTGCCCAACATACTCATTACCAACGAGTTCGACTTGCTCATCCCACATTTTAATCTTCAGCTCAGATATGTCGTCTCCGATTGTGAATTCCTTGCGCTTCCAATCTCCTTTCGATGGAGAATGAAGCTCCGAAAATACCTATTATAAATAATTCACAATACGTATGTTTTAAAGAGTAGTACATGATAATTATGCATCATGTATCGCATGTCATGTAGAATTTTCATAATGTTGTAATATTATCTGCATACGTGCCTTAATAATTGTCATACACTAGATGTGGGATCCTGTATTTTATATATATTTGATTAGATTATAAAGCAATATGTAGAGAGTGACAAGTAGATGAGTTTCACATGCTAGATCAATATTTGTAGTTAGTCTCGGAATTCCATATTCAATCATCCAAATCCTCGCCAAACGTTCTATATTACTGAAAGAAAAATTTATATACCCCAAAATTAACCGAGATTTTGAATGAGGGAATCTGATGTGCATAAGCTGACAAGACCAATTTTAATTAGTGTCATATACGTCACTAAAATGTCATTTCCACGAACGCGTGACAAATAGGATTTCCAAAACCAGCATTTGAACGCCAGTGGTAATATTAACGAGCATTTACCCACAAACACTAATTATGGTTTCATTCAACAGACTATGTATATGAAAGTGAGACGAACGATTACTACTTTAATTCACATTTTAAGAGCGAATAAACTATGATGTATTGATTTTTGCTTGATGAGTTGTAAATATTCCCGACGAAGCTACTCTTCATAGCTAACAATCTTCTTTTTATATTCATCACATTATACCCACTCCAAGAAATTTTGTCACTTCACTCAAATTTTTAATTTAAGAGTAAAACATAATTCAATTTCCGCAAATCATTAAATGTATTTGAATTTGTTACATATTTTAATATAACGAAATAAAATTGTCAAAAATCCAAAGAAAATGGTTGCTATTGTAAAATTACCTGCTTAATTTGGCCTCTTACAGAAAACCGCTCAGTAGTGTCCTCTGATAGCTGCAACAGGTGTGACATTGTCACTTCTTTAGCGTCGAACACAGCTTCAATTGCAGCAGGGTTTGCTTCGAATTCAGTCATTTCAAAGAACTATCGAATAAACACGAAAACGCAATACCTTACAAAGTAACTTTGTAGACAAATTTGTTGACAAAATCATTTTATTATAAAACGCGTTATATCCGTTTTGCGTCCAGCATGTCCAACAAATTATATATTTAACATGGTTAATATTACAATTTAATAACGCTGAATGCCTATAGCACGATGAAGAGTAATTAAAATTTAAAAAATCAGACAATGTTTTCTATACACCGCAGAACTCACGCAAAAAATACTACAGGAAGCATCGACACACAAACGTAATAAAAATATTAAGTTTGTAGTCTTAAAAGTACAGATTTAAATGCTAAGATTCCGATGTGCAGACCGATAGACTCCTGCAAATTTGAAAAAACTGATTTTACCCTTGGGTGACAGAGGTGTTCGGTGTTCTCGGGATTTGACCAGACAGACCATGCACATATCACAAGTACGGCTCCTTTCCATTTCAAAATCGTTGTCTACAACGTTGAAGTGTATTTAATTAGTCTCATACATTCTCGTTCAAAATATGTATATTCGTGGATTTTTACTTACTGCGCTCTGTGGAGTGATAGTGAGTGTGTTACTGCCCTTTTTTGCATTGTTTATTGTCAAACAACGATTCTGCGCGATGAAATTGGCGTGTTCCGCTGGAGAAACAAGCGGCATCACCTCGTCTTCGCCTTTAAATGCGACCATGCATCGAATAAGAGCATCCCCCCTTCTGCTCTTGTAACGTTTCACGGATGTAAGGATTTTAACAAAAACTACTGACATCTTAACAGCTCTTCTTTTTGACAAGAAATGAAGCGACTCTTTCTTTCTTCCTTTTATATTAATTGAAGTTACTAACCATACCAAATATGGTTTCTACGATGCCACGGTGATACTTAGGCATAATTTAAATATCGACGAGCACTTTATGGGACGTCGCAGCATTTCCTGAATAAATTATTTTAAATTTAAGTCAGACTCTCATTTACCCTACGCTAGAACACAAACCAAATATGGTATTCAGTAATAAACTCCGAGCGCTTTTATTTATTTTGCGTTTGAAAGTTTTCTCATTAGTTCGCTACATTTCACTCCTTGCAGTGATTCAATAAGGAATAAAGTGGCGCCCCCAAAGTTTAAATTCCAAACTAATTTCAATTCCTCATTTTAAGGTCTAAGCATTGATTGGTGAACCGGAAGTTCGATAGCTGTAGAGACAGGTAGGCTGACGAGTTTCAAATTTCTTGGACACGTGATTACTTTTTAGGCGAATAGACGCCATAACCATCACTATGAATCACCTATAAAAATAATTTGTTATACCCCTAAAGAGTTTATACTAATGTTTTTATATAAGCCTATCTGAAAGTATTCTTCTTAGTTCGCCCCAAATGGCTCCTTGCCGTGTCTTCGTTTTTCAGGATAGTAGCGCCACCAGTGTCAATTTTACGAACTAAGTTGAAATCCCTCTTCACAAATGCTGGATCAGCCCCTGTGTTATACTTTGTCAAACATCCAAAAGGAAACTAGTCAATCTTGATTTATCCTAGCCCAGTCTTAGGCCAAGAATATTTATCACTTCTGCATTAACTGACCAAATGTTTATATACATTTCTTAAATGTCTACTCATATTTAGTTCTACATTAGCTCACCAGGCGGCCGGCAAGGGTCTACTAGGATTTCTATGGTTCTGACTGACCAGGGCGACCACCACTAGTGCCATCTATCATATCCATATACACCTATCTCCTAAATATTGAACAATGGTATATCATAACGAAGTAAAGCATAATATATGTATATTATAGGCTAGGAGCTAGTGTAGATTTAATCTGGCCTATCGAAATACAATAGAAGGCAAATATTTCAGCAAAATATATCTCTATGTAATGAACTCGTAATGAACTATAAATACCACAGAAGCAAGATTGTTCTCCAACAAAAAACAGCATGAATTCATAAAATCTCATGAATGTGTTTTCGCAGCTGAAACAGATCTTTCAATACAAAGCGTTTTGCCAAGCCAAATATGTATACCCAAGAGTGTGAAAATCATTGCATAAGGCAATCAGAAAGCCTCTCCACATGAACCTCTTTAGCATCATGCTAGGAGTGTTGATACCACGCGTTTAACAGACACATTAGCAACCCCCTTGATAATAAACTCGCTATCACAAAGCACCTATTCACGTTTAAGGACCAGACAATGCAGAGCCATAAACCAAGTTTACGACTTTATCTAGCTCAATGACTTTTGTCAAACCACTTAAATGGACCTGGCAGCACTTGACGGCGACAACTCCTTGAGAAATTACACCTCCCAGAATAAATGTCTTCGAAGAAAATTTTACAAAGATCGAAAGTTCCTCGAGTATGCTACAACATTCGGAAATGTAGACTTGCTACAAGCCTGTGATATCTGGCTCTTTCACTGATCTGACATGAGTTGATTTCACTCCAGGTTTAGTTCTGAAAAAATCCTCAAGGGGGACAAAGTAGCTCAGTTGGTTAGGTGTCGGATTGGTAATCAGAGGGTCGCTGGTTCGAATCCCGGCCGCCTCGGGCACTTTGGTCTGTTCTTGGGCAACATAGTTTATCCCATATTGCTTCAGTCTACCCAGCTGTATAATGGGTACCTAGCATAAATAAGGCAGTGCTTAGAGTGTGTGCGCTAAATGCTGCCAGTTGCTCTGGAATATCCCCTGGGGAATTGAAATGGTTTCCGTGTGTACAGTGCCTGCTAGGGGAGGAAGGTCGTGTGAGCACTTCGGTGGATACAAGACTCTCAACCGAATACCTTTACTTGAGCTATGATTTGTCTTCAAATGCAACTTAGCTGTTTAAGCTTTTCATCGGTCAAAAAAGTACAACATTTTATAACGTTCCTCAATACAACCAAAGAGACGATTATAAAGTTAACGAACTACTTTCATATAATTTCCTTCCCCATAAACTAATAATGTCCTCCTTCAACCGTGGGAATGGGATGATATCTTTAATAAAAGAAACATGAATGAAAATATCGAAGGACAAGCACCATGGTACTTATCGAGAATTAGATATGAAAATACTATGTATCTGCCGAGCAGAGATAATTCAAAAGGTTGGTCCTTGACTTCCCAATAAACATTCATAATGAAATGTATTACAACCAAAAAGTTATTTTTACCCTTGGTAGAGAATACGACTCAGACTAGAAAATACCAATTAATCATACTTTATAGTATGTAGCCCATTTGCTTTGAATCTAGTTTTTTTTTCCAAATTCTAGTCATATTTGCCTTAGATGCCACACCGTATCGAAACAAATTAACCGGCAAAATGAAGATAGTAGTCGGATTTTTAATGCATGTTTTACTTCATTTCACGCCCAATATT
Source organism: Maea johnstoni (assembly GCA_963942565.1). Classification (NCBI taxonomy): domain Eukaryota; kingdom Metazoa; phylum Annelida; class Polychaeta; order Spionida; family Magelonidae; genus Maea; species Maea johnstoni. The sequence goes on from OZ012686.1 coordinate 25,119,611, forward strand.
AAAGCAGGCAAGTGCATGTATAAAAGAAAAAAACGCATATACTAAAAAAATTGTTCATAAAAAAGTAAATTACATATTTGGCTGGCTACCGAGTAAAGAGAGAGTCATGTTATCATTATAACTTTGGCATTGATAAGAATTTTGATAAACACATGCTATTATCCTTCACGACTACTTCTACTTGTGATAATCTTAAGCAATAAAACAAACAAGTATCAATAAACTATGAGTAGGTGTGCTAAATCAAATAATGATAATAATCGAGATAAGAATTTAATGGAAACGGAAAAATTCAAGTAAGCCAGATCATGGTGACTAATTATGCAAACACGTGACTAAAGTACTTCACTCATACACGCTAGATATTAAAGCAGGTGCGGTTCAGTACTCTCATTTTCAACAGAATGGATCGCCTAGATGAACTGAGAATTTTACATCAGCGGTACCTTGCATTTTTCGTTGGACATGCTATTTGCTTAGCAGTCGCTGCAGCTTCGGCAAGCCTACGAAACCAGCCGACAAGTCATTTGCTATGTTCTTATTTATTCCCAGACGAACATCAGGCAGAATGGTTAAGGAGTAGTGACCGAATTCTCGGAATTGTCACGGACAAATTTAGAGCTTTTGCAGGTGTATTCAGCCGGAAAATGGACGAATTGTCAAGAGAAATTAGTCGCCTAGTTGAAATAGCTCTAAGTGATGTAGCACAAACACCGGGGGAGCCACAACGACGTCAGGAAGAATAAACGACCAACTAGTAACAAAACAGTCTTTTTCAAGACTACCACATTGTCCAAAAAGAGGTTTAGTCTTCATCTTGCAATTCGATGAATTAATCATTTCAAAATGTTAAAGAATAACTTCAGTGATAACCCGTGCTTTTCAGCGACCAATAGTGGTCGACTTGCATAAGCATTAGTTTTGGTCGGGAAGGTGTTAATACCATTGCCTTTAGAACGTCAATAGCTATCACTTATCCTTTTACATTCTAAAATTTGCACCTCATTTATGATCATGTATTAACTTTGTCTATGTCATGGAATTTAACGAGTTCTGTTTCATTACCAAATCTAAAAATACCAAAATGTCTTTAAAAATGTATTTATTATAGTACGTAAAGAACTCTTCTTAATTAAATACCCTTTAATGATCATTCCAGTAACACACCCAAAACATCAGCACACACCCCCACATTATCTCATACTTGAATTTCAAGCACAATCACACACATACACACACACACACACACACACTCACAGACCATCCTTAAAGCAACCGAACATGACTTGGTCATGTGGTACATATACACCGAGTCCTGTAACCCGCTGGTCAGCATACACACAAACTAATAGCGCCATCCAACTTCTTCCGATAACCTAGCCACAAGGCTATAAATATTCAGCTAGGCCAAAATACAAAACTACGACAACGAAATTTATTATGGCTCTTTGGTGGGAAATTAATTTGTAACATTATATGGTTACCAGATCGCAAAAAATATCACACAATAATGTTGGAGTATGAAATGACAAAATTAACCCCTAAATAATGCAAAGTCACTGTCTTCTTTATAAAAATATGGTAATCATATTGTCGCTGGAGGGTAAACGTCCGTCCTTGAAATGAAATATATTTTGCTGTACATATCATTGTCAAAATGCTACAAATATTCTACGCTACATGTAAGATCCTACCAGAATCAAATAACAATACTTTTCGAAAATCTGTGTCTGAAAAACACTGCGTTTATGGAGCCTACCTTCGAGGCTATAATGTTTTTCGAAGTTAAAATAAGTATAAACCATCTGCACACGTAAGCCGAGCCACAACGCCATATACGGTTTTGGTTGATATCAGAAATATCGATTTTTTTTCCCAAAAACAAAACTTCTGGCATGTTATTGATAAAAAAATTATAACAATAATTATTTAAATGCTTGCAGCAATTCAGGAATAAATTACAGATTGAGATGCCCA